>VXAA01001113.1:165442-198257 GCA_013399115.1 Anseranas semipalmata
GTAAGTACAAACTAATCAAACAGTCTTATTTGGGGAAAAAAGAACAACAAATACTTTAACTGAAGCTCTCCACTTCTGACACTGGCTATTAAGAACGCAGATATAATCATTTATTTATTTCACATGCAGCAAGAAGACTTTGTAAAAAAAAAAAAAAAAATCACAAGGGACATAACCCAACGACAATCTTCTCCATTAACTCAAGAAAGATGTTCTATTGAATATTTCAAGCGCAATTACACTGTAACAAAATGGCAGCATGCCATGAAGTCCTATAAATTATTCTCTCTCAATACCTCCCTTCCACGCAAAGACGCCAGGAGGCTGAATAAATAAAGTGCTCCAAGATCAAAGGATGAAAGGCACTGAAGAGACGTTGAGGATCCTTCCAATTACCATGTTTGTTTGAAAGCAGAAAAAGACTACCTTAATGGCTGCTGTCACAACTTCCAACTGGGATCTGGCCACTTGGCCATGCTCACCACCTCTTACTCGAACATGGGAAGGATTTCCCACTCTTACCAGAAAATCTACAGGGATGGTCACCTGCAAATAACTGGGAATTGTTGTGCCAACGAGATGCTTTCTGCAAAGGAATGCAACAAGAAGTATTCACAACAGCGGCAGCCCGCTCCAGGTTGCCAGTCCAACACAGTTAATTCAGCTGGCTCTCTTTCAGAGCTACCAACAGCAGAAAACTTTCCATTGAGTTTCTTTAATGTGGACAAATCATGGTAAGCAGCAGAGAAGAAAGCTGAGAACAGCTCCACGGGCGACACACGAGCTCAGGCAGACTCCAGGTCCCACGCTCACGACCGAGATGCTTCCACCAGGAGTCCCGACTGTCTTTTCTCAGGCTGTGACCTCAATGCTGAAGGAAGGCAAGATAAGCAGAATCATGAATATTGTCACGTCCAGGCTGCGAGACTGTAACACAGCTCTTTAAATACCAAAGATTTTCCAACTGTTTAAAGGATTTGGATGTTCTAGGAAAAGGCTTGCAGAGGTACGAATGGCAGTGAGAGTGATGAGTAAGCACATCTGAAAGCAGTAAACTACATGAAGTCAATTCAAGTTCCTTGAACATGTTAGGGAAAAGGGACAGGAGGAAGAAGTCATTGTGTTGCCAAGCTCACCCATGTAACCAAAGTGTTGCGCATAGGAATCCAGATGGGTTTCTCCGTAGTCAAGGGAGAGAGACTGGGGCATCCACATGTGAGCTCCACTGACCATGGAAGGAGTCGTGGGGCTGGAGTAACTTCTTCAAGTTGCACCTGGAGAATTTGGGCTTGTGGGAACAGCAGCAAGACTGCAAGGAAGCCTACAATAACATGGTGTAGTCCAAGGGGACCAAAACTACTCTCAAAGGAACTCTTTACAGCTCTCATCTGTGGACATTCATGTGGTTTGCAAGGAACACATGATCCCTTAGGAATGGTGTCATCAGTGCCTGGGCCTGACCCCAGAAACGAACACAAACTATGCAGGATCATGGGGGGCATCAACTGTCGAGCAGAGGGGAAAACACCTCAAGACCCTCATAGCAGCTCACAGGCTCCAAATGCCAATTAACCAACTGCTTGAACATGCAAGCTGATTTTGACTCTTTCCTCTTAAGGAAAGCATGTGGGAAATTTGTTTTCATATTTCTTAGAATTAGTTAAACCAAGTTCGATGAATGCAAAGTGATACACAATGGAGAGGAAGTGTTACAACATGCACACTCCTTACACAAACTGAATCTACAATAAAGAACTTAATGTCACCATGGGCACCCCAAAAAGCAACCTTGCCCAAGGCTGCTACTCTCAAGAAAGCAATAGGAGGCATAGGAATGAAGAGAGAATAATGGAGAGTTTATTACAATGCTATTATGCAAAATCAGCAGTGCTGTCTCATTAGGATATTGTTCTTTTTAATAGAGAATGAAATAAAAAATAAAGAGAAGAGATGAGCAGCAAAAATGCTCCTAGGTCTATGGTTATGGGGAAGAAGGAAGGAGACATGCTGAAGGGATGACTTCAATTCAGAAAGGAGACCAACACCAAACACAGCAAAAAAAACTCAATAAGCAAGTTTAGGGCCGACAGATCTGGGAGCTCTGTGCTTCCTTCCATGTACCACAAAAATCAGGAAGTCTCCCATGAAAAATGAAAAGTCAGGAAATTCAAGGGATAAGGCATATTTTTTTGAGTAATTAGACTGTAGCACAGGATGTGAAGGTCAAGAACTTAAGCATCCAAAAGGACAGTGAAGCAGATAATGAGACCAGCCGAAGTTGTCTGAGCTAAGTTGTAACACAAATGCTTAAGCCAGCCTTAAAAATTAACCATCAGGGAAAAAACAAGGAGAAATTATCACAGTATTTGCATATCAGGCACTACTTTCTCGTCTTTTGAGCACACTATTTCTGGTGACCATCCAGAAGAGAGATTCTGGAGCTAAATGAACCCTGTGTCTCACTAGGCAATTCCTAGACTGCTTATAATTAGAGGCACCATTAAGCCTTCAGAGATGCCAGTCCATGTCAAAGTTACACAACTGAATTTGGTCTAATTATGCCACATACAAGAGATATACCACATTCCAAATAGATATAATTTTATGGGAGGCTTTTTCCATATCCTACAATCTTAGGATCATTCAAGATACTCTTGCCTCTAGTATCCTTTCAGCATTGTTTTTGAAAGCAAAGACTTTCCCTAGTCATCTGTCAGCAAGCTTAAGATGTCTTAAGTGGCAAAAAGAAGAAAAAATCCCCATCTAATCACTGATACTGTGGGGAAGCCAGTAAATAAATAATCGTTTCCTATTTTTGGGGGGGTGGAAGGGAGGATAATATTTTGAGCTTCCATTTTCCATGCTTATTTTTTCAGGGTCAGAAAAGCCAAGTGAGTGTAAGTTCTTGTGGATTGATAAATAACACAAGCGTAGTTCATCCATTCATGAAAAAGTCTCTCATAAGCAACATAAAAGGGTAATTAAGTACCGTGACAAGGGCTCTCGCACAACCTGGTCTGGGCAACAGAGCACCACGAAATATCTTTTGGATGAAGATGCTGCTCAAGTTTTCCCCTCTGCATTCAAATCAACTCAGAAACAGCCATCATATAAGATACTAAAAATATTATCATCTAAACGCAGGAGGGTCAGAAAATAAATTCTTAACTGCCTTCTCAACATAATGCAAAAAGCGAGTCTATTCTTAAGCATACACCAAGGCCAGAGAATTCGGGAAAAAGACAGATGGGAGAATATGTAGGAGAATATGTTCCCAAGTACTTCTACAAATAGGCTACCAAAAGTTGAGAGAGATGCTGTGTCACGAGATGCAGAAGTCACAGGAGATGCCTTTCTTGACATTCCCCCACCAGGAGATCTGGAAGAAACAGAGAAGCCTTTACTACTTGTTACCAAAGCACCACCTCTGATTGCTCATCCTTAAATAGATTGGCCTCCCATGGTCATGGAATGATGGATGCCACCTTCTCAGCCTTTCCCAGCAACATGATGGTGATCACCACAAAGAATTACAGTGATACAAGAACCACCAATGGTCCATGCTGACTTTCCCATCTATTAGTCCCATTCTCCCGTCATTTCAGCTATACCTGTAACTTGAAGCTGTTGTGGGTCAATTGGAAAAAAATAAAAATAAAAAATCATAAAATATAAATACCACCCTGAAAGCTGGGTGCAAAATAAAGGCTTGAGTAAACGGAAGAGAAATGAACACCTCTGCTGAGATGGCAAACACAACATTTCCAGCAACCACCCACCATGTGGCTTACCTACTGGTCAACAAATGGGCGGCCAGCAACAGCTATGATTTCTCTTCTGTTAGGGTTAGCAACTAGAGCTAGCAAGTAGCAGAAGATGTGCTAGGAGATGAAAGGCACATCCACCAGAAATCAGGCATCTTCTGCGCTTCAGCACATGGAGCAGACAGCAGATGGAGATCTTCCTCTTGATGCTCATGTTTTAGATATTTATTTTATCCCAGTTGTTGTCCCCATCAACTGCAAGGTCACTCTTGGTGGTGTAGCTACCAGTACTGTAGCCAGCCAATACTGCTTCAGCCCTGAGGTCACTTCTGCCTCTTGGGTCTCCTTGCATTCAAGTACTCTGACAAGCACCAGAATTTCATCACGTTGCTGCCCCAAAGCCATCCATGAGGAACAGTTGCCCAACAGGCAGATGGCAGAAGACTGTTCACAGAATCACAGAATCACTTAGGTTGGAAAAGACCTCCAAGATCACCTAGTCCAGCCTATGACCTAGCACTGCCAAATCTACCATTAAACCATGTCCCTAAGCACCGCATCTACATGTCTTTTGAATACCTCCAGGGATGGTGACTCAGCTACTTCCCTGGGCAGCCTCTTCCAATGCCTCACAACCCTTTCAGTAAAGAAGTTTTTCCTAATATCCAACCTAAACTTTCCCTGGTGCAACTTTAGCCCATTTCCTCTTGCCTTATCCCTTGTTCCTTGGGAAAAGAGAGCAATCCCCACCTCGCTGCAGCCTCCTTTAAGGTACCTGTAGAGAGCGATCAGGTCGCCCCTGAGCCTCCTCTTCTCCAGGCTAAACAACCCCAGCTCCCTCAGCCGCTCCTCATAAGACTTGTTCTCCAGACCCCTCACCAGCTTCGTTGCCCTTCTTTGGGCCCACTCCAGCACCTCGATGTCCTTCCTGGACTGAGGGGCCCAAAACTGAACACAGGACTCCAGGTGTGGCCTCACCAGAGCCGAGTACAGGGGGACAATCACTGCCTTAGTCCTGCTGGCCACACTGTTCCTGATACAAGCCAGGATGCTGTTGGCCTTCTTGGCCACCTGAGCACACTGCTGGCTCATATTCAGCCGACTATCAACCAATACTCTCAGGTCCTTCTCTGCCAGGCAGCTTTCCAGCCACTCATCCCCCAGCCTGTAGCGCTGCTTGGGGTTGTTGCGCCCCAAGTGCAGGACCCGGCACTTGGCCTTGTTGAACTTCATACAGTTGGCCTCGGCCCACCGGTCCAGCCTATCCAGATCTTCCTGCAGAGCCTTCCTGCCCTCGAGCAGATCAACACATGCACCTAACTTGGTGTCATCTGCACATTTACTGAGGGGGCACTCAATCCCCTCGTCCAGATCATGTTCTTACTTCCCAAGAATAGTGTCCAACCAGCATATTACACACGGTGTTTCCAACATAAACCCGTCGTTCTCTGACAAATGCATCTATTCACATTACTCTCCCACTTGATCAAGAAATTGAAACCATAACTAAGTACAGCAGGAGACTAACAGAAACGTGTAATTCAATTGAACCAATTACTTGATTTTTGCCACCGTACTTCAAAACTAGACCTAAATCACCCATTGCATGAACCTGCTTTTCTATTTTAAATATTTCTGCCACACAACCTCATTCGCAGTCAAGTCAGAGCAAAATTGATTACTGCCAACGCAGCTGGAACCCAACAGCCCTTCCACTAAACCACAGTGTAGAAATTAAGGGAGTGACAGAGATTACTAAGAAAAATACAGCTACACACCTGTAGGTTTCCAATCAAGTCACCTCATGGAGATGGAAACGACTCCAGGTACAGATGTAAGCATACAAAAGCACACTGATCGCAGTTTGCATTAGTCCAGCTTCTAACCAAGTCACAGCTACTATTATTGCAATGACTCTAAATTGGCATTTCCAGCTGTCAGATGAGAAAATTCAGCTGACATGAGCATTTTTGCCTACAGTCCCAGAAAAGGTAGGTTGGAGAGGGCAAAGAGGGTTACCCAAGGCACAGGTGAGCAGGAGACAAAAAAGTTGTTCTTTTTTCCCCACATATTGAGCAGGCCAGAGCAGGCCACATTCTCCAGTTTCTATGAGTTGCATTTATTTATGACTATTTTTAATTCTGAAAGCAAACTAGAAGCGATAGCACATGATCCTTCTGCAAACTGAAACAGAGATGGATGGAGAGTAAGAGGTATAATTTAAGACAGTTTATATTTTTCACAGCACCAAGAACGCTGCATTCAGCCTGCAAGAAAAGTCGCTGGTAAATTGAAGTCAGCAGAAAGCAATAGAAGAGTTTACAAATAACATCTCAACAGAGAAAGGAGCTCATTTAGGCATTCAAGGAAAAGAACAAGCAGGGAGCAAGTGTGTGTATGCAAGAGCCCTCCTCTCCTCAGACGCATGCGAGCATAGTCATCTTCAGAGGCCCACGAGATCCTGCGATGAAGCATACGAGACTTGCATTGGTGCCATTCGTAGTAGCACCCATTGTGACAGAGACCTCCTCCTTGCCAAAGCCATGCATATTACACAGAAAAACAGCTTTTGAGTCATCTCCCATCTCCCAGCTGGCTCACTCCTTTTAGTGCAGGAGTCTTGGTAGCCAGTATTTTCCTCCAGCAAAGTGGAAAGAATTGCTTCCCTGAGCAAGCTGGACTTAAGCTCTGAGCCTTTTTGCAAATGCTACAGGAAATAATCAACATAAAGAATTCACTTCTTCCCTTCTGAACAGTATCATCCAATAAAAACAATTTCTCGAGCAAAGGAGAAACTCTTAATTTGGTCTTGTTGGAAGAACACAATGGAGGTCTGCATTGTATATCATCAATAGACAACTGACAGACAGCACTCTGTCACTCTCTTCAATGTCTTCACTGTCTTCCCTTCCAGTTCAAACTCCATTGGAGTTTCATGCTGAGGACAGGCTGAATGTCACGCTACTTTCCTTTCCAACTTTGGACCACCAACATACACACATTTTCCACAAAACAACTTATGATCTGTAAAACAAAGACAGTCGCCCTTACCTCATGGAGGTGCTACCTCGCGTATTCAGGTTCCTCGACATCACCATTTGTTTGATTCAGCTTCCAGGGGATCAGAGAGGATACACCAAGCAGCATTATCAACAGGTGATAGAGCTATTTTGATCAGATACACAAAGGGCATTGCCCCAAACTTCCGACTTCCAGAACAGGATCTTGAAAAAGCCACATTCCCCTTTACCTGAGGATTCTCCAAGTCTCTGTTGTTTGCTCAGCACACCTTAGCAGCAATAACACCACACATTGCCACAATGCATAGCACTGAGTACTGAAGAGCAACGTGTTATCAAAGCCAAGAGTGGAGCTGAGCATCCCTGCCCTTGTCTCCTACAAAACTCCACCTGCCTTGATGACCCTGCTCCCCAGCTCTACATTGCCACGACACCTCTGTCATATTCATGGATGCTTCACCTCCACAGCTTCAATTCCCATCCATTTCTCAATTCCTTCTCCACAGCACCCTCCCAAGTACCAGACAGGCAGCAAGCAGCATACATGAATAATCAGGACCTGTACACATACCATCTGGTTGACCGGATGATCCCCAAAAAATAGATAATTGCTGAATTTTCCTCTGTTTCCCTTGAGGGCATTGAGATGTTAAGCCCTTATGTGCTTCATGAACACATTCATAGATGGTTGGGTAGAGGAGAAAAACCCAAATCAGCGATCTGTACTCTTTTCTTTGACATGATTAACTCAGACAACCTCCTAAAGTGGAAGATGCAGAAAGACACCAACAGGAGAAAGCCTTAAAGGAAGTGAGAGATTTCAGACTATCAAAAAAATAAATTCCACTTCCGAAAACTTAATAGTGCTCATCTATTCTCACTTTCATACCTGGGCCCCATACACTGTATTTGTATTTAATTTTCTGGTTCACCAAGTAAAAAACCAACCTGTTCCTCAGGCTTGTTTTCTTTACGCACTTGGTCAGAACTGAGCTCAACACTCAGATTTATCACTGAAGGTTTCAGGTGCTCCTAGTTCTGGTTTGCACTCATGGCATAGCAAAGCATCAGTGATGGACACTTTCCTCTCCACATCATGGAAAACGGCACAGCCCAGAAGAAGCTACCTTCCATCCTACCCCACCAACTATGGTCCCACCATGTCCCAATGGCTGGCACTCAAACCTCTTGAGTTGTGGATGGAAGCAAGATTAATCAAGCCCAAGCAAGAGCAGAACAGTCTCACAGAATAAAAACTTCATCTCATCTAGCCAAACTTTAAGTCATTTTTATTTATTTATGGTAGGGTTTTGTTTTGAAGGAATCAGATTCTGGAACTGGCTCACCACACAGACACCTGGACACCAACACCAAAAAGGCAATAGAGACGAAGCCAGTGTATCCACTTAAAGGGGAAAAAAAAAACAGAGAGAAACCCTGACTTATATTCTTATATTGGTTTAAAATAATGTGAAACAGCATTTTTGGGCTGCAGCTCCATGATGCATCAGCTCTGACAAGGGAGGTAAGTCAAGACCTGCCCACACTGCCCCTACCCTGCCCCACGCCACGCTTGGCTCTCCACTCGCTTGCTAACACAGCAGCCGGCAGCTCATGCTGTAAATCAGATCAATGAAACATTCAGTTAAAAATAACAGCCAAAAACTCCTCCAATGCAGGAGAGCTTTTAGTATTATAAATGATGAAAGCACGTTTCTAAAAAAAGCTGAGTTGAGAGCGATTTCTGAAGAGAAGGTGGCAAGAACAGCATCAACCCCAGCCAGCAGAACAAGGGACGGAGGGAGGAGAATCGAACCAAAACCCAACCTCTGCTGGAGGGCTCACACATCCTACAGCAGGGATGAACTGATCCATACCGACCTGCAGCTGAGCAGGGCATCCCAGATACACACACACTAAAGCCCTCATGGACAAGAACCATGACTAATCACCAAATGCAATAATAAATCAATGTAAGGACCTCACACAAATTGTATAATGTCAATATCGTCCATGGTGGGTGTTGGACATGTGCCATGGGGCCAATATCAGGGTTGGGCTGCTCCAAGCTCTCCTGGGTGACCTTGATACTGGGCAAATGGGTCTCAGCACCCAGAGCTAGTGGCTACCTGGGTTGAAGAGGACATTGCCCAGCTCCCCTTGGAGATGTCGCAGGAGCGGGATGTTCAGGGGACACCACCTTCCTCCACTTGTGAGCTAGTCCTTGGGCATCTCCTGCATTATTCATGCCCCATGGCTGAGAAAAGAAGAGCTATCCCTAAGTTTTTTTTTTTTCCCCAACCATTTTTATGATCGATGCTGGGAAATGTGAGGGCTTTGGGGGGGAATTCTCTTTTTTCCTTTTTATCTGATTTAAGCACGAGTTAAGTAAATAACTGGCTGTCTTCAGCCTGCAATTGGGATGGCTGTCCCCATGCCTGCCCCAGATCAGTGCTTCCCCCACAGCAGCTGGGTCCATCCACATCTGCAGCTCCCAGCTTCGCCACGCTCACGCAAGCACACGCACCTCGACGCCGCGTGCTGCGGCACCGCAGCTGCTTCCAACGCCGCAATGCAACCCTGGTGCAGCGGTTGCAGCTTTTAATGCCTTTTGCAAACACCCCACTCGCTCTTTATTAATCTCTCAGAGCAGCTACCCCTTCGTTTTACCCACAGAGACACCAAGCTAAAATATTCTTCTACTTAAACACAACCGCTATAGCTAAGCGGTGTTGCAGTCGCGCAGGACAGAGGAGCTGCTCTCACGCAGCTCTGAGCGAGTACAGCAGCATAACATCGTTTTTTGCAATAAAAGTAGAAAATGAGCTTCTAAAGATGCCTGTCTAAACTAGATGTTTCTAAGCGAATTTAGGTTTCATGACGAGCTCTTTTTGCTTACTTCTCACTTTTTCTCATATTTTTTGGGGTGGGGAGGAGAAAGGGGCTGTTCTTTTTCCTGTAACAGTTATCACAAGCAAATCTAACAGTTCTTTATCCAAACTGCAGCAAGCACAAGTTTACTAAATTGGCTAACACGTGAGAACACTGCCTCCAGCGCAGGGGGATGACAACACAGATGGCACGGGAGGTAGGGAGGGGACACAGCACCCCACCTGCAGTGGTTTGGCACGATGTCGCGTCGCTCCCTTGTCTTTTAGGCTTTTATTAACTCTCAGAATGGCAGCCACACGCTTCCCAAATTCAAATCAAACTCAACATTAAACAAGAGGAACTCAAAAGTATATATAAAAATGCACTCTTAAGGCACGGCACATTTCAAACAAACGCAGCTGAAAACCTCCGAGCTATTGCAGTAAGGGGTTTCGCTTACTTTTGATGCTCACGCAACTTCTAAACAGTTGAATCTCTTCCAAGTATTTTTACTCAATTGCATGGAGAAGCTCACCAGCACGGGATGGTGCCAAAAACCCTGTTGTCCACATCTCTGCAGTCTTCCCCGGCTAGCGAGGACTCCCCACACAGAGCCATCTTTGTGGGACATACGGCTTCCTCAGGACCCAGTGCCCTGAAAGGCTCCAGCTGTGAGCTGGGCATTGTTTCCAGCCTCCTGACTGCCTGTGTTCATCAACTTCTCGCTTCCTTTTACTCCCCAATTAAATCCCAAGCTACCCAAGGCAGGAACCACCCTTCTTTTCCTGTGCTTGCACAGCTTCCAGCCTGCCATACCTTATATCCTACAGCAATGCCCATACTCCAGCTGAACCTTCAACAGCAGGACATATATTTGCACAGCTCTACTCTATGTGCAGGGAAGAGCTTTCTAATGGGGGATTAGTGCTCAATCCCTTCTCCATCATTCCCATGACATCCTGCCATACACCTCCATCAAGTTCCTGCTTCAGCCCACCATGATGGGCTCAGCCCACCATGATGGGATACGGCTCCTTATTTTAGGGACAGCTTCCAAGCACAGTCTCTCAGCTGACTCTTCCAGACCATTACATGCCATATCCAGATTCCCCCAGAAATCTCTTGTACTAAAAGAGTAAACCATGGAGCTGCACATTAATACATGCACATGGTCCACCTCTTGACTAAAACAGATCGCAAACACTGAACAAGACCCAATATGAACTGTTTTAGTTGACCTTTGGCTGTGACAGAGCCAAAGCAAGGTGATTCCAGCCCAGAAACATTCTTGATTCACCAGCAAGTGCAGACTGAAGAAGCTCAGACCTCAAACCTTGGAGGGAAGCGTACCTGAGCATCGAATCACCCCAGTTGCTTCACCTTAAATAGACAGGAGGGAGGTGTTGACACTGAAGTGATGCTTTGCAGTGCAAGCAATCTGTATTCAATTGCCAGGCTTCCATAAGCTCTGTAATGTACTATTGTGCATCAGGGAGGAAAAGACAAGGCACAGTCATCTGCACCTGCCTCCGAAGCATCCTACTGCTGGAAAACGAATAGGAAAGAATCTTGGTTTAATGGGGTGTCATTCTGCTTCAGTATACCACAGCAAGAAATGGATTTGCATCATTTTAGTTTTTAACCCTCAAATAGATTAAATTCAAAAAAGAAATCACAAAAACAAGATACAACAGCAATTATAATCAGGGTGGCAAGAAACTGGCGCTGCGTTTATCACAGGAGCAGTTGGGGAGTTACCCGGAACCAGCTCCCACCATTGATCAAGGCATTTCTTTGCATCAGCCTGCTGCAGTACGGAGATAAACCACAGCTGCACCGTGTGCATAAACTGTGCTTAGATACATAAATCTTAACAAAGTGGCTTCTTATTTTGAGGCAAAACCAGAAAGAATTATATGTTGCATTAAACATTTTCTTCTCCATCCTCCTCTCGACCGCCTGAAAGATCAATTAAAGTGCTTTTGCATAAAACAGGCAGAGACGAGCGCTTTCCAAACTAAATAAATAATGAAGCCCCTCTTTGCTTTTAATATGATCTCCAAAGAAAACAAGTATAACGGCTTAAAGATTCCCACAGTGAAAACAAAGAAACAGTTTAACCATCCATTTAAGACTTCAGAGATCTATTTCATTCCTTCTTACATCTCTTGCTAAGTTTTGAGCGCTCAGACGCAAATATCAGTAACACGCTGCAGCAAGCCGAATTGTTTCCCCTCACGCAAGAACACGTACAAGTCCTTCCCCTGCATGCACACACATTTGCTGTTTCCATCGCTTTTCTATTTGCAAAGATATCAGAAAGAAACTACAAGCAATTCTGCGGTGCCTTTAACACATTCCTCCCCTTCTGAAGCTCCTTCTGTCCTGGATACCAGCAATCAGTCAGCTCAACAACACCGCAACACCCGTGACTGTCAGCACAAGCTCTCTGCATACTGACCAGCAACGTGACTCATGGGCAAAAGCCTGAGCAAAGCGAGAGCATCGCTGAGCTCAACTGGTCCCCCAGTTACCAAGCTTAATGGAAACTGGAGGGAAGGGGAGAGAGATCATCCCACCAAACAAACTCAGGACTTGCTTTCTTCTTCCTCACACTGCCCCATACCCTGTCCTTGCAAGGCGAGGAACTGCTCCCATCAGAAACACGCCTTCCTAGCTTCTGAAAGCAGCAAGGCATTACACCAACACGTCATGATGAACCCAGAGGAATTCTCCAAGCCCGTGTCATTGGACAGCAGTTTTGTGGAATTATATCTCCTTCCTCCAACAGCAGCAGTGCAGTGCTTGAGCGCTCTTCCGTTTCGCCCAGGCAATGCCAAGACATTGGGCTGACTTCCAGCCATGCAGTCTGGCAAGGAAATCTCAGCTCCAGGCACAATCCCCATCACACCCAAAGGCAGGAGAGCTGTCATGAAAGAGAAACCACTGCCCTACTCAACTGAAATAGGAGGAAAATAGCTTGCAGTATTAAAAAAATAAAACATAAAAACAAAAGCTGCAAGGTGAATAATTCATTTGGGCAATGCGCAGTGCCCATACTCTGTGCAAATGGTTTAAGTTGAAGGTTCACAGTTTAATCAGAACCACTAGAAAAAAAAAAAAAAATAAAGAGAGAAACAGTAGGGTCAGAAGTACAAGATTTATCTCGAGTAAATGAAATAGGTTTCTCAGTAAGGGACTTCTATTTAAAGTAGAAAAAAATATGTTGCAGTTTGTCAACTGACCAGTAAGGGGAGTCGGTGCCTAGAGCTTCAAGCCAATGACGCATACGCAGTTTTGGGTGGAGAAAATGCAAATAAACAATTCTGAGGCACTGACATTCAGAACATGCTGGTGGTTGCCAGAAGATGCGAGAGGTGGATAGACAGAGAGCACTGCGTCCAGAAAACCCACTAACCTGAAGTGCTGGAAAAGGGAGAGGAACCAAGAGATACTACAGTAGAAGAAAGGCGTGTTTTTGCTTGAAAATGGGCCTTTCTCTGCCTGTGAGACTTGATGGATAGTGTGTGAAGGTCAACCACTTGGAAGGAGAAAGGCAAAAGACAGGTGAAATCAAATCAAGATAGAGCTTGGGATACGAAAATAAGAGAGAAGTCTAAATGCACTTCTGAACATGATAATCTGGTGGTAGCATGTTCCCCAAAAAGATGTGGGCCAGTTCCTCTGGTAGCCTTGAGAAGACATCTAAGAGGGTACCACATGCCTGGGAGAAGACTTTGGAGGACCAGCAAGGGCTGATGGGAATATTCACCACCGAGTCCCAACACTAGAAACATAAATAAGGGGGAAAAAATACAAAAAAGCAATGCAACAAAACCTCTTGCAAGGAGTGGGATTTAATAATATCACACAGTGTCTAAAAGAAAATGCCAGCAGTAGGAACTTATTAAGCATTGTATGGGGAACAGCAACAAAATCACTACTGCATCTACACCCATGCTGGGCTCGTCAAGAGAAACCAGGCTGCCACCGGCTACGGGGCCCCGGAGAGGAGCACTCAAACGCTTACGTTTCTCTTTGCTGTTAATCTCATTAACCTCCTATTTACTCTGTTGTTGGTGATTACTCAGGACGCTAATAAGCATACTTTTTGCATACAGTTTACTGAACGTTACAAATCTGTTTAGCTCTGTATACGGAACGGGGCTGCAACATGCCAATTCTCCCCATGCTACGGAAAACAGAGGTAAAGAAAGAAAATCCTTTTTATACAGATTTCTTGCAAGGAACATGATTTCTAAAGTAAGAATAATGTGCAAAATAGTCAAGTGATTCAGAAAAAAAATCTATGAAGCCTTTCTTTCATTCCTGAAGTATTCTACTTTAAGGAAGAACAGACACAGACCAAAAGTCCCCACGAAAAGACTTACTTCCTACTATTAGACTGGAGTACATGAAATAACTATTCCAGCCACGATACAAATTACCGTAACAGTATTCCAGTTGGGAAAAACAGATGTAGTTTAAGGAAACTACTTCTGCTGCTAAAAACTCCGAAGGTTTTACAAATACAGTCTGTTACGCCCTGAAAAATGAAACTTTCAGTGACCATCTGTTCCTAGCAGAGAACATCCATTAACACTCGCTTTGGCCAGAAAGCCCAACTCAAAGTCAGCAAATGCATGAGTATGGGCCATCCCTGAGATTAACGAACCAGCCAAGTGAGGCAAGATCGGCCATCAGGGGAAGAAGCTAGACGGAGATTTCCCCCCTCCACCTCAATATCAACAAGTCGAATCAAGGAAATCACCATTGAAGCAGAAGATGCTGTCCAGAGGTGAACATCTGCAAGCCATGAGCCCACAACCTTTCTCAATACCCATTCCAGAGCCTGGGTCTACAAAATACAGTATCACTGCCAGCGAGTTCAAGAGAAATGGAGAAAAACAACCATATCAAACCACCTGAAACAGCAAGGATTATCACGGAAAGAAAACAAATATCTCACCCACACTTGTATTCCCTTGTGATGTGGAGCCACTGGTTTAGCACAAGGCAGCAACAGCACAACAGACCAAAGGCTTGTCTCAGCGGTATTGTCTCTGTGGAGGGAAACAGAATAAATGAAAATCAGGAATGAAAAGCACATACAGGCTTTTATCTGCTCCATTTCCCCCAGGATGAGGTCAGGTATTCCCAAGACCAAGGTTTTAGCTGTACCTTTAGATTCAAACCCCCTTTAGGGGTTTTCACACCCTATGAATTTGTTAAAGAACAAAAATCTTTAGCAAGATTTCCTTTTGGTTTGCACAATCTCTCTGACAACAATGTAACTTGCATATCAAAAACAAACAAAAAAACCTCTTTGCCTTTAGTTTCAGAGTGCAAAGATGCCCAGTGAGAAATAGCAGACAATTTTCTGCAATTTGTGATTTCACACAGCTTTGTCATCTCCCCCTGCTTAGTGATCTCATTCTTTATATTCAATCTTAGCCAGTTAAACGGGATCTGTTGGCATTTCTCCTACATTTTCCACTACAAAAGGAAAGCCCTTGCAACTAATGGGATTGCTGAACTGACATCCCAGCCAGATGCACGCAGCTGGGACAACCAGGTGGCCCCAGCACTGGAAGAGCTCTCAGCACAGGGGAGCAAAGCCCACACCAGGACAGCGTCACAAAAAGCTGTTCAGAGGACTCGTGAACACCAGATAATGTTATAAAGCAAAGTTTGCAGAACACTGAAAAATCATTACGGTATCTTCATAATTCATTTTGAACTATATATACACACTTCAGAGGAAAAATTATTACTTTGGGGAAGATTATGCATGTAAGAGTATGCGCACATGCACGTATAAAGAGCAAGAGACAGGCGTAACGTATCTATATAAACAGATTTACACCTGGGTACATTCTATCAGCATCCATAAAGATCTGATAGCTCAGATCACTCTGATGCGCTAAACCCCTCTTTTCCACACTTTAATGACTCATTTTTTTTGTCCCGCATTCAGAAGGAAAACATGCTTTTTAGTGCTCTCTCTTATGCAAAAAAAAAAAAAGAAGGCTCCATGCATCCTGTAGGGTGTTTTGTCTTTACTGGTTGGATGGTGAAATGCAAAAGGATGTATTCTGAATGGATGAACTTTAATAACGTGCTTTAGAAACTATTTCAGAAGGAACACGTTCAGGCAACTCAGGTAGAGGCACTTTTATTCTGTGCAAAGCTAAGACATGGAAATATTATTCTCTTTGTACAGCAGTTATTCCTCAAGTAAAGCCTTTTAATTGTACTGCTGAAAACTTTGGCTGGTTGGTTTGTTTGAAGCAGAAGGAATACCACCACGTAGCACTCGGCCTTCCAGACTCCTCATCAGAACCTTCTGATCCCACCTTGTGGCAGGATGGCGGAGAAAGTCAAACCACATGGGATGACACTGGAGTCGCGGACAGCAGCGACGGATGCTGAAGGAGCTCCCTGCTGTACTGGGTCTGGCTGGGATAGAGTTAACCTTCCCTGCAGCAGCCCATATAGCATTGTACTCTGCACTTGTAGCTAGAACAGCACTGGTATCACACCAATGTTTTGGCTACTGCCGAGCAGTGCTGGCACAGCACCAGGACTCTCTCCAGACCCCCCCGAAGCCAGTAGGTGGGGGTGGGCAAGAAGTGGGGAGGGGACATGGCCAGGGCAGCTGACCTAAACCGACCAAAGGGCTATTCCATACCATATGATGTCACACTCAGCAATAAAAGCTGAAAAAAGGAAGGGGGGGGGTGGGGGGGGCTCTCTTTGTGAACACGTCTGTCCTCCCGAACAACCGCTAAGCGTATTAAGGCCCTGCTTCCCAGGACGTGGCCAAACACCACTCGTTGGTGGGGAAGTAGAGAATAATTTTTTTTCCTTTCCCCTCTGTNAGCGGCTGTGGTGGAGTTCAGCTGCCCGGCAGGGTAAAACCGCTACACCTGCCCTGAGATTTCGTACCCTCGGAAGAACCACACAATTACCGTTTCCTCTTCTTTGAGGAATAGAAACTACTTCAAGACCCTCAAAAGCCAACAGAAGCAGCTCCAACACATGAAAAAAACTCATTAAGGGCCTTGAAGTTAAAGTACAGCACCCAGAGCCAGCTTTCAAAGACAAGGTAAATAAGTAAGACCTTTAAAATCTAAGATGGTTGCTCAGCAACACCTTGTCATGCGACATCACGCAACGCTTCTTCCTCGTTATTTCCCTGGCCAAAGGTCAAAATTCATCTTTCCAAGAGACAAGCCTTCCTATAGAGCGAGCGATGAAACTCCCACATCCACCTATCTCAGGAATAACCCACATCTCCATCCTGGAAAACTTCCAAACACCAAGATGTACTGCAATTTCTCAAGGAGGCAGCCTTCACTCTTCGTAAGTACTGCACCACGAAGCACTGCCACCAGAGAGATGGAGGATCCCCTGCATAAATCCATCTTCTCCTCTATGATATCTAAGGAAGCATCGATATGAGGTACCACTGCCTGCTGCCTCACATCTAGCCATCTCCCACGTGCTACCAAGTTCCTGTAATTCACAAAAAGAGCAAAACTGATCAAGTTATAGACAGCAGTGCTGGCAGGTGCAGTTATCTGTTTTCATCTGATCAATTACTCCTTCCTTTTTGTAAAATACTTGCACATTCACATGATTTATTGCAACTTGAGGTAAGGAAAAGAAGTCAGAAATCTTGCCTCCAGCAATTTTACATGGAGCAATCCTGTTCTGCACAAAAACAGCATTATTTATCCTGCACTGCAAACTCAGGGTGTTCTTAGCTCCTAATGTAAGAGTTTATCACCTTTACATAGTCTAAGGTCAAGCTTTTTTAAACCACTTCTGCAAATAAAATCAGTAAATATTTTAATTGTTCAGAACAAGCGAAGCCACATCACATCCCATCCTCCCAAGCAGGGATTCGGGTCCCTCAGTGCAGAAACCTGCCTTTTATCCTTGGTAGCCCAGTTTTACAGAACTATCACTATTATGTCTGTCTCTTGGAGCACCCCATCATCACACACTGCCTGGGATGCGCAGCCCTAGAAGGACAAAAAACGAGATTGAAATTATCAATACGCATGACGTTGTGCATGCAGCTTCCCTGCTGAACATTGATCCATCTTCTCCTTATCTCATCCTCCCACCCTTCTCATCCCACATATCTGTTTTCTTCTCCAACTCTATCTTGTCAGGAGGCTGCTCCACAGCAAGGTCTCTCCTTGTGCTGGGCACCACAGACGAACACAAGAACACAATCTTTGGTTGGCATCAATAG
Organism: Anseranas semipalmata; assembly: GCA_013399115.1. Lineage (NCBI taxonomy): Eukaryota > Metazoa > Chordata > Aves > Anseriformes > Anseranatidae > Anseranas > Anseranas semipalmata. The sequence goes on from VXAA01001113.1 coordinate 183,364, forward strand.
GAACAACACTGTTGTAGGGAAAAATTAATGACAGCTGCCTACCTGTGTTTTTTTTTAAGCCATCGTGTATATAACTTGCATGATGTAAGTAGAGGAATATCACGCTAAAGAATTGGAACGTAAGGGGTGGGTTTTCCTTGTTTCTATGGTTATAAGCAATTTTAATGACCAACCTAAATAAAAAAAGCTGGAAGAGAGAGAAAGTAGGAAGGAGTGAGGTAGGCGTATAATTCTGATTGACAAGACATAGCATAACTAGTTAAGATCTGTCAAATGTCTGCTTAAGATCACAAATCCTCAGCACATTGTATGGCAGAAATAATTAGTCCAAATGCACAGCTTTACAAAAACCTTTCTTACCCAGCAAGATCAGAGGTCACAATTTCAGTTTCCCCACACCAAGTAGCTGATATGATAAATACCAAGGGGGCCAGGGTAGAGACCCAAAAAAAAAAAAAAAAGAAAAAAACAAAAAAAAACAAAAAAAACACATATTTTAGTTTTTATTATTTGTGAGATTTTCAAATGCTACCATGCTACAACAGCTTAGCTCCTGGCGAAAAAAATAGATAGAAAGAGGACAGCATTCCCAAACCATTAGCTACAACAAACTACTTGAAAGGTATTATCAACTGCATCACTTCAAAATCACATTAAATGGTGTACAAACACAGAGTAAGATGATTCCTGCCTTAAAGACCTAAAACTAGGAGACTGAATGCAGAGAGTTGCACATAGATTGGAAGGGAAATATCAGAAAACACAGAGGCAATCTTGCTTGGCAAGACCAACAGAAACACCAGCACAACAGTCTGCTGCATGGTTCCCTGTAGGTATTTCAAAGAAAAAAAAAAAAACAACAAGATCTGGGGAAAATTAAGGACAGCCCTACAAATGTTCACAGGTGATGCATCAAAAGGGAAGAGCAACGGAGCAACAAAAATGTGAAGCATTTCAAAGTCAGAAACAGAATCTCATGACCTTGGAGGGAAGAGTCAACATCTGAGCAAGGCGTAAGGCAGAGCACGAAGGGCTCTGGAAGATGTAGCCGGCAGCTTGGGTTTAATGACACACACACATGCAGGACACAACAAAGGACTGACGCAAAGAAGATGCAAGACACATCTGAACCAAGCTAGGAAAGTATTTTTCTTTTACTTGACCAGCACCGTCGAGATACAACCAGGACACAGTGATCTTCAGAGCTATATACTCATGAGAGCACTTTATAGAATCATAGAATCATAGAACGGCATAGGTTGAAAAGGACCTTAAAGATCATCTAGTTTCAACCCCCCTGCTCTGGGCAGGGTTGCCAACTACTAGAGCAGGCTGCCCAGCGCCACATCCAGCCTGGCCTTGAATGCCTCCAGGGATGGGGCATCCACAACCTCTCTGGGCAACCTGTTCCAGTGCCTCACCACCCTCTGAGTGAAAAACTTCCTCCTAATATCCAACCTAAATCTCCCCTGTCTTAGTTTGTAACCATTTCCCCTTGTCCTGTCACTATCAACGTGTGTGAACAGGCGTTCCCCCTCCTGTTTATACGCTCCCTTCAGGTACTGGAAGGCCGCAATGAGGTCTCCCCGGAGCCTTCTCTTCTCCAAGCTAAACAAGCCCAGTTCCCTCAACCTTTCTTCATAGGAGAGGTGTTCCAGCCCTCTGATCATCTTAGTGGCCCTCCTCTGGACCCGTTCCAAGAGCCCCACATCCTTCTTGTGCTGGGGGCCCCAGGCCTGCACGCAGTATTCCAGGTGGGGTCTCACCAGAGCAGAGTAGAGGGGGACAATCACCTCCCTCTCCCTGCTGGCCACCCCTCTTTTAATGCAGCCCAGGACATAGTTGGCCTTCCGAGCCGCAAGCGCGCACTGCCGGCTCATGTCCAGCTTCTCATCCAGCAGGACCCCCAAGTCCATCTCCGCAGGGCTGCTCTCGAGTTCTTCTTCTCCCAGTCTGTATAAGTGCCTGGGATTGCCCCAGCCCAAGTGCATCACCTTGCACTTGGCCTTGTTGAACCTCATGAGGTTCTCTTGGGCCCACTTCTCCAGCCTGTCCAGGTCCCTCTGGATGGCATCCCTTCCCTCTATGGTATCAACTGCACCGCTCAGCTTGGTGTCGTCCGCAAACTTGCTGAGGGTGCACTCGATTCCGTCGTCTATGTCATTAATAAAAATGTTGAAGAGCACCGGTCCCAAGACCGACCCCTGAGGGACACCGCTTGTGACCGGCCTCCACCCAGACACAGAACCATTGACGACAACCCTTTGGCTGCGACCAGCCAACCAATTCCTAATCCACCTAACAGTCCATCCTTCAAATCCATACCTCTCCAATTTAGAGAGAAGAATGTGGTGAGGGACCATGTCAAAGGCTTTGCTCAAGTCGAGGACCACCACTTTCTAAGTTTCTGTGTACTTTCTTTTAATGTTTTAGAGCACTGCTATTTTATCAAATGCTGTTTGACTTTTAAGGAGGGAAAAAAACAGGCAGAGAGAATGGGGTTATGAAGAAGGGAAGTCAACAGCTCCTGAGATGCCTGCCAACAGGAACTGCACTTAAACTATGAAGCTCTGGCAGAGAACTCCCTCAAAATTTGATATTTAAAAGTCCTATGTTGTCGGAATGTATAATTAAAGTAAAAGGACATAAGCGAACTAAGAGCTGATCAACACAAACTTGTATCAAAGTCAGGAGAACATGTTCCCACAAAGTCTCAGCCACCTGGTTCTTCCACAGTACACTGAAAGAAAAAAAAAAAATCTACTTTTATTTCCACCGAAGATCATCCTTCTCTAGCTCTAAGAGGTACAGATCTGTACAATCTCAGACAGCTAAAAAACAAAACACATCATATGAACTTGCCTTGTTTGCAATCCTAGAGAAATATATTTACTGTGATGCAGGTCAATGCCCAACAACGTCCAGTATCCACAATATAGGAATGATGAAAACACCTACAAATTAGTATTTCTTGAAGAACCACAGCACTCTCTCCTCAAGAATTGGTATAAATGGAGGGCTCAATTGTTTTTCTGCCTCATCACCTTACTAGGGTGAATCCAAACTGTCCCTTAAAACTTTCAATTTGCAAGCAAATAAACTAAGCCTATATGAAATTTATTAATTCAGTGGTTATACCCTAACCAAGCATAGCAGCATTCACACACTGTTACCTCTTACAGCAGCATCAAAAAGTCATACAGAACTTGGCACTGATTCCTCAATTCCAACTGAACTCTTAAGAAGACAACCAAGACTCCCCAAAGGTTTACTTCCATGTGCTGTGCAATGAGGAAAACCAAGGTCCAGGTCACATTCCCCCACCACTCCGTTGGGCATGTTGGCTTCATTCAAGCCCAACCATACACCCCATCAAACCATCATGGGCCACAAGTCCAAGGCACAGCTCAGCACAGGTTCTTCAAGTTGCAGAGACACCATATGCAAGGGCAAAGTGCTGTAGGTGCAGCCTTCCAACTCTCCTGTCCAACTGCTGTGAACAGTAATGCCCCATGGGCAAAAACATCCAGTCAACTGTACAGGAAATAACTACTGAAATAAACCCACCAACAGCACACAGGGACCATTTAACTATGGTTTCACCTTCTCTGGTCATGGGGGATGTGTGTGAGAGGATAGAAAGGACCTGAGCTCTTGCTAGCCTTCAAGTCATCAAGGACATCTTAAATCCATCCTTTAGTAACGAGAGAGAGAGAGACACACACACACACCACCTGCAGCAAGTCCATCAAGGTTCAAAAGTAGGATCAAGGATAAAACAGGAATATTATGGAAACAAGATATGCCAGTGCAGAAGATACTGCTAAGAGGTTAACACTGCCATCTGCTTTCAGTGCACAAATATTGAACAGGACAACTTTCAGCCACTGGTCTCATGGCATGAGATAGCTGCTCTTGACATCCCTTACTGCACCCTGTCCGTACTGATGCAGAATATTTGCACGATCTACCTCCAAAATCATATAGGCACCCAGCTGTAGCTTGGGTTCAATGAAATTGAGGAAAAAAAAAGGGAGAAATGGTGCCTCTGACTTGCACTGATGGACACAGGACCAGCTTGGACAGCCGTGGCTTGAGAACCGCAAAACCACCATTTAAAATCTCCTAATTTGCAGACATTGCCCTTTCCTACCCAGTAGTGCCACCACAAAAACAGTAATCAGGAAGATAAAACCGAAAAAGCAATTTATATTTTATCCAATATTCCTTACTGAAAGGTTTCAAAAAGCCAAGAGACCTATCAGCACCTTGAAGACAAAAGCCAAGGCAGCACTGAAGCAGCTGGCTTGAGCTCATTTACTATCAGATAATACCTCCAAGCCTCCCAGTCCAACTCTGCAGCCATCAGAGCCATCTCTTCCCTGGACAGTGCCCAGGAATCACTTGCAAATGTAATGAGACTGGATTTACTACTTCTGCAACCCTGGAAACTCAACTTACAGAGGTGACATTACATTTTGTTTTGCCAGTACTAGTCTAATACCTTTTTAAAGGTGCACACGTTTCACTCTGTTGGCTTCCAGCACCGAATTCCTGGCCCTGCTAAACTCCAGAATAAATGAGAGGAGCGTGCCCTCTGGGCGAAATCCCTTGCTGTAATCTGTATTCAAAACACACCGCGCCAGAGCCTTGCGTGCGTTGCCAAAATCGCCTTGAGGTTTGCTCTCGAGATGGCAATTTGCATATCAACATTTTGCTGCAGAGATTACCCAATGTCCCCGCTATTATTTTAATACTCAACTGTGGGCGGCCCCCCGAGCGGTGCACAGAAGCACACGCTAAAAATACCCGCCTTCCCCACTGGCTCCGCACATGACCACAGCTAACACCGGCTCGGATGCAAACCGGGAGCGACGGCATCCATCCGCCTCTCAAGGATGCTGCAGAGCACTCGGAAGTGCTGAGAACCAAAGTGCTCAATAAAACATGCTGAGAACCAGGAAGTACCTCTGCACGGATGGAGGAAGGATGCAGGCAGCAGCTGGAGGAGGAGAACCGCAGGAGGAGCTGGTTTTGCAACCACGGCAAGCAGAAGATATTTATCCAAGCATGAGACGTACTTGGGAAAACAAATTAAGAGGTAATAAAGGAAAGCAGGCGAGGGAGGCATCGCCGGGGACATGAATTTAAGATGACTCTTAAAAGAGGAAAGGAAAGAAAGCTCGTGCAAAGAATACGAGCGGTCCTGGTTGAATGTGAGCACGGCCTGATTCATGCCCCAGAAGGGAGCTCCCGGTCCCCGTTGGCAGCACTGCACTGATGAAAGCAAGCAAAAAACGGCAATTGCAGGTTTTTCTGTGCCTTCCTCACGCTCGCCCAGCAAAGCCTGGTCTCAAAGGTAGTAATTATTCTTGGCAAGACGTAAACAGGTCCAGGCAACAAAACCAAAAACCAGTTATTTACGAGATGCAAGGCAAGGAGTCAGCATCGGAGCCCGGCTACCAAATCAGCAAGCACAAGGTCACCCTCGTCTGCTTAGGAGAACAATTTTGCAAACTGGTGTGCCAGCCTCGGTCAGCCCAGGAAGGCAAGGAATGGAAATACAGGACAACAAAACACCAGAAAACCTTGCCTCAATTAACTGCAAGGGCTTTATCGCAGGGCTGGTAGGCTACAGGATGAGGTTCGTAGAGCCCTTAAATGACCACGAGCAACACCTGCATCTGGACCACAGGAGCAGAGGAAGAAGGACATCAGGTCCTCTGCCAAAGCAGATGTAGAGGGAGACACTGGAGGGACTCCACCTGCATGTTAAGTAAGGATGAAACACATCCATCACCTTTATCCTGAAGGCTACTGACTGCTTCTAAGGAGTCAGATTATCATCCCAATCCAGGAAGCACCAGAGGTTTCAAGAAGTAACTTGCTTTCGAAGGGAATGGCTTTATATTCTTGTCCACCTTTCTGCCTGCAGAGGAAGGCAGCAAAATCTGAGCCCTCCCAGCCAAGGGAATGTTGCATCCCACAAGAGCTCAAGAAACCAGCAGCATCTCAAGCCCACAAAGTAACCACTGAGGAAAAGGCAAAAGCTCCTTCTGGTCTTACATGGGCCAAAGGGATGGTAAAAGCCAAGAGGAAGGCAGGAGGCAAGCGACCCAAGGAGACAAGGGCCTCCAGGCTGCTTTCTGCACCCCATCTTTATGTTCTGTATTCAAATGCCTCACAAACAGGATCAAGACCCACAACCCTGTTTCCAAGTAAAAAATTAAACTAAATTTGTATTAACTGAAAGAGGACCACCAATACAATGCATTAGGAATGGTATTGGACCATGAGAGAAGAGCAAGCCTGGAGATCTAGCAGCCCATGAGATGTCTCTATACACAAAATGAAACAAACTGCATGCAAAAAACAGGACAAGTATATAACAGAATAACATACAAAGAAAGAACAACAGTAACATTAAACAAAACAAAAAAAAAAAGACAAAAAAAACAAGCAGACAATTGAAGTATTTTCCATTGTTCCATGTTTGAGGCAAAGAAGAAAACCAACCATTTGAAGCTCTAGCAATGATAATCAGGGAGATATTACACTATCTATAGTGAGACTGTCAATCTGCTTTTTTGGATTCAACAGTGCATCTGTCACAGCATCCCATTTTACTGTAATATTGCAGCACTGTTTACACCACTTGCTAAGATGCATTTCCAAGGGGACTAGTTTTGGCACTTTGCTAGGGTAGTAGTCCAGTGTATTTTTAGAAAAATGACCTGTACCAATGAAACTTTCCTGCGGTACATGATCAATGCTCAAGAGGTCTTTTGAAAGTGCACAGCTGTTCTCTACAACAAATATGTCAAAAAGCTCAGGACAGCATTTCCAGGACTTTGATGCCCACATTTTGCCACCTATTTGCATCTTCAGGCACTTACAATTAATGGAAGTTGAAGGTCCTGCACACTGAGAAATCGAGCCACTAACATGTGGTAGCCTCAACACAACTTTAAGCTCAACAGTTTTATTTTTTTCCTTGTTGATCATTAGTAAGAGTGGTCCCAGCAAAATAATGTGATTTTTCACTGTCACTACAAATCCAAATAGCTTTACAACCTCTACAAGACCACACGTAAGAGGATGGTGAGCATTAGCAGGTTGAGCACACTTCCCCAGTCATAGATAAGCTTCTTCACTGTGGCCTGATCCTGTCTGCACCAATCCAGCACTGGGACCCATGGACCAACAGCATGGTGCTTTATTCGCACACCACTTCTGATGCCATCCCTCTGTCCACAGCACCTTCAGCAGAGAAAAGACCGAAACCATAGAATCATAGTTGGTCAAGGATGAGTTTTCACAGAATCATAGAATAACCTGAGTTGGATGGGACCCACAAGGATCATCAAGTCCAACTCCTGGCTCCACACAGGACCAAGCAAAAATCAGACCATATGTCTGAGAGCATTGTCCAAATGCTTCTTGGTGCCAAGACCACCTCCCTGTGGAGCTTGTTCCAGTGCCCGACCCCCCTCTCGGTGAAGAACCTTTTCCTGACATCCAGCCTGAACCTCCCCTGTCACAGCTCCATGCCGTTCCCTTGGGTCCTGTCGCTGTCACCAGAGAGCAGAGCTCAGCGCCTGCCCCTCCGCTCCCCTCGTGAGGAAGCTGCAGGCCGCCATGAGGCCTCCCCTCAGCCTCCTCTTCTCTGGGCTGAACAAACCAAGGGACCTCAGCCGTTCCTCATACGTCTTGTCCTCTAGACCCTTCACCATCTTTGTAGCCCTCCTTTGGACACTCTCTAATAGTTTTATGTCTTTATACTGTGGTGCCCCACACTACACACAGTGCTCGAGGTGAGGCCGCACCAGCGCAGAGTAGAGAAACCTCCAACTCTTTAAAAAAAATAGCATAAAAGCAAACAACAACTCATGCAGTATATTTATATATATATGAGAAATATATTATTTATATTTTGTTCTATATAGAAATAATAAATTTTTGTTCTATATAGAAATAATAAATTTTTGTTCTATATAGAAATAATAAATTTTTGTTCTATATAGAAATAATAAATTTTTGTTCTATATAGAAATAATAAATTTTTGTTCTATATAGAAATAATAAATATAAATTTCTTTTCTCATACTTGTTCTCTGAGCACCTGCTCCTGGTCACTGCCTGCAGCAGGATGTTTGATGGGACTGATTTTGGGGTCTCACCATCAGCAACATGCAGGTGAGAGATCTGCTGGCAATATATCAAGCAGACAGAAGACATCAAAACATTTTGGAAAGATAAATCACATCTCCAGCTCTCTAGACATATGTTTAAACTTGTATAAATTAGGTATTTTAGAAGTTAGGAGATTCTCATGGAAATCTAGAAAGCTAACAGTGTCACAAGGGATCATAAATCAATTGTTTTTGGGGGGGGAGGGGGTATCAAAAACTGCATTAAGGCTTAGCTTTTGCTTCCTCAAGCTTTGCAGGAAGAAATTCTTCACTACGAGGGTGGCGAGGCACTGGAACAGGTTGCCCAGAGAAGCTGTGGATGCCCCATCCCTGGAAGTGTTCAAGGCCAGGCCGGATAAGGCTTTGGATATCCTGTCTACTGGGAGGTGTCCCTGCCCATGGCAGGGTGTTGGAACTGGATGATCTTTAAGGTCCCTTCTAACACAAACTATTCTATGTTTCTACGAAAAGCTAAAGAAGTGCAAGTCCCAACAGAAGAATTCAGCTACATGGAAGATGGTTAAAAGGAAAAAAAAAAAAGGGAAAAGAAAAAGAAAAAACAGGAATGTAGATCCATCTACCCCTTAATGCACAGCACCTACTCTTACATAACATGATTATTTTCTTTTGCCAGATGGGAATAGAAAACAGTTCACCAGAGTTAACTTCAGGCTGTTGAAGCAATTGGCATACCTTTTTTTTTTCCCTTCTTTTTTTAATGGTTTTTCATTAATAAAGATCCACAGCAAAAAGAAGGTCATTCCACATATGGTTTCTGAGCCATCCCATAACGGTCTGAACAAGACAGATTGTAACAAGGAGCATGCCAGTCTCTTTTTTCCTTCCATCCTCACGAGGGAACGGCCTCAAGTTGAGCCAGGGGAGGTTTAGATCAGATATTAGGAAGAAATTCTTCGTGGAGAGGTTGGCCAAGCATTGGAACAGGCTGTCCAGGGAAATGGTGGAGGTATTTAGGAGACGTGTGGCTGTGGCACTTAGGGACATGGTTTAGTGATGGGACTCAGTAGGTCAGGCTGATGGTTGGACTTGATCCTGACGGTCTTCTCCAACCTAGATGATTCTGTGATTTTCAATTAGTGGAGGGACATAGGAGTCCCTGTGCCCAGCTAGCACTGAAAACAAATAATCAACATTATTCCCCTTCAAAAAGTTTGAAAAATTCCCACACTTTGGGAACAGTATGCTCCAGCAGAAACAACACTAAAATTGCACAAACTCAACAGCTCACTGCCTGCAGCTCCTGGTGCCAGGTGGATAGAAGCACAATAAATAATGAATAAAGAAAATCCATCATGTACAACGTCATATTAAATAACTACCCAGTGAGTCAGCACAGTTCAGTTGGGTTCCTGGAGCCTCACCTCACTTTCCCATTGCCAGGCAGATGCACAGCAGCATTTCTCTCCCCATAAAATTGCAAAATTAGAAGAACTCCAAGCATAACAAAACCTCCAAGCTGGGCCAAGGAGGTGCCCACCTGGAGAGCCACGCTTGGTGGGCAGGGATGCTGCGAAGCATTTGGTAATAATTCAACTTCAACAGATTCACAGTTATCTACAGTTAGTTGTGGCCACTGCTCATATTGATAAAAAGTCCTACTTTTTCCTGCTAATATATTTTCCAAACGAATTATTCACGCTGAAAATTTCAATACTAGTTATCTGCTCAGGACTAAATTCAAGGAGGAAATCTGGACGTTGAGTGGCATTCTTTTGAATAACGCTGGGGAGGGAAAATTGTTTGCTCGCACTAAAGATGCTTCCTTTTGAAAAAACTCTATCATCTCCAACCTCCAGCAATGGCGCTGAAAACACCTTTCCTACACCTCGACATTTCCCCCTCCATGAAAGTCTCAGCTGATGCTTTGTACTTAATAGCCAGAAAACTCTGCTCAGACTTTTCCTCCAGAAAGTTTTGCCCAAACTTGAACTCACCATTGCACTGCTTGTAAACCTAATAAGACATCATCTGGTCTTCTTCAAACAGCTCAAAGGACTTCTTTTTCTCCTGCAAGATGTCCTAATTTCGGAACACGTGAGCACCATTGCATATGGACTGAGGTCACAGTCATGAGATGTCACATGCAAGTGGTAAATAAATAGGGGCTTTCAGGAAGGAAAAAGAAAAATAAGAAAAAAAAAAAAGAGTAAGAAAGGTTAAACTGTATTTATGGCTTTATATGTCTCCACCACAGAGCTCCACATCAATTTCTTCACATTTTTGTTCAAAGCAGCTATTCCTGGGGGTTCCCTTGTACCGTATTCGAGTCTGGCATCTCACATGGTAAGGCAAGTCCATGAGAAATGGGTTAACCCACAAAATCTGAGTCTGAACTCCTCCAAAGCTGTTTTTCACACACAAGAATATGGAAGAGGCACCTCCCTCCTCCACGCAGAAGCATAACAAGAAGATTCATTTAATATTGTCCTGGGCACCCTGATATAGGTGGCCCTGCTTGAGCACAGGTCAGACCAGGTGACCTCCAGAGGTCCCTTCCAACCTCAGCCATTCTGTGATTCTATGAAAACAATGCAAATCGTGGAAGGCTCTGGTGCAAAATCCTGCTTTGTAGTTGTTTCCTTTAAAAGGTAAAATATAGCGATATAAACTCTTCTTTGCAACCTCTGGCTTGCAGTAGCCCAGCAGATAAGTAGCCAGCAACTAAACGCCCTTTGCCCCCAGCTATGAAACCCAGCAAAGCAGCATTACAAAACTTTTCTTTTTTCTTTTTAAACCCATCTTCAGAATATTTTTCAATGAGCAATTGGTCACCAAACAATCTCCGCTTTCTAATGGTGCCACAAGGAAAACTGACAGTAATATGGAAAAAAAAAAAATCCATCCTTCCCCTATTTTTTTAGGTTAACTACTTTTTCATGATCAGAAACACTGGCAAGCAGAGATGTGCCCATGCATTCCAACAAAGACATGGCACCTGCCTACTGAATTTCCTGACTAGGGAAACTACCAAGAAAAAGTTTTAAATAGAAACCTCCCTGTAAGTGTTAAATCAGATTAATTCTTTTACATTATTTTAATCTCACATACCATCATTTGCAAGCCAAGCAGAAAAAGAGAGCAGGGTTCTTATCTTGACCGTACTCCTTTGGAGGAAACGCAGTGCATTATTAAAAACCACAAATAACCTTTCTGACAGCAAAACGGCACGCGCTTCCAGCGAGGTAGGGCTGTAGCACACATTTCAACCACGGCTTTCTGGACACTCAACATCAAGCAATGGGCACGGGCATCCTTCATCCCTGCAACATGTAATGCCGTCGCTGGCAACTCCAACACAAGTTTCCAGCCAGGTTTTGTGTATCTGCACATGTCAAAAAGCATGCTGCAAGAAGATGAAGTTTGAAGGGCTGGTGATGCTGCTGGAGGAGAAGCTTTGCAATCCTCCATCAACAAGCGCCGGAGTTAAGGCACACTCCAATGCTTTGTTTTGAGAGTCAAGCTCATGCATCTGGATGAAATTTGGATCCTGCCACAGGCAAATCTGCTTGGTGAGACACCAATGACAAGGAGGGGCCCAGTCCTCCATCCATCCATCGGGTCTCCAGCACAGGATCGGACGTGGACATGCAAGAAGCCTTTACCCTCACCATGGTGACCCCAACCCTACAGAAAACACACACAGAGGCTCCTCCTGCCCTCACGTGTCATGGATTTACACCATCAACCATGGTGACACCAACCCCAGAAGATGCATGAAAAACCAAGCAAGAGGCATCTACCCACCCAATCAAGCTGAAGCGTAGGAAGGAAGCCAGCAAAGACAGCAAAAGTAAATTAGATTTCTTAAAGTTCTTTCCATTTTCATCTATCAGAATGCATTTATGGCGCAGGCAGTGAATCAAAAGCATTTATTTTTATCTTGATATTATTTACCCTTTCCCACTTGCTATTTAAATATTCCTGAATTCACAGAAAAATCAGCAATTCAAAATACCATTTGATATACATTTATAAGCAAGGGGAAGCATAGACTCATTCATTTTCAGCTTGCTTTCTCTCTTTTTTTTTTGTTTTATTAGATTTTAAGTGCTGTAATATCGACGTGTAAATTTCTCAAGACGCACAAGTATTATTTCTCGCCCCACAACGGGCATCGAGCCAGCGGGGAGACCCAGTCACACCAGGGAGCACAAATGGCGAGAGGTTGAAAAAAATGAGGGATACAAGAAAACGTTGAAGAAATAAGGTTTCTTGAACAAGAGATAAGAGAGGATGGGAGTAAAGAATTTAACATTAAAATCTCTGTTCTGCCAGTCTCTCTTAGCCAAACTTCCAGTTGTCTTCATGCACAGGAGGCAACTTCGGATCTCAGGAAAACCTCAGCACAGCACTATACAGCAAAAATACCCCCCAAAAAGTGCTTGCCACGACTCCCTGGCAGATGTTCCTGCTCCAAACACTTCTGCACCAGCCCTGAGAACAGACCAGGGGCCTGCTCGAAGCACCTCGCTGCCGGAATCGCCTCCTGCCCCCCAGACACCTACAGGACATCCCAAGGAGATGCTGACGAAGATGCAGTGTACAGGCAGATGTGCAAACCCTGATGGTCCGGGGGTTCCACCGCCTTTCACAAGAGGCAGGGCAAGGGCTCCGCATCCCAAAATTCGCTCCAAGCCCCTCGGAGCAAAGCAGGCACGCTCCTGCCCTCCATCTACTTTAGACACGGCTCAGGGGAAAGCGGGGAGGGAGCTCTGACTGAGCAGCCAGGACTGCAGAGGATGCACAATTACATTTACACTTGAGCTCAGTCTCCCCTACATCCGTTAAAGCCCCATTAGTGGTGGCTGGGCTTTTTTTTTTTTTTNCTTTTTTTTTTTTTTTTTTTTTAATTGCATGAACAGACATAAGCAAAACAGCAAGGCTTGGGTGAGAGCAGCGGTGTTAGCTGTCGCTCAGTTGATGGCCGGAGAGAGGGAATCAGCGCATCGCCAGTGCCCTGGAAAAAGCCAGGGACCAGCCTGGAGATGAGATGAAAGTTTGGAGGTTTGAGCCGCCCACCTGCCATGCTGACTCCTGGATCCAGCTTCTTCACAGCCCCATTGCAAAGCTTGAAAAATGGTGGAAATGTTGTATTTAAAAAAAAAATGCACCTTATTTCTATTACATTGGATGAAGAAGAATGAGGCAGAGGGGAAAGAAAAAATATTCCAGGTTAGTTCCCTCTTCCCTGTCCATGCAACATTAACATCGCTTTGTCCTGCACAATCCTACGTTTCTACCAGCTTGATAAGCAAAATTTTCTGACCCCGCGCGGAGCACGCGTGCCATCCCCGGGTTTGCAAACAAACAAGCGCTTGTGTATTCAGCGCTCCGAGACACGAGGACACGGCTCGAGCTGCAAATGCCACAGCGCAATTAAAATGCAAACAGCAAAAGGTTTCTCAGTGCACATTCGGTGCATTTGTGGCAGAAGGAAAACATGCTTCTAGGTTAAAGACACTGAAACACAGATTTTCCCAGATGCTGTAGGTTCACTGTACCATGCAGCTCAGGCTAAGTTTATTGAAATCTTCATACATTGTAAAGTACAGAGACAACAACAAAAAAGTTCCTGCAAAGTTGACCAAGGAGTGTCACAGAAGTGGTGCTCCCTCTGTTCAGTGAGAGAATTTTGTTTCCTCTCCTGCATATTCCCCACAAACATTTGTTTGCAAGTCCTAAAGCTATCTGAAAAGCCTGCTTTGTGAATTAGTTTGGAAGATTTAAAAAAAAAAAAAAAAAATACCACCATACCCATAAGTGAGGTCAGAAGGGAGCCAAAACCTCTCTGCAGCAAGGCTCACAGAGCAGCTCCTGACAAGGCCATCGTACCAAGCTCAACTCCATGCGTTTTGCTGGGTTAAGCCACTGCAGGACAGTGCCACAGCGGCTGACGGGCGTGCAAGAAACACCCCTGCCCAGAGGCCTCCTGAGATGCACGGGCAGATGCAGGGCTTTGCACGCGCCTCAGAGCCCTGCACCAGCCCCACGCTCTGCTGGCCCTGAAGCACTCGTGCCCCTTTGCACATACCCCTGTGCAAGGCCAGCATTGTCCCCAGGGTGTTCACACATGCACAAACACTGTGCAAGGCCCACAAGTCTCTAGCTTGCACATGCATGCCCTGTGCAAGGCCAGCCCTGCTCCGAGGTTGCAAACACACGCACAATCCCTGTGCAAAGGCAGCCACAGACCCTAGCTTGCACACGCACACCCTATGCAAGGCCAGCCCTGCACCTAGCTTACAAACACACCAACCCTGTGCAAGGCCAGGTACAGACCCTACTTTGCACATGCACCCCGCATGCAAGGCCAGTCCTCCTCCCAGGCTGCAAACACACACATAAACCCTGTGCAAAGGCAGTAAGTCCCTAGTTTGCACTTGCACGCCCCGTGCAAAGCCAGCCACTGACCCTACTTTGCACGAGCACATCCGTACAAGGCCAGCCCTGCTCCCAGGTTGCAAATACACACGCAAACCGTTTGCAAGGCCACCCGCAGACCCTACTTAGCACAGCGCAAGGCCAGCCCTGCTCCCAGCTTGCAAACACACCACCGCTGTGCAAGGCCAGGCGCAGACCCTGCTTTGCACACGCACGCCCCGTGCAGCGGCCGGCCCTGCTGCCGGCTTGCACACGCGCACCCACCCCCGTGCAAGGCCGGGGCGTCCTTATGTCACCCCC
>VXAA01001113.1:198591-223030 GCA_013399115.1 Anseranas semipalmata
CTCCCCGGGGGCGGCCAATCCGGCCTGAGTGTGGCTGCCGCCCGCGGGCCCCGCCCACCGTCCCTCAGCGCAGCCGCTCCCTATGCCCCTCAGCTCTGCCCCTCACGCAGCTGCGTGCTCCCTTCTCCCTGTCACCCGCCGTCCTCCTCCTTCCCCGCCTCTGTACCGGGGTCCCCGCCTTCTCACAGCGACCCCCCCATGCTTAAGAGGGTCCCCCTGTGCTGTCTCTTGTGGCCTGTATGGTAGCGAGGTGCTTCCCCTGCCCGCTTCCTAGTGCTTTCCTTTCTCCCACGTTACCTCAGTCCTGCCAAGCCCTGGTACACCCCTCCTGTATGTTCATTAATTAAAACATCTCGGTTACCTCGCCTCAGCATCCACCCTGAGGGCTGTCCTCTGCAAGGTGAACGTGCCCCAGGATTCCTGCTCTGGGACGGGCTGGGACTCTTCAATGGTGTGGTTAGCTTGTGATTGCAACACCTGAGGAGCCGTTTTACCACATTCTAGCACTGGATGAGCTGATTCTCCTTCAATCATTAGCAGATATTCCTGGTTGCTTGTGACAGCAGCATGAGCTCTGTGAGGACAGGATTGTGCCTTCCGTCGCAGCGACGCAGTGCTTAGCATCCAGCCTGCAATCAGAAGCAAATAAATAACAACCACTGAGCTGCTGCTGTTAAAGCGCTGGCCGTGGATGCAATGCTGTTCAAAACACCACAAATTGTAGACCGGCTCAGGCGGCTTCCCAGCAAAGTGGTTTAACAGACCAGCCTGGCACACATAGCTCCAGCTCATGCTGTACCTATGAGGGGAGGTTGCTCTTTATTTGCTAAGTGACAGCAGCTTTACTTAAGTGAGCTGGAAGTGGTTGGCTTTGCAAAAGGAGTTATAAAGCAAGGATTTTCTTCATAGGGCCTTTAAACGAAAATTCATTTTAACAAGAGGTTGACAAGCCAGCTGCCTTTTCAGAAATGTAATTCTGCACCAATAGCCCTGCCAAAAAAAGTTTTAAAAGGGCTGAGGGGCCACCTACGCCTCCATAAACTTCAGGGTTTTACAGCACCAAACCATTATCAGAGGATTTTTCTCGATCTTTTGCTGCCTTGCTAAATCATTTATTTGTGTGGTCTCTAAAGAAAATCCCTAAGGAAAAGGGCCATAAAAATGCATTCATAATGAAATACAGCTGTCCTGCTTGCTGTCTGCAAAATCCTCTGACTGCAGTTACGTGTGCAACACACTTGGTTTCTTGCTGGGTTTTATTGGGCCATTTGGGGGGGGGCAGGGGGAGAGCAGGTTAATCCTATGAGAAGCAGAGATTACAGTTCAAAACCACTGAAAATTCAGGACAGTCCAGTAATTTGCAGCACAAATCGTATTTACTTTCAGGGGGAGCCTCATAAAAGTAAATAAGAAAAAAATATATATAAACATGTGCCAATATAAGATACAGACAAAAAATTCTAGGGGAGAGCAACCATAACAATTACAGTGAGATAAAACTCATATGATTGCTTTGGTTTGCAGTCTCTGCATCTTGCTCATTTTGCATATTGTAGTTGAAGAAATATTGCTTAATCAATAAGTGTGTTATTCATACCATAATAATACCATGCAATTGGGACATTTTTCTTCCGAGGACTTTGGGCTTTACATACATTCGTATTGTGTGCATCGGGATTTGTCCTTGTTATCACCAGCTGCTTATTGATCTGTTATTGATAGTTTTCAAAATGAGGCAAGGGTAGGTTCTTGGCATGGTGTGGAAATCAGGCCTTTCACATAACCAGGCAAGGTGTCTTGTGTTATCTAAGCCAACACTTTCTTTGAATTCAGAAAAAAAAATCAAACAATTAACAGCTTTGTTCCATCCCATAGCAATAGGGGATTGCTGCTGAGACTATTATCCAGCTAGGTTGACTGTATTTTTAGGGGATTCCTTCCAGTGTTTGAAAGGAGTTTCCTTTTGGCTCACAAGTTTGTTTTGTGAATCACCTTAAATCATAACCTTACAATAGCTATACTAATAAAGTATTTATAGAAAGGTTATCCTTTTGTCCTCTAGGTTACTTTTTACTAAGATGTGTTTGTTTGATTTTGCTGTAATAATACCTCCTGGCTCTTAATCAACCTCCGTTCCCACTGTCTTTTCTTTTTTTTTTTTTACCATCTGATGAGTTCCTTTTTTTGATATATGATAAAATAAGTCATGCTCTTATGAAAACATTATCAAGAATTTAATAGAAAATGGTAAACCTTCAATGGTCAAATATCTTTGAGAATATTAAAAGAACAATATCTCCCCTATTAAGTTTCAGTGTAAGAAAAAAAAAAAAGAACAAATGTAAATTTGTGTTAAATCCTATTATATTCTTACGTATAACCCAGAAGGGTTTCATTCCCAATAAATTCTGCAGGACTCTTCCGCAATGCAGGAGATTACAAAGAATAACTTGCATGAAATTGGCACATGGATCTCTCAGGTTATAATTTGTTTTGCGGTCTTCACATTGCTTCTTATAAAATCAAAACTACTATTAATTTTTCCCCTGTTTTGGATTGACTGGAAGTGTTGACATGTTCAGGAAAAGAAAGGTAATTAAACAGCAAGTCACAAGAAAGCTTTAATGACTGCTTAATTTATCCCATTCACACACAGTTGTTGTGTCCCTCCAAATAGCCATGTAAACATGGCAGCAAAGCTTTCTAATGCAGCAGGAAAGGAAGAATAAAGAGCAAGTTATCATTGCCACAACATGACGAAGAAAACCTGAATACTTGTCTGGAGTATGTACAAATCAATTTCTACATTTAAAATAATCTAGGAACTATCTATCTACTATAGTTTTTTGTCTGTTCCTGCGCTTAAGGAGTCTCCACTTTTGTCCAAAACCCCTTCTTTTCAGAAGTTTGTTTCTCCATTTGCTCCAATTCCTTTACAGATCTTAAGGAGAAATATTTTCCTTTCCTCTCTCTCCAGACTGCTACCTCCTTTTGCTATTATTTCTGCATTCTGCCTAAAATTTGGACAGGGGTTGTAGCTCTTCTGACAAAATATGGTTGTTTTTAGTAGCACTTAACTTTTCGATCCTGGATTAATTGGACAATTGCACACTTGGAAGAGTAGTTTTGTTTTCTTTTTAATTTGATAAAAACACTGTTTTCCAGTCAAATGTCTTATATACCAAATCAGTCAACTGCAAGAAGCACTGGAACAAATAGAAGTTGGTCTGAATGCTTCACAAAGACAAGGCGGGTTCTTATTTCCCATTTTCAGAGCTCTGTGACGGTGACCTAAGATTCCCTGAAAACAGTACATCTCGGAGAGCTTATCACAGCATATCTGTATGTTGTTACCTGTGAGCAATTTAATAAAAAAGATATTATAGCAACAATAAAAGGAGGCTGGAGAATGCCAGCTAATCCCTGAACAACCTTATTTCAGTCTATTTAAAGTCCAAGAGAGACTTGTATTCCAGGACCTAGCAGATTCTGACATAAAACAGATGTTTTCATCAAGTACTGCAATGGCAGCAATACATGTCCCAAGCTGCTGACTATCTGACAGGTCTGATACGTCACAAGGAGGAATCACGAGCTGCAAAGAGCCTATTTTCAATACTTTCTACTCCATTCCTGTTTCAGTTACACCCTGATATATCTGCAGATTGTAGTGGCACTATGACAGATAATCTAGATTTATCTTAGCATCATTGGATTTGACCCTTCCTTTTCTAGAAATGTATTATTATGTCAGAATTAGGACAAATCAATATAAAAAACTTTGTGTCTGAAGCAGTGATAAGTCAATCGCCTCATCGATAAAGCGTGCCCGATACTCTCAGTAATCCTGGTGATCAGCTTTGTTTACAAAAGCTAGAGATATTAAACTGAACTTCTCACCGCTCTGAGCAGGGATGACAAGTGGCAATTGAAATTAATCTTGACACAGCTAAAGGAGCCCATGCTGAGCGCAACACTCGTAACACCACAAAGAGGGAGTAAGGCTAAACCACGCTAGCGGGGAGGAAAACCTGGAGGTGACTAATGGATGTTGGAACAAATCCCTCGTCCCGCCTAACACAGTGACAAAACACCACTTTTAATTTGCTCCGTTCTGGAAGGCAGAAAATAGGCTACATTTGTGCCTAAATATGTGTAAATATGTGGGAGTGAGGTCTGGTTTTCACTTAGAGTAACACAGTTGCTACTGCACCTGTATAATCAGGAGGAAAATTTGACCCACACAGAGAAGCCGAGGTGCAGGATTTACAAGTCCAAACCTGCCAGGAGAGCATTGCAGACATTAAGGGAGAGTTCAGCTGCCAGAGTCTTAGTACTCAGTTCTTCCCTATGACATCTAAAAGCACCCCAGTATCCAAAGCATAACCGAAATCCTCCTTTTTATTGTGCGCAATACCCTTGTGAAACAAATTCATCATGCAAAACACAGAACCCTGAAATACGGGTAGGTACATAGGTTCTTAGAAAACAGGAAAACAGCCTTGGTTGAAAATGTGTATTTCTCATTTAATCTATGAATGTTTCATTCATTGCATGGTTCTGAGGTTAAATTCCCACTACCAGAAGTAAGTTTCGATTTGGTTACTGTTATTAGAGCTGTGGTTACTACCACTCGATTAGTCAAGAATAGACCTTTCCACCTGTGGTCTTGTCCAGTTATTAGGTTTTATCTAGAATTACACATTTTGGGAGGGAAAGATTATTGTTTTCTACACATCTGTGCTACATCTCTCACAACAGGTTCCCACTGTGTTCAGTCTGCAAGTGCTGCCGTACATTTTTAAATAATAATGCTGTGCTGAGAAATGTAATAAAATCTTCCATTTCAGAAATAAAGATTTAAAAAATGACCAAAGAAGAATGCAAAGTTTTGGGATTCACTGATGAAAGGTGCAAGCAACTGGCAAATCAGAAAATAAACCTAGCACAAAACAAAGAAAAAGATGAAAAAGTAAAGTTTTCTATGCATTTTTCCAAAGGTAGAAATTTCAGTTTCAGTGTGACTGCAATGTCAAGCAGTAGTCAGTGGGATGCAGAAAAACAGACTATGTTCTCAACCAGTTTTTTAGAGTTGTCCCTCAAGCTTAGAGATTTCACAGAGAATCAAGCAATGCATTAAGAACTTGATTTTTGGAAGATAGTTTCCAAAATGGAGAAGCTGAGCAAAGTATACCGTATAAGTCTTTTTATCAAGGCTAACTGCTTCCAGTGCCTCAGTAAGCTCTTTTGAAACTTCGTCAGCTCTCTCTGAATTTGCAATGTTGGCACTGGTGCTCTGCTCCAAAAAAGAAAACATCACCCAAAGATATAAAGGTAGAGATGTGCAGATCTGAAACATGGAGAAAATGTACTTTTCCCAGTGTTTATAGGGACTCGGCAGGAGTTCTGTCGAGCTTTCTGTCCGTGCTTTAAAACAGCAAGAGATAGTCTACAAAACAACAGCAAGAATGATCAGAAATCTAGACAATGCAGTTACGAGTAAAGATTGGAAGAGATGAGCTTGTTGAATCTAGAAAACAGGAGATCTGGGGAAAGAGAAGTAACTACTCAGTTATACTTTCTCTTGTAACTTTTAAAACATCATTGCTGTTTCAGACCAAGATCCATTTAGCCCAGTGTTCTGCTTCTACCGGTGCCCATCAGTGGATGCCAAGGTAGAAGTAAGCACAGAGGAGATGTTCATGACTGCTCTACTAGTCTCCAACTATTCTCATCTCAGGATTTACCTCATTTTGTTGTGGTCCTTGCTGATTGTCTCTTCCATCTATTAACCCAGACTTAAGCCCACAAAAAATTTCATTCTTATTTTTCGTGTCTACTACCAGCTGCATGAAAGACTCACTTCTTTTGTTTATTTTGAACCCCATTAGCTTCACATGAAGACATTAGTCCTTGCACTAGAAGAAAATACTCTTGCTCCCTCTCCAGGCCTCCACACCAGTCATGAATATGCAATCAGTTATATGCCACCCAAACTGTCTTTTCTACGCCAAAGATTTTCAGCTTATTCAAGCATTCCCCATAAGGAAGGTGTCTTTTTGCCTTTGATCATCCTTCTCTGGATCTTTTCAGTTGTCTTCAGTAGTCTTTCTGAGATGCCTGGTTTGGAATTGCACATGATATTCAGGGTGGGGTAACCCTAGACTGATGCAATTGCATGATGATACTCTTTGTTTTGATTTTTATCCGTTTCTGAATAATTGTGATCATTTTAGAGCTTTTTTTTTTTTTTTCTCTTCTAGTGAGCACAGAGCTTCTGTTTAGAGGGAATTAACTGTCATAACCCTATGACTTGTTCCTGCATGATAAGGGTTGAGTCAAAGACCATTCTGTATGTGAAATTATGATTGTGTTTCTCTATCTGCATAACAGTACATTTATCTAATCTGAATTTCATCTCCCATTATACTCCATTGTCCTGTAATACTCTTCTGTACTTCCTCACCATGTACTCTCCAGTCTTTACCACCTTTAATGACTGCATGCTAGACAGCTTTGCCACCTCACTGCTCAGCCCCGTTTCCAGGTCATTGCTTCAAGTACCACAGATGCCGGCACAGGCCTTAAGGAGCTCTGCTGGTTACCCCCCTGCTGCAAGAATTGACTGTGTACTCCTACCCTCTTCTTCCTATCTTTGAAAAATGATTTGTATTGGTCAGAACCAGATAAGAGGATAATCTTATCCTATGGATGCTTATTTCCTTTAAATACCTTTTGTTAAACCCTTTTGGAAAGCCAAGAACATTTTATTTGGTGGGTTATTGACATCCACAAGCCTGTTAACCCATAAAATAAAAACGAGAGGATTGTAAGGTGCAATTTCCCAGTAGTGAAATCTTTTTTTACCATCCTTCATCAAAGTTGCAGCTAATTTATGTGGTTCAGATGTCAGGCTTGTAGTTCCCTGGATCTCTCCTGGATCCTCTCCAGTCTTCTCATACCAGGGAAGTTTTAAGGGACACACTGCACATTGGTGTTAATAATTCAGATATTTCATCTTTGATTTTCTGTAGAACTCTTGGGTAAATATACCTAGCCCTGCTGTTTTGTCTGTGTTTATTCTTTCTTTGTATTCTCTACCTTCACTACAATTTCAGGCAGACTCCTGGCTGAATCCTTCCCTCAAAGAAGGTCTAAGATGTTTATCACCCCTGTTTTGTTCTGTACTAAACACCAGTGCAAAGAATTCACACGGGTATTCTGCAGTGATCTTTTTCTCTGTAAGTGATTCTTATATATGGTTGCTACCAATTGGTCTTACAGGCAGGCTTTTCACTCCTGATGTGTTGAAAAAAGGAATTAAAATATCTTGTTTCCTTTCATTGATTCCTCCTCAAACTCCTTTGGCCTGCCTCATTACATTTTACTTTTAATCTGCTAGAGTTCCTGATTCTGTTTTCTTTTTTTGGATACAGCTTTAGTTTTTTTGAAGGATGCCTTCATATTTCTAATAGCAGCCTTTACTCTTCCGTTCAGCTGTGCTGGCTTCCTTTTTTCTCCAGGCTTTTCTAAGAGAAAACCAGCAGTACACCAGTGGCATGTTTCCTACTCAACACCCTTCAGCGCTGTCAGCACCTGTAAGGATTTAATTCCTTTAGCTTCCTCTTTTAACTTTTTCTAAGAGCTTATTTTTACACGTTCCTGCTGCGAATCTGGGCAAAGCTTTGGTGGACTGCTCAACCCTTGTTGCTCCCATAGGGATGTTGACGTAAGGTACATTGTGGAATCTGCTGCAGGATGTTGACTTCTTCATGAGCTTTTGAACTAGATGTTGCTTAACACTTAATACCAACCTAGGGGGTTACGTATCTTCTTCTGGGGTCAATAACCAGCTACTGCTTGGCACATTCATTGAAGCCATATAAAAATGATGTTTTTTTTCTTCAGACTGTGATGTAACCTTTGCTCTGTCTCCATGGAGGTACTGAAGTCACCCAATGCACTTGTATTTCCTGCCCTGTCTACCTCTTTGTTTTCTATCAGCATCGCTTTGCGTCACTATACCGGTGAGCAGTAAGGTCTGTTGACCTGAAAGTGTATTCTTCCTCATTGGCCTGGAGCTTCCATACATATAGATTCTAGTCCACATGTTTTGCTCTCTAATATTGCAGGATAATGAAACCAGAACCTTTCAAAGTGATTTAAAATTTTGTGATGACCTGGAAAGGAGACAAAGTAAGGGAGATATAAGGATATTTAACTGCAAAGCTCAAGAGCATATGCTTTAATTAAATTTAGCAGCTTGAATCAACTCCTCCCCTCCCATCTGAATGGCTGGCAGATAGTCTGTGATCATGGAAATATGCTTTCTATTGCCCTTATTTATGTTACTAAATCTCTCCTAAAATTTCTCAGTGTCGTGACTGTATATAGCAATAGTGGGAGCAAGAAACAAGACAACAAGATAACACATAGACCCACACGAAGCACTTTGGCTAACGAGGTGCTCATAGTACAGGTTGCCAATGCTGATCGGGTCTCTTGCTGCTTCTAGCACTGGGGATGAGATCTACATTAAAAAAATTTACCAATTAGGTCCTGATTTACAAAGAAGGTTGAGATGGCTACTCTGCAAAACCATCTGCAAAAAGGTTGCCTCGGTTTTCTAAGGTACCTATTATCCATAAATGACAATGCTTTTGATAATAAACATTAGATATCTATTTTTTTCTCCTGTGCATATCCAGAGGTGCTGCTGTCTCAGCAGAGCCAAGCAGTTCTTTCCCAGCACTTCAGGAGACTCATGACATCGGTGCTGTTTCCTCAAACACTTTAATGAAGCTCATCTCAAAAGCATGTTCTGGGTGCATGTGATGACCGCCAATGACACTACCCTGGCTGTCTAGGAATGCAAAATCTGTCCTTTTTTGTAATAGCCTAGAGATTCGCTTGCTTACTTAGGAAGTGGGTGGCTTGAGCTTAAGTCTTTCAGATTGGGAGGTTTCCCCTCTACTGTTCCCATGTCCTAGAAAAATGTGCTAATCATGCAGCTGGGCTAAGGCTGCTTTCTGTCCTGCTAGGCAAAGCTGAGCCATTGTGCAGAAAAAAGGCCTTCAAGCTTCATAAAGGTAATGAAGGAACAGCCAAAAAGAAACACATTGTAGCTCATTAACGAGGAGATCCTAAGCAACCTCTTAGAAGACAGGGTAGAAAGGGTGTGAGGATGCACTGCAAGGGACCAGTAAAGTTAAAACATCTCTCTCATGTTTGACATGGTAAAGAAGAGGGGGTCAATAGGTGGAATTTTCTTGACTTTCCCTGATACTCATTTGGAAGAGCTTTTCTTAGGGGGTGTGTCCCACCAAATAATAGATGTTACCTCCCTCAGTTGATGCCCTTTGTAATGTTGTAATGTTGCTGCACCTTGCTCCTGAATAGATTGTGTAGGCATTCTAAAATTACTTTACCTTTCCTCTTAAAAATCTGTTTTTACTAACTATTGGAGTAAGCTACAGCTGCATGTTTTATAGGAGAGGTTTTATCACTGATTCTTTTTCAGACAGAGCATGCTTTTAATAAATGAAATAAATACTAAATGCATACAAGCCCTTCCTCTCATTATGACAGCTTTGCACTTTTTATTATGTGGGTGGTAGAGAGGACTACAGGTGTATGCAGTGGGTCTGAATGGAGAGGACACTCAGTAGCAGAGACTTGGCCTTGCAACCCTGAGTCATTAGACCTGGATTCCTGCTGCAGTGTTTGGGCACCAGTCATATCTCATACCCAACTTTACTGAATTGACTACATTTAAACGTGCTGTTCAGACATTTCAAAGCTGCAGTTGATGGCAGAGCTCCAAAGAAGAGGCTGAATGCTTCAATAAGGCACCTACAAGGTTAACTTTCGTGTGCTTCACATCTGGACAGATGTGCTGGTTTATGGCCAGGAGGATGCTACTTACTGGAGAACCTTTCCATCCTGAATTAGTTAAAACTCCTCCTCATTTGCAGTCAAGGACAGATGAGGATCGTTAAGAAAGTGCATAGTCTTAGGCTCAGGCTAAGTAACAAGCTGAATGGTTATATTCTGCCTGCTTACATTTCACCAGGAATTCCAACCCATAGTGTAGCTCATTAAGATAACGTCCCAGAGTTTTACATGATGACTGGTGTTGATATGCCGCTGAGCAGCCCCTGCACTGTTGATCAGAAGTGGCAATACTTCGGCAGTGGGTCAGCTGCATTTCAGCCCTGGTCCAAAGTTAGTGTGAAGTCAATGGAAGAACTTCTGCTGAGTCAATAAGCTTTGGATCAATTTCCTACGTCAGTTCACAATGTGCTTTTGAATAATTTATGGTGAAGGCTTTATATAAATACAAATTACTGTTTTTACTTACTTGCATATCATAAGAATAACTTTTTTTTTTTAAATAGTTTTACTTATTTATCTTTTTGGAGATCGGAGCTGAAGACTATTCATCAGTGAGGCTGGCTCCCTCATTTTAATGAGTTAGTGTATCCATTTTATTTTCCTCAGACAGAGTTGATAAAATGAGATACAAATCTACACACCTGCAGGCCATTGAGATAATACAGTACTTGGGCTAGCTGTGGGAAGAGAAATGGTAGTAAAGATACTGCTTTCTTCAGGATGATATATACACAAAGGGAAAAGGTTTTTAATAGGCTTAAGATACTAAGCTTGACTGAGCCAGGTCTCTTAAACTTAAAGTGATATCCTTTCAAAAACAACAGTAGCAAGTATGGGCCAACTGATCCATTTATTTGAAGTCTTTTAAATGCCACTGATTTAGTATACAGATCTGCATTATAATCTGATCTCAGTGTGGGCTGTCACCAGAAGAGGTGGTCCTGCTCCTTCTGCTTTTTAGCTGACCCTGGCTGGATATTATGCTTTCCCATGCATTTGACTGAGCAGTTACGTAGGTGAGGGTAGCAGAAAGTACTGGGATCACTTCTGTAGCAGCATCCTGAAGCTGGACAAAGTTAGGCACAACATGAAACTGTATCCTAGAATTGGCAGTTTTCTCTGAATGGCACCATAGCCCCGTGTAATTATGAAAACATCAAAAATTAGAACATCTTATGTGGTACAGTAGTAAATAATTTCAGAAACAATGAAAAGTGATGAACAGTGTTTGGTTTCCTTCTGTTTTCAAGCTGGTACTTGACGCCGAATTCATTCATTCCCTCTTTTTTTTTTTTTTTTTGTCATATATATTTTTTAACATTGTATTAGAATTCAGTGAAATTTAGTAGGTGGTGTAACAGGAGGGGATGTAGAGGATATGTCCCTTTTAAGGCCAATGACTACAAGGGACAGTCAATCTATGTCTTCTGGCAGGCGAAAAAAGCTTCAGGGCCAACCTGTGTTCTGCAAAGATGGAGTTCACTAAGATCCTCAGAAGGGAAACTTCTCCAGCTGAAATCACCTTGACAGAAAAGTGAGAGCAAACAGAGTCCTTACAAAAAGCAAAAAGATCAGCAGAGGAAACTGCATGTTCAAGCTCAAAAAATGCAGAGATAGCATGGACATTGCTAAAAGTCAATTCAGATTATTCCTGGCAGAGAAAATTAAAATAGGGAGCACGGATTTCTTCAGTATTTAAATGTGGAAACAGAAAGAAAAGGTGGAATAAGAAATATAGGGCAGAGATTAGAGATAAGGGAAATATGACCCCGCAGTTAAAGGTATACTTCAGCTCAGCTTTCTGTAAGGAGTCTAAACGTAGAGCCTGCTAAGAAAAGACAAGATGATTAATGGGAAGAGGAGCGTGGACATGGAAATTTCTATTACCAAGGTGGAAACAAAACTCTCTAAACTAGTTTCATTTAGCTGGGGAGAAAGGAGGAGATATGGAGCTGGGTAATCAGCATTCTTGATATTTGAAAGAGCTGGCTCATGAAATCAGTGCTCCATCTCAAAGCTCTTTAATAAATGTATGAAGTTGGGGGTGGTTCCATCTGGCTGTCAAATAATAAATATAGTGTCCATATCGGAGTGGAGAAAAGCAACCAACCAACCCCACAAATGTGCACGCTTTAGAATAAATCATCAAGGGAACAAAAATGAATGAATAATTGAAGAAAAGAAACAAGCACAAGGAGGTGAAAATAAATCAAGATGGGAGGAAATACAGATTTATCAAAGACAGATTATGTCTGATGTCTTTCCTTAAAAAAGATAACCGATTCTTATGGATGGAAAAAATGCTGTAGACATAATCCACTTAGACTTCAATAAAGCAATATCAGTATTGTGCCACATGGGAAATTATTAACTGGAGAAAACATGGATTGTATCCAAAATACTAATGGGGCAAGGAACTACTGAAGGGAAATGACCATGCTCTGTAGAGAAGACAACTTTTAGTTTGGAGGGCAGTTTTTAGTGGAGTTTCACAATGCTCTGTCTTTGGACTAATCTTATTTAATGTTTCCATTGGTGACCCTGCCTTAACAAATAGAGAATTACTGATGAAATCTGTAGACAGCACAAAGCTGGGAGGCATAGGCAATTCAGAAGAGGATTGGTGTATTACTGAGGTGAATTGGATGGAGAACTGAAAAATATAATAGTACAAAGAGTAAGGTCATCCATGCGGGGATTAATAACAAGAGAATCAGTTATAAAGCTGGAGCTTGTCAGTAGAAAATGAGAGATGTTGTGTTTGTTGATCACAGAATGATACAGACCTGAAAAAGCAAACATCCTAGGAATGCCTCAGCTGAGATGCTCTCAAGAGAGGTGGGGAAGAATTATTCCTCTTTGATTAGACCATACTGAGACCTCTTACAGAGCAATGTACAAAATCCTTGGCTTCCACATACAAGAAATATGAATTCAAACTGGTGCAATGATATTCATCTGGGACCATCAGTAGCTTGGAGATGTTACTAGAAAGAAAAAACCTAAAAGTGTTTATTTCTTATGCAGCCTAAGAAAATTAAAGCTGAGAAGCAATATGATTGTTCTCTAAATGTAAGTGATGTGAACTCAAGGAGCAGAGAAGGACTTTTTAAGCAAAGGGAGAATGCTGATGCAAGAATAAGTTGGTAGACAATGGCTGTGGAAGAAATTAGTCTGGAAAGTCTTAAGAATAAAGGTGGAAGGGTCTGGAGCGGTGTCCTAGTCCTGATAATGGGAACAAAAGACCTTACTTTCAGGCAGATTTATTAAGAAACTGAAAGATATCACTGGATATGACACCAGCGGTAGTACAGGCTTGTTTTTGATTACCCAGAAAGATTCTGGGTTCACCAATCTCAGCTATGTCACCTTCAGCCCTGAACTGGAAAGTCTGCAGGATGCTACATTCACTGATTTTTGTCTCTGGTAGCTTGGCACCTTTGCATTGTTCTCTGTTGCCTGGTACAAACCTATCTTAGCTGAGTCATGAGTGACACTCTGAGGTCTACTGCTGGTTCCAGGCAAGGATTCTACAGATCTGTAAGTGAAGGAGATGTTTGGGAGGTTGGGTGAGCTGAGCCGTGCTCTGGAGGTGACTCTTTTTCTATATGGAGTCTCCTGGGAGCCCAAGGTGACTCCAATTTTATTTGAAACACTGTCATCAGATCAAAAATGGGCAAGGATGAACCTAAGCAGAGCCATTAATGCCCAAGCTAGGCCTAGGTAAGTGAAAAGAAAAATCTTTTGCTTATATTTTGTGTTTATACCTACTGGACCAAGACTGAGCATTACAGGCAACCACTGTTGAAAATGAAAGACGTTTATCAAACAAGAGGAGAGGACATCCTGTCCTT
Source organism: Anseranas semipalmata (assembly GCA_013399115.1). Classification (NCBI taxonomy): domain Eukaryota; kingdom Metazoa; phylum Chordata; class Aves; order Anseriformes; family Anseranatidae; genus Anseranas; species Anseranas semipalmata. The sequence goes on from VXAA01001113.1 coordinate 212,340, forward strand.
CTTTAGCACTCCTCTCCTTCTCCAGTTTCTCTGACTAAACGTTTCAGAACAAGTTGTTCAGTACAGGGATAACCTGCTGTATTTGCACAAAACTGTTTACACACTCACTCAAAGTATCCAAAGGAAATGTTCAGAACCAGTCAGGAGACCTTACTCAGCAGTGACATCGCACTCTCATTCTTGTTAGGGAGGTTAGGGATCACATTCTTGTTAGGGGCTGTTGAATTCACTCAACGGCCAAATCATGAACAGTAGTAGACGATTTTGTAAGAAAGAGACACATTTGTAAGAAAGAGAAGAATTTCTTTCTTCTAGCTGATCTGTACTTAGATCTAACACTGCAGTGTCTTATCCATATCAAAAATGTGTTCCACAGGTTTGCTAAGAGGAAGGTGTTTGTCCTTGCTCTTGACAGTTCACCCCACTCAAGGAATACACCTCATGTGGGATGAACTGTGAAAAAGCAAGAGAAAGGATTTCCTCCGTGACAGAGATCAAAACGTCATTTTTGGAACCTTTTTGACAAATACTCTGCAGTGTTCCCAGAAGCATCTGAGAAAATTACCTCTCTGGTGGCTGCTGCAAGCTGGGTGCCAACAGGTCACTGTGACCCAACAGTGTTTCTCAAATGGGGGAGTCACTGTACAGTCATCCTGGGAAGATTTCAGAAGGGTTCACAAAGCACTCAGAAAAGCCAGATACGTCTTTAACATTAGAGCTGGACACATTTTTAACATTGATTACAAAATGGAAAATGCTAAAAGCAAAAATCATAACTGTAACAATATTTAGATATGATTAATATTGTTCAGAAACCCACATTCAAGTGACAGTTGGTGATATTAAATTCTGCCAGTACTCAGGCCATGTCATATGAAAAGAAATGATCCACTTAACAGGCAAACTGGCAAAAATGCAGAACATCGGTCCTTGTTTGGAGAGAAAGGGATGGGGAGGAGAGAAGCTGTCATAACTCCCTTACATTCCCATAGTGACGGCAGGACAGTCCCTGTGGTATCCACGGTGTGTAAGCAAGGACTATTCTCGATATGCAGAATGCTGAGAGATGCCATCAGGGAGGTTTAGCAGTTTAAAGGGGAAGCTAGGAATTCAGAAATAATTCAAAAATTGTACAGACACCTATATTTATTCTCATTTTGGTGAGTCAGGCAGAAGGATGCTCTTTGGTGGGAGGACTTGAAGAGCACAACTGTGATCTCCCCTGGTTCAGCTCCAATGTGGCACCTGGTTACAAGCCAAGAATTCCAGATAGAAGAAAAATAAATGAGAGTGCGGGGGGATACAGAAGACCAACAGAAGACTGGGATTTAATGAAGGAACAAAAGGGACATTAAGAATGGATTCTACCATGCACAGAATCAGGTGTCGTTCAAACGTGATGCTGAAACTGAGCTGGGACTAACACAAAACATACCTTTGCCCTTGTTCGCTTTGAACTGATCTTTGGAAAGCAGTGATGGATTCCTTAATTTACATCATTAAAATAAAGTCAAATCAAAACAGCATCTGAGCATACATTCAGAGAAAGCTCTTTTATTGTGCCAAGAGTATCCTGCATGCCAGTGCTCTAAATAAACAGTCTAAATATACAGGTTCATAAATCTTGTGTGTGAAATTAAAACAAGGGAAAGGACATTGATTTATTATATGTTTATTGGAGAGCTTAAAACTTACTCTTTAGTTATAATAACGGTGCCCCCCATGCTCTGTCAGGGGGCAGAAGTGTTTGACTTCAATTGTGCTTTTCTTGTTTTTGGTAATTGTAAGGTCAGTAGGAAGTGTTCCCAGAACAGCAATTTTTTGGCTGCACTCTTAGGTTGTTTCTAGATTCCCATTATAATTTCACCATTCAGTGTAACTTCACCAAAAAGAAACTGACCTCCCAAACTTGAAATATAGCTCTTCTTTCACGAAAGGGATTTTGTGGGAAATACCATACATATCAGGAAAGGCATTTGAGAAATCTGGAGTCAGATTGTGACTGATGTAAATTACAAATGGCTTGCTTCTTTTTAAAAATTAATGAAACAGCAGTAATTTTACACCAAATGGGGTGCATCAGGCACGGCATTGCTAACCGGTCGAGGGAGGTGATTGTCCCACTCCGTTCTGCCCTGGTGAGGCCTCACCTCGAGCACTGTGCGCAGTTTGGGGCACCATGGTATAAAAAGGACATAAACCTATTAGAGAGTGTCCAAAGGAGGGCTACAAAGATGGTGAAGGGCCTAGAGGGCAAGACATATGAGGAACGGCTGAGGTCCCTTGGTTTGTTCAGCCAAGAGAAGAGGAGACTGAGGGGAGGCCTCATGGCGGCCTGCAGCTTCCTCACAAGGGGAGCGGAGGGGCAGGCGCTGAGCTCTGCCCTCTGGTGACAGTGACAGGACCCGAGGGAACGGCATGGAGCTGTGACAGGGGAGGTTCAGGCTGGGTGTCAGGAAAAGGTTCTTCACCGAGAGGGTGGTCGGGCACTGGAACAGGCTCCCCAGGGACGTGGTCACAGCACCGAGCCTGCAGGAGTTCAAGGAGCGTTTGGACAATGTTCTCAGATATATGGTCTGGTTTTTGGGTGGTCCTGTGTGGGGCCAGGAGTTGGACTCAATGATTCTTGTGAGTCCCTTCCAACTCACGTTATTCTATGATTCTATGAAATGCAGACATGTCCTGGTTTATTAGAAAGTTTTCTTGCCAGTTACTCCTAAAAAGGTTTGTTGGTTGATTCCTCCCCTCCATCTCTCCTGTTTATGGCAGCTCCATAACCTCTAGTCTTTGGCAACTCCACTGTTCTTGTGTGTGTTGTGTGGAGAGGAGAAGGGGATGTATGGGAAGGAAGGTTCTTACTTTTAAAAGAGATCTTTATGCTTTAAAGTATCACTTAAATTCCTATCAAGCTAGGCTTGAATATACCAGTGAGAGTAATAAATAAGGAAATATGGAGAGTAAGAAATATAAACAGAGGGGTAGATGGTGGGGGTCAGTGAGGCTCAAGCTTCCCTATTGATATGTGCTGATGAGATACACCTGATCAGTAACATTTGTGTAACACATGGAAACTTACCAATGCTATGGCTGTGTGCACCGTAGAAGGGTGGTTTCATCTGTAGACCTTCATTTGGAGAGCTACTGAGATGTTCTTTGAGATGCACAGAATGTCAAGTCAAGAAGGGTAGAGGCTGGCAAAATTTGGTTCTGTCTTATCTCCCTACAATCAAGGACAAATGAAAGCTATGGTAGGTGGATGCACATGAAAAAAGTTTAAGAACGGGACAAGTGTAAAATGAAGATCCTCTGTCTGTGGGCAGTCTGTGACACAGGGACATCCCGAGCCAGGATGTAATCTTGTCTTTATGATGAGTAGCCCTTAATAAACCTTTCTTCCATAAATGCATCTAACTGTACTTGAATCTGTTTTCGTCATACAACAGCTTGAGGTGATGATTTCCACAATGCAGTTGTGTAGTGCCTGAAAAAAATATTCCCCTTAACTAGCTAGCTATTAAAGAAGAGCAACACAGGAGGAACTGCAATATGGATATAGGAACCTCCTGTGTCACAGTGGCCTCGGAAGTGATGCTGCTAGCTCCTGGCTATGTCCTCTCCCTTGGGTGACAAAGGAGGTAAGAGATGGCAAGATGACCAGCTCTCTGGTTGCACTGGAGGAGCACTTTCACATCTTCCCTATCTAGTGTCCTGCTGCCCAACCTTTTGAAAAGTAGGAAAGACTGATTAATTCACAGTTCTGCCTTACTCACATCCTGTAAAGGGTTAAATCAGCTCACTACATCTTCGTGAACCCCAGCCTTGCTATCCTCTGCAGTGATGTAGGAGATGCCAGCTCCAAATTCAGGATGTAGACTTATCTCCCAACTCTGTCAGCTTTCATGATCTTTATCTCCCTAAAACTTTCATGATCCTGATGTTTCCTGCTGGCTTAGACAGCTATGCTGGTAACCATCCCCACTTAGCGCTTCCTAACACTTTTGACACAAGTCTGTGTACAGTAATCACAGAAAGTAAATAGGATCTGCAGAGAACACTTGAATTTAATTAAAAGAATAGTGATATCTCATTCTTTGGCACACTACATCACTGCTGTGGTTTTCTGCCTATACAGACAACTTCACAGAACAGCTTTTCCTACCTGTAGGTTGACTGGCTTTACCTGGCTTATCCTATGCACTTCTGAGGGTTTTAATAATAAGAAATCTTCTGTCAGGCTAGAGGAATTCAGAGAAAAATTATCTGAGGAAGGAATTTCCTTAATGTCCCTCAGTATCAGCATCTGAGACCTTAGAAAAGTTTTAGGAGATGACCCTCATTGCATTGAATAGCATCATATTAGATTGATACCTTAGAGCACCTAGGACACCTTTTCTTTCTTTCTTTCTTTTTTTTTTTTTTTTTCCTCACATGGCTGAAAAGCAGCTTCATGCTATCAGGGATTGGATTTTTCTGTCAAGTTGTTTGTAGTTTGTTTTTTATTTTTATTTTTCTTTCCTGACTGCAGGGACTGCATTTGAAAAATCTCTTTTCTTAACCTAGCCTCTTCTTTCATAAGCCATTATAATTCACAAAAGACTCTGAGAACAAGGGGTAGTCTTGAGCCAGCAACATGCAAAAGGTCTTTGCAGCTTTTACCAGCTGCTGGACTGTCCTCTGTTATACCTCAAAGGCAGCACTAAACAGGATGTTCCAGAAAAGATACCTGTCTTGAAAAAAATTATCTTCTATTACAGTCTTCAAAATCTTGGTCTATTCCCCTTAGCACTTCTTCTAAACATGGATTGCTAAGAAAAAACTTAATTTCCCTGCAATACAGCTTGCCTGAACCAACTGCAAGACAATGCTTCTGTTAGTAGAGTGGCAACAGCTGCATTTAAGGGTTTCTGTAGTTGGCAAAATGTTGCATCTGACTTTTCCCTTTTAAAGGGCTTCATGTGAGGAAGGCAACAACTTTTTCATCCTTAGGCTGTAGGTTGCCTCCTTGGTCTAGAAGCAGAAGTAGGTCTGGGCTGGAGTGCCAAGCAACTCTCCTTTCCACCCATACTTCTGAAGTCTGCAGCTGCCAAGCAGGGAACTTGAAGGTTCAGTCAAGTGCTCTGCTATGAAAAATGGTACTTGTGTCACAGCGCAGCCAGAGAGCTAACTATCAAAATGCAGAATAATTCCTAGTGTTAATTGGCCTGATGGCCCATTTCACATGGGAACCACCACCAGGTAGCCTTTGTCTACAGGTCATCAGTTTTCTAAATCCAGATGCTTTCCTAGCAAAGAAAACCTTTCTTGGGACCAAGAAGTCTCTGCACAGAGCCCTGAACAGATATAAGCATGAGGAGGATCAGAATTGCTGTCCCACTCACTGAGCACAGAGGGCAAGACTATCATGATGGGCACTGAGTACTGCCCATCCCTAGGGCAAGTAGTCCTGTCCACCTCTCCGCTTTGCTCAGCTTCCCTGTTGGAAGGGGCAAAGAATTTACACAAGGCTATTCAGATAAGGGAATAGGATGAGTTGATTTCTAGTGAGTTTGAGGGTTTATTTCTCCGTAATCTCAGTCTAATGTCCCTATCTTGAAGACCACCTCTGATCATTTTTTTCAGGCTTTTCAGCAGTCCTAGCAAATAGATAAAGGAGTAGTTAGGCCATCGAGGTAAAATGATCTTCTCTTTCCTTAGAAGTGATTTCTATAAGCTGTGCTCCAGAATCCTCTGGAGATCAGTATCTCTTTTTTCCTTCTTTCACATGATAATGGAAAGCCACAGACTTCAGCATCAGAAATGTGATGAATTTCAGCAGCAGCAGCAGCTCCCCATGAAAAGGCACAGTAGGAATATACAGTCCACACATGCTGAAGAAACTCTGTAAAATAACAATGAAAATGAGAAGAAGAGGCAAAAACAACATATTAATTAAAACTGAAGCAATTGAATTTGTTTAGCCTGGAAAAGGGTTCCAACAAGAGAGAGGGAGACTATGGCAGTCAGTAGTGCTGTGCCCTTGGTGACTAGAACAACAAGAAAACTGTTCAACATCCAACAAAGAAGAGAAATGTCATAAAAGAAAGAAAATGAAGAGCAAATACTATCTAGAGAGGTTCTGAAAACTCTTTGGATGTTTATAAGACCTGAGGCAAACATGCTTCAGAGAGGTGTAGGTATCCTTGATTCTGCCTTGCTGCAGAGGAAAGCACTGGGGCAGAGGTTGACAAACTGGGACAAAGAATATGCCTGAAAAGCTGTGAAAAGCCCCAGAAAATTACCTTCAGCTTTGGCATCTCCATCTGCCCTTGTTCTTTGCTGCTTCCATCCCCAAAGGCTATCTCTTTGAACCTGTATGAAAAACAAACAAGCAAGCAAACAAACAAACAACAACAAAAAAACCAACACAATTTTCTTTGACCTAATGCAGACAGCATGATGAGAACAAAATACTTTTCAAGGGACCTTGGGAAGAACAGGGGAACAGAGGGGTTACTCAGCTATTCTAGAAAGGAAAGATAGCTCAACATGAAAAAGTCCAAGAGCTTCGGGAGTCGATGACCTTTAGGTCCACTGCATCTCTTGGAAATGCACTTCTAAATAAATATTCATTGCTGACGCATGCTCTAATAAAAATGGCATATTGCAGTCATTTGCTGGTTGGTGGATAGAGTCTTGTCAGCTCATTCATAGCACATTTACTGCCAAATCATTCCTTTAATCATAGAACGAAGAAATGTTACACATGCCGAACAAATCTCCCTCATTAACTTGAGCGGGTTACTACTGCAGTCTGTTATACTTCAGCTTCTATTTTCAGAGAAGGCCTTGTAACCCGCTGTATGTGTGAGTCACAGCTGTCATGACTAGGCTCTGCCAGGATGAAAACTGCAGGCTAGGACTCTAATATTGCTAGATGTCTACTTCTGAAGATGCCTTCAACACTTCTACCCTGGGACAAAAATACCTGCTATTCATTTTATTGTGTACGGTGATCCATTGAATGGCACTTTTTACCCCTATCAGTCTCAGTGAAATGATTAAGGTCCCACTCAACCTCTGTATAGTGTCAGGATTTGGCCCTTTTTAACTGACATACACTGGGGAAAGGGAAATATGAAGTATGGATGCAAGCGTCCCTTCTGCCAGTCTTATGCCTGCCTTCTGAAACCTTGAATATTTCACTATCAGATTTTGCAGGGAAAAAGTAATTCAGGTTGCCATTAATATGTGAAGGAAAGTCAGATAAGGCCTAAGGTCTGTTATCTGTATGGGCTCTGATTTGCATTGCACATAGACACGTGCTTTCTGAATCAAGGCCCCACTTTTGCTACCAGCAAAGCAAGAGCAGGAGTCCTCATCAGCCTGCGGAGACAGAAGCTGGAGATGCAGTATGCCTTTTCCTGAGAAACATTCAAAATTACATGTTCTTGGAAATGTTCTTGGGCCATAAGGGCAACTGGTACACATCAGGAGCTACCCCTGTGCTGGGAAACTGTTTAGAAGTAGGGTGGCTGCATGCAAACTGTCTAGTGGGAATGAACCCTGGAACACACTTATGCCTGAGCTGTGCTTGTAGTTATTTGGAAAGCACCATTGGCATGTACCAACATCATGCCAAGGACCACTCCAACCTTTCATTAATGTAGATGGATAATGCTCTGGTACCCGGGTACGTTCCCAGACTGTTCAGTGTATGGGTACAGAGGCATCCACAAATGCTGTCCCAATCTCGTGCTCATCTTTACAACTCCAGGGAAGAAAAAAGGATTTCATTCCAGCACATGCCATTTCCTGGCGGTTAAATCACCATCCTCCTCATTTCAGTGGGCTCTTTTTTTTTTTTTTTTTTAACAGCATGAAGAAAAGTGTCCCCATCATCTGAAGTCACCAAAGAAAAGGCCTAAGGTCACTTATTTCATATTTAAAGTGCTCAAGAACACTCTCAAGAAAAACAGAGTAAGTTGCATTAGTCAAGCTGAATAAAAAGCAAAAGTTTCTTTAATGTAAGGTTATCTCGTGCTTCTGGCCTGGGCTGATGTTAATAAGTGTTATCACACCGTTCAGTCACTTTTGACCTTCCAGTCCAGGTTGTCATTTTCCACCTGAGTTAAGTAGATGGCTGGAAATCCAGGGGAAATTTGAACTTATGCTCTAAATACCATTTCTCTGTACTTTTGTTTAGAGAAAGTTAATCTCCTATGGGTTTCTTTAGTACATTAGGTGGTGATATATCACATGCCGACATACACAATGGCAAGATGATGTCAAGTAGACAAAAATCATCCTCACGGAGTGCATATTTTCATTTTTATAAATAACATGTGTTTTTATAGTACTTGAAGATCATAAATTTTATAATCAGATCAATTCTGTCCAGAAGGTGTATAGCTTTTTCAGCAGCTGATAACCTTTTTATTTCTCATCACAATTATTTGTTACCTGGATATCATCTTTATCTAGGGTGTCATTATACATTTATACCAGACTCAATGTCTTACACATTAAACCTTACATTGCCTTCATTTCACTCCATCATAGTGTTGTGGTTTAACACTGATAGGCAGCTAAGCGCCACACAGCTACTCTCTCACTCACTCACTCACTCACTCACAAAATAAATGTTATTTGCACAGCAGAATTGCATACTGAGATGTGTATGTGCATACATATGTTTGGCAAATTTTGTTTTAAATACCTGTTATATAATAATTACAATAAAGAGGGATTCAAACGAAAATTTTTGGATTAGTTAAGTGGTCTTTTGTACATGACACAATAAAAAAAAACAGATTAAAGGCTATATAATGCATGTTCAGAACATGGATAGTGTATGATAACAGTGTAGTTTCTTCTATTTTAGTATATTAAAGGGAATCGTAGTTGGTGTATGAGCCGGTTTGTTGACAGAAGGAAGGAAAAAAAGACATGAAGCCAAGCCAAATGATTCCACCTACAATATTAATTAGCTGCAATATGAAGAAGCCATTCAGTTTTTCTCCTTTTTTTGGAAAATATGTTTGGACACTGATCAGAAAAGCAGAGACCAAACCACTGTTTCTTAGCTCATTTGAGCCCATTATACCATTAGTAAATTAAAAGTTTAGAAGTCCTGTAATTTTAGTGTTCACATTCCCCATCCTACTTGTGGATCTGATCCAAAATGCTTCAAGTTTTGGGCCTTTCTGTCAAAACATTGCCAAGTTTCATGACAAAATCCTACCTCTTGTGATATTTGAAAACAAATAATTACATACAAGTCTCAGCTTCTATTAAATAAAATGAGAACAAAAATAATTTTCATTTGTGGAGAAAGAGGCTTGAATATGTTACCTGAATTAATCTAAAAGCTAAAATCAGAAGTTGAAGAAGAACCATTAACTCTGTATTTTTTGATCACTGGGTTTTAAAGCTGTTGAACAAAAGTCATAAATGCCTCAGGTCATTCTAGTCTTCCCCACCTCCCTCAAAAAGTCTGTCATAGAAGGAACTTGGCAACATCTGTGGGTCATCTGTAAGGCACTATGGGATACGGCATTGTATGCACAGATAAATCCTTAATCAATAAACCTATTTCACTGCCAGTGGTGCCAGGGACTCCCAGACATCACAGGAACCACTAAGAGAGACACAACCAGAGCTACATCTGCCATTTAATTTCTTACTAAGAAGCTCTTTGATCTTACCTTCCTGACACTGCAAGAAATATGTGAGAAGCTACTGCTGGAGAGGAATGTTTAAGGAGATCCTATAGAGGTCAGCATCCTCAGTGCCCTCCCAAAGGAGCGCTGAACTGTGAGGTTAGCAACCAGACTGCTCACCAAGCTGCAACTCTGGTGAAGAACAGGCAGATGCAAAGCATCACACAGGCTGGTAACTTCCTGCAAATCCTTCTAGACATGATTATATTGGGGATAAAAACTATCCTTTTAGTCTTAGAGAGTCTTTAGTTAGAGAAAGATGAAGAAAGAGAATAGTTTGACTAACCATCCTTTGTTTTAAAGACTTATCACTTATTTCTGTAAGACCTCCTTAAGGATGGCCAGATTTACCTTGCTTTAAATAATAGCTCTGTTTCAGCCATTTCTTCTAGGCAAATAAAAAATCAGCTTAATCATCAACCAAAGTTTTGCAGAACAGAAGTAAGCAGAATGGCTGTTTACGGCACTTTTCAGCGTAAAATCTGCCTTGAGAAACCTTTTAACAAAAATGAACCCAAGCCTCTACAAATTATTTTAAGTAAAGTCCATTCATGTTGTCCCCAGCAGTACTGAATTACACTCTTGAAATAAAAATAATGGACTTTGCCTGTCAAAATGTGATATAACCCCATCAATCTGCTTTTCCACTTTTTACTCAAGTAAAGAAATTGCATACAAAGAAGCAGACCTATGAAAGGCCCATTAACAGCTTGGTAGGCAATGGATGTTCACCAGAGATGCAGACCAGCATGTCTGTTTGCAAAGATCCAATGAAGTTATTTGGCAGTTAAAGCCTCAAGTGGTGAGATCTTTCTGATGGGTCCTAAACAGTTGTGGGTAGGACCCATAAGATCTCTGGAAACACTCTACCAAGCTCAGCAGCTGCTGGGTCTTCATTGTAGTGTTCCGTGGGGCAGTCTGAATGCAACAAAGACCATGTCTGAATTCAGCATGGATCATCAGGAGCATGTCTAAAGTGAAAAAAAAAAAAAA
>VXAA01001113.1:223108-247284 GCA_013399115.1 Anseranas semipalmata
AAAAAAAAAAAGTTGTGATTCAAATGTAGGAGAAGGTCTGGGTACGACCTGGTGAAGAGATGGACAATTTGAGAAAGGCAGGACTGAGAAAAGTTGCCTTACTCAAACCTGCACAATGGAGTCAAAAGTCCATTAGAGTAAGAGAAGCCTGCAGGGCTGTGACCTGCCATAATCTTCTGCAGGGTTTGAAGTTCAGTACGGGGCTAGTGGGAAGTCTTGGGGCATAAGATCCTGCACAGCTTGAGAGCCAAGATCCACCATGCTTGGCTCGGGACTCAGGGAGGTCAGGAAGAGTAGAGCTGCTCCACAGGGAAAGGTGAGATGGGAGCTATGGGTAATAGCAAGGCAAGCAGAGCCCTCTTAACAGGGGGGCCAGGCCCACAGGACCCAGTGAAGGCAAACATCACCACCAGTGACAGTCACCAGGTTCATCTGAGAGCCCAGACCACCAGACAGGACCATAGTCATGAGGCAGGTCCAAGGTCAATCAATCCTGGATCAGTGAGGTGCCCAGATGAACACAGACCTACCCACAAGGGTACCTCAGACAAGGATTAAGGCTGAGCCAGAGCTTAAATGCAGCTCTTGGGGCAACAGCAAGATGTGTGGATGATGGCCCCAGGCAAGGTTGGTCAGGGGAGCTAGGATCTTCTGATGTATGCAGGGCCTTGACAACAGCCTTGCTGGTCTAAGGTTGACAGTCTGATCATTGTCAACAGTTCTGGGGAGACCTTATTGTGGCCTCTCAGTATGTAAAGGGAGCTTATAAGAAAGATTGAGAAAGACTTTTTACCAGGGCCTGTAGTGACAGGACTAGTATTTAAACTCAAAGAGGTTAGATTTAGATTGGATATAAGGAAGCAGTTTTTTGTGATAAGGATGGTGAGGCACTGGAACAGGTTGCCCAGAGAAGTTGCCCCATCCCTGGAAGTGCTCAAGGCCAAGTTGGATGGGGCTTTGAGCAACCTGGTCTAGTGGGAGGTGTCCCTGCGCATGGCAGGGGGGGTGGAATTAGATGATCTTTGAGGTCCCTTCTAACCCAAACCATTCTGTGGTTCTGTGATTCTATGATTCTTACACGTGGTTTTAGTTGAATTACACCCATAAATGGACCGTAGCTTGACAGTGCCTTAGATGATAACACTCCACCAACAAAGCAAGATTAAGCCTTTATAAAGAAGAGACTTTACATTCACTGGGGAGGTTAATTTGCTTGGATCATCAGTGGTAACAATTATTGCTATGACTACGTAGCTGATGCAGAAGACTTTCCTTAACTGTTCATAGTTGACCATTAGATGCAGGGCAGCATGCAAGCAAACAAACTTATTAAACAAGTTTTGCATAGGATCTAAGCACTTGAAATATTTTCCCTGATGAAGATCTGAAGAAAATGAAACATTGGCTGTGACAGAATCAACTTATGTGCCACAATAGTTTCTACAATAATTCATATGGGTCATTAGATTGAAAGAACAAATTAAATAGAGTTGTTCTGCAAGATTCACCCATTGTTAAATAATACATCTTGGTAGAATAAAAGCATTACATATTTCTGGTAATATACTAGCTCCGTTTTCAATCAGAAGAATCATTAAAGGCTTGGTTGAAAAGGGTGTATTTTTCTCTGTGACCGCTGGTGCTTTAAACCATGGAAATGTTAAAATGTTTCTGGCAGATGTTCATTCCTATACAGTCAAAGGAGGAGTGATCCATTGTCTGTTTAATTATATTAAATGCAAGAGTAAAAATTCATTAGGAATGCTTTAAAATGCAAGAAGGGTATTAAAGCCAATTGACTTCACAATATGTCGTCATCTGCAGATGATAAAGCTAATACCGACTTTCACAATACGAGTGATGTTATTCGTCTGTGGTCTGAAAATATGAAGTAAGCAAAGTTTGTAGTGAGAGGTAATATATTTTCTTAGACAACCTGATATAACCGAGAAAAAATTAAACACACACACACAAAACAGAAGGCACACAAGGGCTTCTCCAAATATAGATTAGAATCAGCAACCTTCCAAGCTAAATAGAGGTGGATACTCATTATTCTAAGTTAATCTCACTTATTTTAACCAACTGAAGGATTTGAAAGAAGAGCTAGGAAGTATCTGAGGAGCCAGAGTGTTGTGGGAAGCAGGAGAGGTGATAAAGTGGTTAACGTCTCCTGGACATAGAGAGAGAATGTTAATTATGCAGCTGCAGATCAAGTCAGCAATGGCTTCTCATAGTCAAGTCTTCAGACTTCTGTGACTTCTCTAGTGACTGGTTCTGGGGTAGCACTACTTTTCTAGTGACTATTTTTTTACTTTTTTTTTTTTTTCCTAACATCCAACCTGAACCTTCCAAGGTGCAGTTTTTGGTCATTGTCCCCAGTTATATCATCTAGCACTACCACAAAGAGCTTGGCCCCATTGTCCAACTGCAGTTCATACAGTTGTAGACAGCTTGAAGGTCAGCCTTTAACCATCTCTTTATCAGACTGGAAAAAAAACAAAACCCTCTCTCAATCTCTTTCCATCAGATCTGTGCTGTAGGCCCCTGACTATCATAGGAGCTTAGTGTGGTGGAACCTCTTTAGTTGCTCCACATCTCTCTTGAACAGAGAGGTCAAAACTGGATGCAATATTCCAGGTTCAGTCTTACCAGTGCCAGATAGAGGGGGACAAAAGCTCCCCTTGTCCTGCTGGGTAGATTCCTTTTAATTTACTGTGGGACATGGTCCAGTCTGCAAGTTTATTGCATTCCTTTTGAGTCAAGCCTCCGCCACGTCCCAGCTATGTCAATCATTCCTCTGATTTCAGTGCGGTCCTTAAATTTGCAAAGGGTGCACAGTGTCATCGTCCAGGTCACTGAGGAGGATGGAGTGACTTCTACTTTCTTGTGTTCATCTTATTGCTTCTATCTATCTATCTATCTATCTATTTATAAGATGTGCATAACATCAACCTTTTTTCCAGTCATCAGGGATTTACCCTGAGAACTGTTATTTTTTGAAGATGATAAGCAGAGGCCTCACAGTTACATCAGCCAGGCCTCGAATGATGTACTATAGTTCTTAATGACCTTTCTTAATCCTCCAAAAGGAGCTTAAGATTTACAGGAGATACTTAATTTTACAGTTCTGGAAACCAGGAAAATGTATAGACACATCCACAAAAGGTGGTTTTCTTTATGCCCCGTATTACAAAATATTGTAATGTTTTCCAGCTGCAAAACCCTTCTTTTGTATGTTAGGGGACAATTGTTCAATTGTAATTTCCAAGTTCTTTAAAGAAGGCAAAACTGAGGAGGACAGAAAGTTGCTTACAATGCTGTTAATGTCTCTTTTGAAATGTATTGACAATCTAGCTGCTTATTAGGATTTAACGTTAAGCTTCGAATAACCTGGTCTTCTTGCACTGCAATTTAGGCTTAACACAGTAGTTGAAAGACAAATTATAATAAATAATTATGAAAAATTGGTCATAAATTTATCTTTTACTTGAAAAGAATGTGATAGCAAAAGAGAAAAAAAATGAAAATGAGTTTTATTCAGCAGCATAAACTATTTCTGAAATACCTGACATTTGTTTTCATGGAACATAGTGTTCTTAGTCTGATTTCTCTGTGTTCTTAGAAAAAACTTAACTTTTTCTGGATGTCATAAAATTATGAAATAATTGAGATCAGCAAGAGGATAAGGTAAAGTGAATGGTTTAGTAGAGTGTGTGTGCATGTTTCAAGAGTCTTGCATTCAGAAATGATCAGATGTTTTTTTCTTCAAATCCCAAGTTTTTTTCCTTTTTTTTTTTTTTTAATCTTGTGGAATTTGTTATATCATTTCATTTCCAAGCTATCCATGAAAATAACCTCTCCTTTGTGTAAACATGCAAGTTCTAGAAGCTGATAAATGCTGATTCTGTTAAGATTAAATTCCATATATCTGTTAAAAAATAATAGCAGAGTTATAAATTAATGTTTTATGAAATATTTTAGAGACATTCTGTAACTTAGAAAAGTGAAGGTTGTAATAATTCACTGGTATATTTGAGGGCAATATAAGGTTCACTTTAGAGAAAAAGATATGATATATTAACAGAAACAGTATTTCCCTAAAATATCTGTTACAATAATGTATTGTCCTTTATTCTGTATGCTTTGCCTGAAACAGTGGTTAGTATGTGTAATTACAGAAAAGTTTTTCTGAAATCGTTAATCAGAACAGGCTCCATAAAAGCTGTGACGAATATATGCTAATGAGGAAGGGAGGATGGTACCTGATGAACAGCCCTGTAAAATAACACAGGTGAGTGACTGGAGTTAAATCCAGTTGGAGGCCGGTCACTAGTGGTGTCCCCCAGGACTCAGTATTCGGGCCAGTTCTCTTCAATATCTTTATCAATGATCTAGATGAGGGAATCGAGTGCACCCTCAGTAAATTTGCAGACAACACCAAGTTAGGTGCACGTGTTGATCTGCTTGAGGGTAGGCAGGCTCTGCAGGAAGATCTGGATAGGCTGGACCGGTGGGCCGAGGCCAACTGTATGAAGTTCAACAAGGCCAAGTGCTGGGTCCTGCACTTGGGGCACAACAACCCCAAGCAGCGCTACAGGCTGGGGGATGAGTGGCTGGAAAGCTGCCTGGCAGAGAAGGACCTGGGAGTATTGGTTGATAGTCGGCTGAATATGAGCCAGCAGTGTGCTCAGGTGGCCAGGAAGGCCAGCAGCAGCCTGACTTGTATCAGGAACAGTGTGGCCAGCAGGACTAAGGCAGTGATTGTCCCCCTGTACTCGGCTCTGGTGAGGCTGCACCTCGAGTCCTGTGTTCAGTTTTGGGCCCCTCACTCCAGGAAGGACATCGAGGTGCTGGAGGGTGTCCAGAGAAGGGCAACGAAGCTGGTGAGGGGTCTGGAGAACAAGTCCTACGAGGAGCGNTTGTGAGACATTGGAACAGGCTGCCCAGGGAAGTGGTCGAGTCACCATCCCTGGAGGTATTCAAAAGACGTTTAGATGTAGAGCATAGTGACCTGGTTTAGTGGAGGGCTTGTTAGTGTTAGGTCATAGGTTGGACTAGGTGATCTTGGAGGTCTCTTCCAACCTAAATGATTCTGTGATTCTGTAAATCATGAGCATTAGGGCTTTCCTTGCAGATGATAGACTTGGATGAGCCTTCAGCCACTGAACTGAGCATGTGGTCATTATTCACTGGAGTCTGTGGACATTAGACTTGCCAAGCCCATGGCAAGGGATTGTTGTGCTGACAGGATGGACGCATGACAAGAAACAATTTCTAACCAAGAAAGTTGACAAAATATTACATGAAAATATTTTTGTTATAGATCAACTTAAGAGTCTGATGAGTCTAGGAAACATTTTATTAATGTACAACCATGCTTCCTATTTCTTTTGTGTACTCCCTGATAGACTCCCTCGTATCTCTCCTGCCAGCAACTCTGACTTATATTGTGTTGCCTGAATGGTGTTCAGCCATTTAAGAAATGCTGAGGTCCTTGGAGTACCTCCTTTTTTTAGGTGACTGATGTGAGGTATCTTAAGTGGATGTAGTGGTAAAAAGATGAGACCTCAGAAATTAAATTCTAAACTTTCTCAGCCATTTTGCAATATACTGCCAATTCTCTTCATTAGCTCAATCTTTTCCAGACTTGGCTAATCTAAGTAGACACAGATGTGCCTTTTGAAGAGAGCAAACTCAACTGCTTTGCTGGATACTAAGGGGGCTATAACAGTTCAGGCAAAGTAATGGCCCCTGAGCATGTTTTTTTGTTGTTTAATATTTTCCAGACATTTTTTTTTAGAAACCAAGTATATAAGGGATCCCATATGCAAGCAGTGACATACTCAGAAAATGGAAGGGTGTTCCTTGTCTTCTGGAATTTCTCATCTAGATGCAGGAGGACAGGTTGTAGAGAGTTAGGCTAAACAAGCCAGGAGAACAAGGTAGCAGTAACTTGGTCATGATTAGAGCAGTTAGGTGATGCTCATATATAACAGGACTAAAGTAAAGCAGTGTTAATAAAAATTATCATTTTCAAGCCATATGCTGTAGGTATCATAGTCTCCGCTCTTTTCGTTCTTTGAGACTTGTTATTGTCTCCTAGAGTCAATGTCATCTTCTTTTTCCTCCCTCCCTACCTTCATAGAATTATAGAATGGTTTGGGTTGGAAGGGCCCTCAAAGATCATCTGGTTCCAACCCCCCTGCCATGGGCAGGGATGCCATCCACTAGATCAGGTTGGCCAGGGCCCCATCCAACCTGGCCTTGAACACCTCCAGGGATAGGGCATCCACAGTTTCTCTGGGCAACCTGTTCCAGTGCCTCACCACCCTCACAGCGAAGAATTTCTTCTTAATGTCTAATCAAAATGTATCCTCTTTTAGTTTAAAACCATTGACCCTTGTCCTATCATTATCTACCTGAGTAAAAAGTCCCTCTCCATCCTTTTTATAAGACCACTTTAAGTATTGAAAGGCTGCACTGAAGTATTGAGGTCTCCCCGGAGCCTTCTCTTCTCCAGGCTGAACATCCCCAGCTCTCTCAGCCTTTCTTCATAGGAGAGGTGCTCCAGCACTCTGATCATCCTCGTGGCCCTCCTCTGGACCCGCTCTAACAGGTCCACATCTTTCTTGTGCTGGATGCCCCAGAAAGATTCCCTCACCTTTACCTTCCCGAAAGCTGAGACGCTGTTTCTCTCAGTATTTTCTGTTTTGTTTGTTTTTATAACAATGAAATAAATGTATCTGAAATCCCATTTTTTTCTATGGTTTTCATAACTGCCTTCATTAATGCTACTTCTCCTTGTTAGGAGTAGCTGATTTATTTTATTATATTTGCCAGAAACATATCTGGAAGAAAAATAAACTGTGAGAAATAGGCCTTATCATGCCGTGCACACATGACTTTCAAATTGATTTTACTGGAAACTACATTATGAGGACAAAGACAATGCACTGGCATTCTTCTGAACCTCAAAGACACAGTGAATCTTGACAATCCTCCAGGAGAAACTCTTGAAGTTTTTCCAGTGTGTCCATTGAAATTCAAGGAAATGCCTTCCCTTTCTTTTCTGCCTTCAAACTTTTGAGTTCACAGAAATGTTAGGCAAGTCTTTTGCTTTGAAATGATCTTAACTTCACAAAGGTGGGAGTCACCTTGGGTATGAAGACTCAGGCATTCAGCATTATCATATAGCTACAGGACATTTGTGTTCCAGGAGAAGAGATGAGCAGACTAAAGATATGAACAATGTCCAATTCTGTTCATCCGAAACAGTAAATCCCATTGGAAAACATCTATCTTTAACTTAAAAATAAAAAATAATAATAATTAAAAAAAAAGAGAGAGAGAGAGAGAAAAAAAGAAAACCAGGGCTGGTTAAAGATACAAAACAGCTTAAAAAAATCCAAGCAAGAACTGTTCCAAAATAAGACATAAGCACTGAAAGCTTCACACTGAAGGGTGCATCTCATCTAGATTCAAGAGGAGTATCTCTAGAATAAGAGTGCAGTTCACACATCTGAACTCATCTCTGTTTGGTCTGTGGAGAGCACTAGTGACTGTGCTGCTGGCTCTTGTGTCACTCACAGGTTTCCACCTCTGTGCATATTGACCTCATGGTGTTGCTGATTTGTTGGAAGGGTTAGCAGTCAGGGAGACCATCCATAAATCACTGTAACAAAGGCAAGGATTTCAACCTCTGCTCCCCCAGTGAGTTGGAGTGGATTTCAACTGTTACTTGAGAAAGGAACTTCTGTAAGAGAATGAGAAGGATGGGAAGGAGGGATAGGAGATGGGAACAGAAGATCCTTGTGCAGGGTGATGTCTGGATCATGGTAACTATTAAGAGGAAAAAGGCACTGAGGAAAGATTAGGAGTCTGGCTCTGCTGCTTCCCCAGCTTGAGTAGTTTTGATTACAGGTGAATGGAAAGACAGTCTGCCACTAAACACAAAGGTTTTGCTAGGTCTTTCCCAAACCACAATCCTGTGTCCAGTGTAGATGACCAGTCCCAGTCTCCTATCTCCAATCCTGTCTCAGTGACCTTCAGAGAAATTTACTGGTATGATTCTCCTCTCCAAGAAAGCAATTTCTGTACTTTTGTGGGAAAGGGAATATGCTTATCAATGGCATATGATCATGCATTTGAGCATGACATTGCCTTTAGTTCTCACAGGGTCTGCTGAGTGTGAAAACTGCATGGTAGTCTGGGCCAGGGTCCTAGACAAAACATTTCCCACTTAGGAATCGATTTAGGGGCATATTTAATTTTCAACAGTAACTGAGGAATGTTTGTTTCTGGTTTTGGAAGTAGGTCTTCAATGTGAAATTTAAAACTAAAGTTAAAAATACCTCAAAAGGAGAAAGGAGTTTGGATTTGAAGCAGCAACTTGATCCTTTTTAAGGATAATATTCTATAATTCAGTTCTGGGTTCTACATCGTTTTTCACCATCTTCCTATTATTGAAATCAACATTAATTAACACTCCTTTTACCGCGACTTTCATCCATGACTTTTATCATTGTCTTTATTAACTCTGTTTTATTTCAACATTACCGTTCTAAGCCAGGATATACCAAAATTAGTCAGTAAGAAGCTGTACTAGAGCCAGGAAAAAGTGATTCACCTGTTGCATGTTGACTCAAACAGAAGTCATTTGGAACTTTTTCTCAGATAAATAATTTCCAATATGAGAGAAGAGTTCCTGACTAACCTTAGTTGTCACAGTGTGTCAGTCATGAAGCAATGACCAGATTCAAGTAATATTTAAAACCAGTTGCAGCCTATAGGGTCAATATCTGCTCTATTTGCCTTCTAACTGACCACCATTGACATCACTGACAAGAAAGCAGAAGATGGACCCTTTATCAGTGATTGTATTGACAGGACAAGGAGTAATGGTTTTAAACTAAAAGAGGGTAGATTTAGATTAGATATTAGGAAGAAATTCTTTACTCTGAGGGTGGTGAGGCAGTGGAACAGGTTGCCCAGAGAACCTGTGGGTGCCCCATCCCTGGAAGTGTTCAAGGCCAGGCTGGATGGGGCTTTGAGCAACCTGGTCTGGTGGAAGGTGTCCCTGCCCATGGCAGGGAGGTTGGAATTAGATGATCTTTAAGGTCTCTTCCAACCCAAACCATTCTATGGTTCTATCATGCAGTCATCATGTGGGCTGTATGACTCCTGTTGGGCCACATCTACAACCAGCATGAGAGCTTTCTCCAGCTATTGAAGGGCTGCATTGTACTGGTGAATTAAATGTCCCCACGGCCAGACACTGAGGACTGAGGACTGAGGACCTCTTCCCCTCATTAAGCTGCAGAGCAGAAGCCTGACAGTGCCATTATTTTCTGATTTACATATTTATTTTACTTGAAATTAACCTGTAGGTTTGACCCAGATTCATAAAGCTTTTTGGTGTGACCAAAAGTTCACTGGGCAATGTCTAGGGGTGGGGATAAAGAATTGGCTAAAAGATAATCAGTGAGTAAAAATTAAATTAAATTAAATTAAATTAAATTAAATTAAAAAAATTAGATAGCCCCACTTACAGTGTCTGCAGTGTCCTGCACACTGGCACCTCTGTCTAAGTTTGAACCTCCAGAGATACTAACGTTGTGCTAATAATAACCAGCTCTGTATCTCTATCGCTCAGTGTATTCTACATATGCGTAAGATATTCATTGCTAATTTGTCTGCAGGAAGGTCTGAAATCCTCTCTGAAGATTTAAATGTCTTACAAGTTTTATTTTTACATCAGAGTTGCCGAAGGTGAGCCCAGTTTCACCACCCCCACAGCACTTAAAAAAAAAAACCTTCTAATTTGCTAGGAGAAAGTCCTCAAATCCCCACCCACAGTAGAATGGTATTTTAAATTTTCCCAGAAGAGTTGATTATGGCAAGACCCTTAAATTACCACCTACATCCATACGCCCACATGCATGTGCACTTGGGTTTCTGTAACATGGAGATCTGGGAAATTGGCTTTTCGAGCGATCTGGATGCAGGCTTTTATACGTTTGTTGACAGAGCAGAGGTGAGCAAATGGAGCCTGTTTGCAAGCTCTGCACTGCAGCTATAGTCACAGGGGAATTTTCACCCCTAGAAAGCTGTCTCTTAACAGGTTGGAGCTCATCGGTAAACTTACACACCTGTAACTGCTTCTTTCTTTGGATTCAGCCTGGAAATTAAGCTGTGCTCCTGCTGCTGCCTCATGCAACGATGATGTTTCAGTCTGAGTAGATGTTACACTTATCCTTAAAAAAAAAAAAAAAATCACATGGCCCTCATTGCCCACACCAGCTGGAACAGGGTACCTGCAAGTATGCACAGTGCAGATTTGCAGACAGCAGATCCAGCATGGGGTGGGAAGCATTGGTGCCCAGAATAATATCCTCATGGACCACTGATAGACCATTTCATCCGGGGGAATGTGAGCAAGGGAAGGCCCCTGAGAAACTGGCACACAGGGATGAATGCCCTGACAGATTAATGCTCGGTAGTGCTTGCCATGACAGGTTTAGGAAGAGATGCTAAATCTCCTGATTAGCAGTTTCCTGTCTCAACTACTCAGCAGTCCTTCTGTATATTTTATCCCCTCCTGTCTCTCTGGGACACTCCTGCCACCCTCTCTCTGCTGAGCTCTAATTTGCTCGCAGAATACAATCCTGCACAGTCTCTGTGCTCTTTCCCAGGCAGGGAGAACTATAGATTGTGTTTTTGCTTTGGCCTCAGGTAACCTGTTGGGCTTCTTGCTGGAACTATATGACTTTCTGTTCCTATTTAGTTCCTCTGACAAACAATGCAGCTTTTTCGCTAGACCTCCTCTACGACTCTAATAGCTGTGATCCTGGCTAGCAAGTCCCACTTTCTAAAAGTGAAAGAGGTCATTAACATCCCAGCTGAGATTCTCAATATGTAAAAAGCCAGGGCATTCAATGATATTCAGCATCCTCTTAGCTGCAGTGCAGTGTATGATGGCATTTAGAAACTCATGCTTGGATATAGGGGCATGGCATGCTCAAAAAATGTGGGTGCAAGCTGAACAAGAGTGACCCTGCTTGCATCAGGACTCATTGCCTTTCCATGTAGGACTCATTGCCTATCCGTGTGAATGATATGTGAGAGATTTTTTTTTTTCATTTTTTCAAGACAAAAGCCAAAGGCTCATTGCAAAAGTATTGAAAGGACTATAAGAAAGCAACGACATAGTAGGCACGTGTGCTAGATCTGAGTGATGTTCTTACAGTGGGATTCTCAACAGCTAAACAAAGGGTATTAGAAAAGTCAGACACTCTCCTGAGTGTTTTCCCATGATGGGAATGCAAAAGTGCCCAGAATTACACAGAACATCTCTGGATAGAGTTCAGCTCCTCTCCTCCACTCCAAGGAGGTCCAGAGTAGAGAACAGAGATGGTCGGAGAGAGGAACTCCTGCCATTGCTGGCAGCAGCTATGGTGGGAAAGTAATACTGCTGGCTAAATGGTATTAAAGTGGGCACATGAGGTTGTAAAACTAGGACTTGGTTGAGAAGTGTCATAGACATGCCAGTTCTGCTAGCTTGGGAAGGGGACTTCAACTCATTTAGCACTTTTCTCACCTTTAATGCATCCAGAACAGACTTGGGTTTTATGGTTTGACTGAGGTCCTGTATGTCCACCTCAGTGTAGCCCTTGCCTACTCCTTGGTGGCACTTAAAAGCATGGCCAGGTCATGTAGGTGAGAGGGACCATGTCTCACTCATCATTAGTGGCAAGGTGCCTATAAGAACAAGTCCCCATGAGTGGTTTCCTTCCTACAGAGCTCAACAATGAAGTGTCAGGAATGAGCAGCCCTTGTGCTCCAGGACAGGCTTGTAAGCTTGGAAGAAACTCACAGTGAAGTTTCCCAGGCTGGTAGCTTTTGAATGCTAAACCAAGAAGTATCCATCTGGTCTCAAATTCCTTGTGGGATGGGGGAAATTTGGATGAAAAAGAGAAATAATGGAATTGGCTAGGACTCAGCAGTTCTGAGTCAACAGACTGTGGCTGAGTGGCTGCTGGATAAGTGTGACCTCTCTTTTGCTCCCCTTTTCTCCACTTAGCTCCAAACTTTTCAGAGGTGACATAATATTATCTAACCGTCACTTTCTCACCTCTGCAGGCTATGACTGGCACTAATGAACTGAGGGAACACTTGTGTTTGTTTTGTTGTTGTTTTGTTGGTTTACATTTGTTTGCTTTTCTCTTTTGATTTGAACTTGGAGCAGCACATCTCCAGCAAGTGCATGATTAAGAGTCATGGAAATCTTTGCTATGCTTATTCCTGCAGTGTTCCCAAGTCATATGAAATGGCCTCTGGTCTACAAGACATAGAGACAGGATTTCCCCCATCTCTTTCATAACATGCAGGGTGGCAGTAGAAATTCCACCTCTCAGTGAAATTAGCACAAGTGACTGGATTTTAACTAGGATGAAGATGCATGGACTATGGAAACATGAGTCTTCTCTCATCTCAGGATTTTAGCTTGTGTGAATGCATTAATGGCAGAAAAAAAAGGCTCATGGAAGTACCTGGTGTATGTCTACCCTTTCCACCCTTTCAACTGAATGAAAGTCTGAGCCCACATAATAAACTAGAAGCTCCAGCTGGGTCATGAAATCTTTTTGGAGTGAGGACCCAGGACATTTGGTGACTCAGAACATTACATACGAGCCCCGAGCTAACGCCAAGTAACAGCCAGGAGGGAAATGAAAAGCTGATAACTGCATACACAGTGATCCACTCTAAATTAGCACTGACCCCTCAAGAAAGAGATCTTGGAGTGATTGCAGAAAGTGCTTTCATGTGTCATCTCAGTGCTCAGTATAAGCAAAAATAATATGAGTAAAATCCTAGGACTTACTAGGAAATAGATAGAAAACAGAGCTCCACTTTAAAAGTGTGTATATAAATCCCTAGTGCATCTAAATCTGGGACACTGTGTGTACTTCCATTCATGCCATGTAGAAAAAGGATGTTGTAGACTTAGAAAAGGTAAAAAGAAGGATAATCAGAGACATGGAGTAGTTTTAATAAGGGGAATGGCTAAGTAGGACTTTTCATTGCAGCAGAGAGGCATTCTAGATACCAGCAGACATCTACAAAGTGATGACAAGTATGGCAAGGTGGGGGTAAGAAATGTTTATTCATCATTTCTCACACCTTGAGAAGCCAGGGGCAATAACAAAATGAGCAGGTTGATGATTTAAAACAAACTTGAGGAAGTTCCTTTACATAAATCATGGAACTTATCACAGCAGTTAAAACTTTTTTTTCAGAAATAGTTTAGAAAAATCAACAGAGAAGAGGCTCAGGGGTAGCAACAAAATACTTAATCCAGATTCATCTAGCAAAACTAAACACTGGAATGTACAGGGGCAAAACAGATGAGCATTACCGTGCTTTCTCTGTTCCTTAATCTTTCCCCTAACACCTCATTATCTGTTGATCTGAGACAGGGCAAGGTACACTTTGGTCCTGACCGTGATGGCAGATCTTACAGCAAGGAATTAAATATGCCTACACTCACCCCATGGCATGCTTTCCTTCCAGCTTGGCCTTAGCTATAGTACCTTAAGGAAGTTTAACCGCAGTGATTTCCTAAATGATTTCAGTAGCATGGATCCAGGGCTGGGAACAACTGATCAGACATCAGTTCTCAGGAAAAAAACAAAACAAAACAAAGCAGGAGGCTGTAATGAATCACATCCTGTCCCCAAATCAACACATCATGCTGTCGTCAAAAAGATAAATGTTCTAATGCTATACTATGCTGTGTTACCTGCAGGCGATGCTCTGTTCACCCCTGGGAAAGCCTCGGTCAGAGGAGAGTACATAAAGTGGGGCACTCCATTTCCAGAAAATTTGGCCTACTTCGTGAATATCTAGAGGGAACCAGAAGAACAGCCCACAGGGAAAAACTACCTGTGGGGAAATTCTGAAATCATTATCTCCTTCAGAGGACTGAGCAAAATATGGTAGCAGTGTTCAAATGCATAAAGGACTGCTTTAGGAGGAAGATGGGGAAATGAAATCTGTTCCTTGTGTTCATGATGGATAGGGAAAAACATAAAGAGTTTACACTGCTATGGGGAAGAAGGCTGTTAGATATTACAAGAGACATTCCAATGGTTGGGACTGCAAAACACTGGGATGAATTGCTGTGACACTGAACTGTGACATCTCCATCATGGGAGACCTTGGAAAACAGGTTAAACAAAGATCCATCAACAGCAACCTAGAAATACTGTATCTTGCTTTGGGACAGCAAAACGGACTGCATGACCTCTTGAGATCTCTCCCAGACCTATGAATTTGTATTGCAGTCCTAAACTTCTCCCTTTGGCCTGATAATCTGTTTGAAAACACTTTGGGTGCATTAAATTAATCACATGGCCTTTTACTAGACTGTGGATTGAGAGTGGCAATGTCATTTCAGCTAGGTCCGTGAAACACACAGCAGTTTTAGCTTTCTATTGCTATGGAGCGATCTTCATTTCTCTTCTCTGCAGCACGGTTGAAGAGGTATTCAGGCTTCACTGTCTTTTTCAGGATAGAAATTTTGATTTGGGGGCCACTTGAATAATTTCACCCTTATTTCTTTACTTGCAGCTGGCATCTCCATCCTGGTTTTCCAGCATGAGTTAGCTGAGCTGACCTTGGGTGACCGAAGATTTGGTCGTCTCCCATAAGGAGCTTCTGTGGGTGGTTAAAGAGGAGAAGGCTCTGGCACAGGGATGGTGGCAGAGGTTGCTCAGGGCAACACAGCGTGGGAAGCAGCATGAATGGATGTGCGGCCGCGTGAATTCAGAGGCCAAAGAGCAGCACTGGGCTCTTCCAAGCTCTCCAGCCAAGCAGAGGGGAATTCAGCCCTGTGCTGCAAGCTTGTTGCACCAGCAAAGCTGGAAAGCAAATGATGCTCTCGCTTCTCTTTACACCAGTGCAAATGTTTTTGGATTCCCTCTCACTATGGACAACTTGGGGGTGAAAATATCTGTGGGGCAGAGCTCAGGCTAGCTGCTCTTTATCATATGCTTACGACTTAGGCAAGCCTCATGCAGGTGCCACCACTGAGAGATATCTCAGCAGCTTTCATCTCACACTGTTGTCCACTCAGCTCGCAGCTGCTGAAGGAACAAGGCATGAGCAAGAGATGAACTTCTCCTAGGTGTCTGCTCTGGCTATATGAGACATAAATGTCAGCCCTGTTCGTGACTCTGATCAGCAAGAAGTGACTTGGAGGATGCTGGCATCAGCCAGGGAATCTGTACTTTGTGTAACTAATATTGCAGGGCCAGTGTCTTATACACTAAAACTAAGGGGAAAAAAATAGAAATTAGATGTCTTGCTGTTTATTTATCAGATTATCTCAGCCCAACACTGCAGTCAGCAAACATTTACTACAGCTTATCAAAGTTTCCACAGTCTCTGTCAGTTTTCTCTTTCTCAGGCAGAAACCTCTGGTAGGAGAAGGATTTTTTTTTTCCTTATTTTTCCTTTTTTTTTTTNTGGTGGGGTTGGTTGGGATGTTCTCTGCAAATTGTTCTCCAGATGAGCACATGGTTTGCTTTACCCCCCTCCTTCAGCTTGTGCTGTTATCCAGGGCTGCTGTAGTCCCTCTTCTACAAAGTGTCTCTGCTGACTATTCTGCCTTGTATTGGCTTTCTTGCATGACTGTAAGTCAACAAGGGATATATGCCATAAGAGTTGCCTGGGGAACACCTGCCCAGAACGACGTCCAGGATTCACTTGGGCTTCGTCTCTCTGGAGCTCACCAAAATCCTTCGTGATCTGCTTGGCTTTGTTCTCCATTTGAGAAGCGTCGTAAATGTCTGCAGCTTTTCCTCTCTGTCACTACCTATTCCTTGCCTCCCAGACATTCCAAAAATGGAGCAAGGACCACCTAGATGCTGTGCATGCAATGCTCCTTGAGGTGACATCTGATCCATCCCAAGGCTTCTCCGCACTGCCACAACAGACACAGTAACTTGTGTTTGGAGGCACATTTCCACTTCATAAGAATGGGGAAGGAGATCATTTAGACACAGCATCCTGCTGTTGTTGGCTCTGGGTCCCTAGCAGCCTGTTGTGGGTTCACATCCAAACCCTACCCCATACTGTATTTTAATTAAACTGAACAAACAAACCAATCATGACGCCATCCAGCAGTGCTAACTTTGGGCTGTGGCTGGACCACATAGCACTGTGCGGAGGGAAACTGGATTTTCACACAGCTTCTTTCTGAATATGCGCAGCCAAGAACTAGCACATACTTTCTTACAATAAAAAAGTTGTCGGAAAAAAAATGCCTTCAGGACTGTTCCCCTCTTGCCCGTATTTATTCAAGCTGTTTTCCTCTCTCTGCAAATTTGGCAAACAGAGCCTGGCATCCCAGCTCAGGGGACACCTGTTAAATAAATAGGCTCAGTCTCTAACTGCTGCATTCATGGCAGAGATTCCTGGTTCCCTTAGGCAGCTAATTTTTGTTGATTATCATACAGTACAGAGGGATTGTTTGTGTTTCTCCATCTCATGCAGGCACTGCCGCTGGTAGCAGGCATATCCAAGTGACTCAAGCCTGCTGCCTGCATGGAATAAAGAATGATTTTGATTCCGTGATTTGGTGTGGATCACGAGGCAGGGAGAAGCAGCAAGGTGGGTTTCCTGCTGAGGTGAACTGAACCACAGTTGATTTGTTTGGTTTTCCTGTAACAACACCTCTTAGAAGAAACTGAAGAGCTGAACCAAGGCTTAACTGAGAGCAGAAGTGATTGTGCCTGAGGCAGAGACACAAATGAGCTTGTTAAGAGGCAACAGACAGGCTGGGAGGCCCTTGGAGAATGACTGCACCACAGGGGGCATCCAGGAACTAGGTTTTAGTATTGTGGTTTCCAGGTTATACTGAGGAATCAAACTGTCCCAGGACATGCCTACACACAGGAGCAGATCCTCACGGCCTCATACACCACACAAGCCAACCTGCAGAAGTCATGAAACCTTCAGCACGGTGCTCTCCATCACCTTGGGTCTCTTTCCCCTTAGCTGGGTCTCAAAACCCATGCACAGAACTGGGCAAGAAAGTTTTCAGAGGCCAACCTATCCCTTACAACCTGCAAAAATAGGCAGAGAGGGCTAGTGCTGAATCCCCTTGATCAGATAGTCTGTCTGTCAGGCATAGCCGGCTCAAAAAATCCAGAAATTGGTCCATGTAGAGATGTCAGGGATTTAAAGTAAAAGTAACAGTGTGATTGTATATTAGTGGTGTTTTCTAATTGTAAAAGCTTAGGGGTGTAAGAACATAGATACAGTTCTTTGAACTTCTGTCTTGAGGGCTTCTCTTCACCGTATTTCCTTGACTGGACTTGGACTGAAGCCTGGAAGTATTGACTTCCGAACAGAGAAGACTGAGGTTCACATTTACGATGCTGATCACCACACCTGGGACTTCAGGCTTTAGCATCCACGAGCTCTCCTTCAGGTCTGAAACAGAAGCAACAAGCTTCAGAACTGAAGGACCAGTGGAGGACATTATGTTTCTTGCATAAGTTTAGGATTTAGATGGCACTGTTCAGTTTGGCTTCTTTGTTCTCACTGTCTTGTAGTCTCCATTTCAAATTCACTATCATCTTCCATACCCAAATGACAGTACTTCTGAGGTATCCAAGATAGAAGTACCGGGATATCCATACCCATGTTGTAGGCAAGACTTGAGTTGTAGGTGGAGGCAATATCCCTTACCAAGTGAAGAAGGCTATATGTGCACTTATATGCCTTTTTTTCAGACTAGAAAGGGGTGTATTTGCTGCAAAATACCATTGAATTAGGGGTGGGATCTCTGCCAAGGATTTAACTGAGATGAGAAGCCCATCTATTTCAGTGTATTTTGGATTCCTTTAAGAAGTTGTAGTCTTGAGGGATCCTCCATACTGGCTGGAAAGATTCACAGTTTATTTCTGAGCACTGAGTAAACTACATCTATCTATAGATTTGGCTCAAAACTGGAACTCCCTGGGAATTCCATGGAAAAATCCCCTCTGTTTTCGTTTTAGAGATAATTATGGTGAAATGGAACGAAACACAAATCTCTTGTGGAATGGGAACTCTTACACTCAGTTTAGATGAAGTTGTGAAGAGATTTCCTTTAAATCTTTTTGGAGCATTTCTGAAGCTCACTGAGGATCCTGAAACCCAGTCTTCCAGATTTGGAAAAGATGGGAGCCTAAGCAGACCTGACAATCTTGAACAAAAGCCAGATACAGTGTTGCAGCAGAATACAGAAAATTTGCGCCTCCCNCTTTCTTTGAGAAAATAATACCAGCAAAAATATCCTAGTTATAGATCTCTCTCCATTTTTTTTAAACATTGCACATTAAAGGAAAATGATATTACTATCCCATATATGAAAGGCTGTGTACACCCACTGTTTTTATAACATGATAGCATCCAGCTTTCCAGAAGAAACTCTTAAAAATTCACAGCCCTGACATCCATGAGTGTATTAAACGCACTAAGAATGGGGAAGAAAACTCAATTTATGTCTGTGGATGTGTTGAATGGGAGACACTAACCTGTCTCCTGCCATGCCTTCGCCAAACCTCCCTCAAAAAGAGATGCACAGCCACACCTCTGGAAACAGGTCAAACTCACAAGTGTTGTTGCAAGACTAGAACAAAATGTTTGACAATGAGCTGCCTAAAGACAACTATTTCTTTGTCTCATCCAAAAAAGAAGTGCTGGGTGTTTTCTTACAACACACTACCATGGATGGTCCAAATCCCGTTTTGTTTCAAGCTCCTTGATCCCTCCAGCTTTCCAGGTTCTGCCTCACTCTTGTTGGTCTGCTGTGAACCCATCCCCATTTATCATCTCCCTTTACATTTGGGGACAGCAGGAGCAGATGGAGTATTTCAAAGCTGATTGCATTAATAACCTTCTCTATCTCCACTTGAGGTTTCCCTGGTTAGACAACCCAGACTGTATTTCCTATTTTAGCATGCTATTGTTCAACATGACTCTGCATACCTGGCTGAATGTGTTTCGTAAGGCACAATCTCCTGAGTCTGTAATTTCCATTCTTTGTTAAAATCTGACTTTGCACTGAGATGAGTTCGAACACATTGTGCTGGGATGAACCCAGCTTGCCTGGTTATTCACCAGCCTCGGTGTCAGCTGCAAGAAGCTGTAGTAATTCTATATTTTCTTTGTGTTCATAACTGATCAAGAAAGATAACTGCTTAGCACTAGCTTTAAGATAGGATCTTAAAATGCCATTACACCCCAGGTGTCTTGTTTGTTTTGCTTGAGATCTATCCGTGGATCAGTTAAGGTGTATCTGCGTAGCAGCTAAATTGCTTGTTGTGCAAATGTTTGCCATGCAGCCTCAACAGAAAACTCAGGTACTAGAAATTCTTTACCTCTCCCTCTCAGAGTTATGCAGAGCTATCCAATTACCTTTCACTGTGATTTTGACCCTTTAATCAATCATTTTAATGGGAAAACATTTTTTTTTCATTCACATTGATTTTAATATGCATATCAACAAGTTTAATATACTTTTGATTCAGCACCTAAAAAAAATGCATTCTAACCTGCTTATTTTATTGGTGTCATTTATCTTAATTCTAACAGGGACAATATCACTTACAGGGGTTTTGAAGTATACTAATTTTATTTACTCTACACCTGGCAAATCTGAAATATAAAAACACTTTTTCCATCCTATTAGAAGAATGACACATATGGATAACTATAACTTATTAAGTCATCTCTGCATTTTAATATGTGCCTTTCATGCTGTATAGAATATGCAGAATAATTTAAATAGCAGTAATTACCTAGCAAACATCTCTTTGTTGAAATGCAGCATAGTTTGGCTGCCTCTCCTGAATGAAGAATAATGATTTTTGGGGGGGAAAAGTAACTACTTAGGAACAGAAACATGAAACAATTACTGGCCATGTCTGTTATTCAATAGGGTTGAGTCTCTCTTTGCTCGATCTCCTATGAATCAAGTTTCACTGACTGAAAATTGACTTAATTTCTTTGCTGGAGTGAAACTGAGATCAGAAATCAGTCTGTGCCGCTTGTGAACATCAATAACAGAAGGCAAAGAAAGAGGCGAGACATGAAACATTGCTTAGGAGTATTGACTAAGCCCTGGTTCACATCCAAATTTGAGGTCTTCTCCTAACTATGCTCAGACACGTCAGCCAGACCGCACCGATGAGGAGGTTTTTGGAAGCCAGTGAGTTAAGAACATGTTTATTTAAAGTATGTGGCAATCTCAATGACTTTTTCTGGACCTGTTCAAGTGAGAAAAGTTACTCAAGAGTTTGCTGACTCAGGCTTTGATCTTACTGCAGGGCCGGTTGTTGTCTGGTCACTGTTGAGAAGGAAAGGCCTTCTCCAAAGCCTGCAGAGGTTTTTGGAGTCTGTTCACGAGACCTTTCTTCCACATCACTGCAGAGCGCTCCACATATGCACTTTATATCTTGGTGATACTTTTTGGAGCTTCCCTGGATCCTGAAAGATGCTCCATGCATACGAGCTGTTAGCACAGGTGTCGTTCCACTGCATTGTACGTAGCACTCTGTTTCCCAGCAGCTGCTTGCCTCCACATGGGTGACTCAAGAAGCTGCAAAATAACTAACCTGAGTCTCTTTCCCCACTACATTTTCAGACTACAACCTAACTAGCTGCTGCTTCCCCACCAAAAGATGCACATTTTAGATGAATTTGCTGCTCTGTGTCATTTAAATGTGTCCCACAAATAGAGGGGGCGTGGGGAAATACTTCCAAATAGTTGGGAGAGGGACCAGGTGTCATGGAAGCAGATGAATGAAGGAAGGTATTCTGTCCTGAGCATGGAAAAGCAGATGATGAGGGGAGGAGAAGGCATGATGGAAAAATAACTTCTTTTTGAGAATGTGTGGGTGCAGCAACCCTGAGGATTGTGATATTACATCTGAACCATTCTTGCTACTGGTCTAACAGTCATGATCATGACTGGAAAACAAAATAAAAAGAAAAAGTCTTTCCTCTTCCCATTCTGTTTTCTTCCATCACCAAAACATCTGAACAGGGAGGGTGCTTGGCATAGGAGAGAGCCTGGAGGTTACCTAGTTTTTGATGCTCTTCAAGCTCTTCCCATATCTCAGATGTGGTAAACCAATTCCCTCTGCCAGGTACCCTTCTCCTTGTGGTATACATCACATATACATTATTGCAGTCTTTTCCTGGCCTGTGCTCCTCCAGTCATCATGTGTAAAAAAGAGCTGGCAACTGTGAGTGCCCAGATTTGAACAGTCTTTCCAAAGACGGGGTGGTGGGGAAGATAATATAGCAATTCAACCCTCCAGTGCTTCTCTTGAAAACCTGCAGCCTGTTTAATCATAGGATTTACTGCAAGGTAGATGAACTTCCTAGAAGCAAGGAACTAGTGTCCAACTTGCTTCTGGAGGGCTGTAGCTACCTTTTTGAAGAGGTTGATTGCAGAAATAAGATGCAGCTCTTGTTGTAAGTTCTGTCCTCTTCCTCATCCCTGTCCACACTGGAGGAGGAAGCTGGAGTGAACTGTCCTGGCTCCACATCTAGGTTGGCCTCCAAAGGCAGCCAGAGGTTGTGAAGATAGTCTGGTGCCATGGAGGCACATCATGCTCCCAGTTCAGAGTTTTCTCATTGAGAAAACTCCAGAATTTCCAATTTCAGGTCTTGTTTAGTCTTTTCTATCAACCCAAACTGCCTCTTGGGGGTGGACTCTGATGGACTTGAAATGTCTCGTGTTATATGCACATAAGGAGAGATGATCTGGCCTTGAACAACAGGGACAGACAAGAAGAACCTCCTTCAGCCACTATTTCCTATGATCATCCCAAGTAGCAGCTCTCGTCAGGAGTGTTTCCATGGTTTCAGTGTCTTGAACAGACTGTGTGTGGTTCGGTCCCATGCATTACTCATGACAGATACTG
The DNA here is from genome assembly GCA_013399115.1 of Anseranas semipalmata. NCBI lineage: Eukaryota > Metazoa > Chordata > Aves > Anseriformes > Anseranatidae > Anseranas > Anseranas semipalmata. The sequence goes on from VXAA01001113.1 coordinate 245,095, forward strand.
ATGTTGGGGTGATTCAGGTGGGCTTTGGGAAATGGGAGTGATTATATAAAATTAATTTTTTCCTACTCCAATATTCATTTTGAAGTGGAGAACCACCAGGAGCAGACAAAGCATGAAGAAAACAAGTGTCATTCTCAAGAGCAGGAGAAAAAATGATGGGAAAACTTTACTTGTGGGGCGGCTTGCTCTTATAGTGACCCCATTGGACTCTGCGATGTAAGGGCTTGTCCCACTGCTGTGGCAAGAGCAGGTCACAGGTGAGGGTGAAATACTTGCTGCTTGCAACTGAAGGCTTTCCATACCCAGGTGGAAAACTCTGGCTAAAACAAGTGTCGAAGCTGGGATGATGTATCCAGGAAGAGCTCTTTATCCTTTGCATTTTGCTTTGTTTTGTGGTATCTGTCTTTTAGACAAGAGCATGCTGTGTAGGTGTAAAGCAAAAAAAGGATGTGTGAAGTGAAAAGGATGCCAGTCATTAGGTGTGTATTTAAAAAATGAATCAAAAGACAGAAACTTTCAACATACCGCCCTGCGTCAGAGATATAGCATGCCCTCAGAAAAATCAGTAAATGAAGGACTGTGTGGATAGAAACTGAGAACACAAATTATCTTCTAAGATCTGCTGGGAATTGGAAAAAAATACTTCCTAATAAAAGGCTCAAAAATATTCCCCAAATATTCCTGCTTGACGAACCTGATCTCCTTCTATGACCAAGTGACGCGCTTAGTGGACGAGGGAAAGGCTGTGGATGTGGTCTACCTCGATTTCAGTAAGGCTTTTGACACCGTTTCCCACAGCATTCTCCTCAAGAAACTGGCTGCTCGTGGCTTGGACTGGCGTACCCTTCGTTGGGTTAGAAACTGGCTGGGTGGCCGGGCCCAAAGAGTCGTGGTAAATGGAGTCAAGTCCAGTTGGAGGCCGGTCACTAGTGGCGTCCCCCAGGGCTCAGTACTGGGGCCGGTCCTCTTTAATATCTTTATAGATGATCTGGACGAGGGGATCGAGTGCACCCTCAGTAAGTTTGCAGACGACACCAAGTTAGGTGCGTGTGTCGATCTGCTCGAGGGTAGGAAGGCTCTGCAGGAGGATCTGGATAGGCTGGACCGATGGGCTGAGGCCAACTGTATGAAGTTTAACAAGGCCAAGTGCCGGGTCCTGCACCTGGGGCACAACAACCCCAGGCAGAGCTACAGGCTGGGGGATGAGTGGCTGGAAAGCTGCCTGGCAGAGAAGGACCTGGGTGTGCTGGTTGACAGTCGGCTGAATATGAGCCAGCAGTGTGCTCAGGTGGCCAAGAAGGCCAACGGCATCCTGGCTTGTATCAGGAACAGTGTGGCCAGCAGGACTAGGGAGGTGATTGTCCCCCTGTACTCGGCTCTGGTGAGGCCGCACCTCGAGTACTGTGTTCAGTTTTGGGCCCCTCACTACAAGAAGGACATGGAGGTGCTCGAGAGAGTCCAGAGAAGGGCAACGAAGCTGGTGAGGGGTCTGGAGAACAAGTCTTACGAGGTACGGCTGAGGGAGCTGGGGTTGTTCAGCCTGGAGAAGAGGAGGCTCAGGGGTGACCTTATCGCTCTCTACAGGTACCTTAAAGGAGGCTGTAGTGAGGTAGGGATTGGTCTCTTCTCCCACGTGCCTGGTGACAGGACGAGGGGGAATGGGCTCAAGTTGCGTCAGGGGAGGTTTAGGTTGAATGTTAGGAAAAACTTCTTTACCGAAAGGGTAGTTAGGCATTGGAATGGGCTGCCCAGGGAAGTGGTTGAGTCACCATCCCTGGAGGTCTTTAAAAGACGTTTAGATGTTGAGCTTAGAGATATGGTTTAGTGTGGGCCTTGTTAGAGTTAGGTCAGAGGTTGGACTAGGTGATCTTGGAGGTCTCTTCCAACCTGAACGATTCTGTGATTCTGTGATTCTGTGATTCTGTGAATATGCATGAGTTCTCCTAAATAAGTAATTTCTCAGGTTGCCTTCTGTCCTGCTTGATATTTTCCTATTTTTTTTTTCAACACTAAGAATATTATCATTGAAAGAATTTTACAGGACTGTGTCTGTGGGTCCCAGGCCACATTTTTTTTCCCTTTTTGAGACATCAGCCAGAAGGAGGAGATCTTTGAAGAGCTTTTGAGATAAAATTCTAGCATTTGCAATGACCCCCCCCCCCCACACCCAACACACAAAAAAAATTTAAC
>VXAA01001113.1:247306-339069 GCA_013399115.1 Anseranas semipalmata
CTGAAGTTCTACCCCACCCTTTAATGATGCAGCAAAAGGCCGTCATTTGTCTGATCAGTTCAGTTTTTAGCTGTCATTAGAGAATCAAAGGGCTTGCAGTTGGCCTGGAGAATGACCTCCATTTCGCTAGACGTGGATATTCTGACTTAGAAAGGCCCCTGAAATATCTCTTACAAGGGTAGTGAGAGATCATTATCGACCTGAGTTCAGACAGGCTCCATGGGCAATGAGGGAGCAAATTGACGTATGCACTGCATTTCTATCTTAGTTAGGTCCAGCTTATCCTAGACATAAACCAAAGAACAGTAATAGAATTTCAAAGACAAAGCCCATCCTTCAGAATGTTCTGGGCTTAAAAAATCAGCCACTCAAAGCAAAACTAGTCAATACTCACATTCCAGTTAATCTGTTATCATGATGACTGGTTAGCTGACACCTCTCACTGCAAACTCAGATGAACATAGCACAGAATCACAGGATCACAGACTGGTTGAGGTTGGAAAGGACCTCTGGGTCCATCTGGTCCAACCCCTGCTCAAGCAGGGCCACCTACAGCAGAGTGCCCAGGTCCATGTCCAGGCGGCTTCTGAAGGGCTCCAAGGAAGGAGACTCCACAGCCTCTCTGGTTGTGGAGTACATCTGCATGCGAGATGTCTAATTTCGTCTTGAAGATTCTCCCTCACAGCCATTGGCATTCAAAATGGCTGTGGTTTTCTGTTGTTGTTGTTGGGACTGGAAGATGGCAGGTTGAGAGACAGCTGCAGGTTGCATAGCAAGTGCATAAAACAAACTCTCTGCTTGATTCTCTGCAAAGCTGCATTTTTTACTGTGGCCTGAAAACATGCCTCTCTTTCTCCTCGTGGTTAGTAGGGGTAAATATCCCTCTCTGATTGAGGTTGGAGCTTTGTGTACTGATTTTGGTACCATACACAAAGCATTGGTGTTGCCATGTGTTTCCTGCTAGCCTGACTGAATGCATGACTGCATTAAAGAAACACAACCAAGAGGAAGAGAGAGCTTGTTTTCTGCTGCATCTCTGATTTCAATGGAACCACATGATCCTTAATGACCATCTGTTGATTATTTTTCTCTTGAAGATTGATGGATGTGATTCATGGCCCTTTCAAAACAGAGCTGCTCCCTGAAGGAAATGTGAAAGCCTTTGTGAGTGTGACAAAAGGGGTTGCCTCCAAAACAAAAAAGTAGAGAATGGCAGATAGACCATGAATTTCTATTTTTTTTGTTTTACAAAGTGCCTCTGGGTGGTCTTCTCAAGGCTGATGCATTCTTACTGAGGTCTTCTGGGAGATTTTCCTATATTTCCTTGAGCTATTTACCCGATGAAGAGTTGCCTACTGTTTTTGTAGCTGGGATTGGCAGCGCTCTGCAGGACCTCTCCAAGAGGCTGGGAGAAGGGTAAGGGAAGCCAGATTTCCCATAGTAATGCCAGATGCTTCCTGTGCCTGGGATCTTGGTGAGGTATGGGAAAAATCCCATTTTGCTGGAATCTAGTCTGAACCATCATTTGGGTTGTGTTGAATGCTCTGAGCTGGGACTTCAGGGAAGCAGCTTCTCTTCTCCAAGCCCTCTCACAGATTCCCTTGGGACTTATGCAAGACATTTAAACTACCCTTTGCCATAGTTTCCCCTATTTGTAGAACAGCAATAATACATTCATAAATCACCAAGATGTTACATAGGTAAAATTGAAAAAGAAAATTGAAAGACAAAATTGAAAAAGGTAAAACTGAAAGGTAAAGTTGAAAGATTGGCTTTTCTGAAAAAAAAAAAAAAAGAGAGAGAAAAAAACTCAAGTTAATTGCTGTTGAAAGTAACTTTTGGCAGCTTAGGCACATGATGTCTCTGTTTACTTCCAGAAAAGGTGGAAGATAAGCAACAGCCGGATAATCTGGAAATTAAAGAAAGAAAAATCAACAAGTTGAAATGATGTATTGTAGTCATTAGTAGCAGCTTTGTAATAACCCAGCTTTCAGCACATTTCCAAATGCCCATCTCTGTATGCACTTTCTTATAACAAGAATTATTTTCCTGCCTCTTCTACCAAATCCCTTTAGACAGAGCTGGGGCAATATTCTGCTTCCCCTGGGATGAATCTTGCATTATGACTAAAGGGGGACGATATGAAGATAATGTGGTCTTTTATAGAAGCAGATCTCACAGACACATTTCCCCATGGAGGAAGCTCTGACCATTGCTCTTTCAGTGTGCCTCATGCTCTGTTAACTAAAGCTTTTCACTGACCTGCTGTGTGGAGAGCTATTTCGTAATCCCTCCACTAAGGAGGAACTGGACCCTGTTAAGACTTCTACCTAGTAAAGCCATCAGCACACAGACTGGAAGACTGGACTGATGTGTATCTCACTAGTAATTTGCCTTTACATTGGACAAGCAGAGTAAATACAACACCCTTTGGCTACCCCTTCCCAGTTATGTGGTTATAGCTCTGTTCTGAATTTTTGTCATCAACTAATAAATGACCCAGAAGGAGCACTTGTCGGGTTGGGAGAAACAAAGGTTCCTCAGCTCGTGCCACTCTCTGTCAGCATTCTCCAGCTGCCATCTGCAGAGAGACTCCTCATTTCTTGAGTGGCAGCACCCAGAGAGGACTGAGCCATCTCTGAGATGTCATGCAGCCCGAACAGCTTTTCAGGGCATTGCCTGAATAGTTGTGCCCACACCAATGTGCACTTACCCACCCAACCATACAGATCTCTGCAGATGAGCTTCTGGGATCCTGGGGGACGCTGTCCTAGCTGCTATTCACAATGGAGATCTTGATTGTACCTTATCATAGAATATCCTGTATTGGAAGGGACCTGCAAGGATCATTGAGTTCAACTCCTGTCTCCACACAGGACTACCTAAAAATTAAACCATATGTCTGAGAACATTGTCCAAATGCTTCTTAAACCTTGCTTTTGGCATCCACCTTTATCTCACCTACCAGCTCTGCAGACAGATCTACCAACATGTGAAGCCTTAACTAAGCTTCTGGTGACATTATCAACCAGAAGACATGATGCACAGTTGTTCCCTAGAGGATTCCTGGTGTCTAGCCTGAAAAAGCGTCAATAACAACCATCTTAAGGGACTAGATTTATAATTAACTCTTAATCATGGAAGGATTTTACAGTTGTCTGGGGCAATAGTTAGAAGCATGTAGATTTTCTCTGTAGCATGTTATGACATGGAGAGTAAACACAGCCTCTAAGATACTTTAGTAGAAACACATCAGGTGGTTTGCTACATCAGACACTTGTCATCTAAATGAACTGCAAAATCGTAATACTGTGTTATTGCTGTCAGCTGGCGAGGCTGAAAACTACTTGATTAGACTTCAAAATTCAGTCACCCAACTTTAAATAAGTCTGTGTTATCACCCAGAAGAAGTGGTGTGTTTGGACCAGAAAGAATCAGGCTCCATCTCACCTCCTAGGTCTCAAGGGCAGTGAATTTTACCCAGCAAGTTTCCAATATAGGGAATTATTAACCCCTGCTGGTGAGGTCTCTCCCTGCCTTGCTGCTGCCCTTGTATTTTGTCTCACCTTCCCTTATGGAGCAGCCCCACTCTTGCTGCTTTGTGACTACATCTGTGAAGAGTTGTAGCATTGTCTTACTGTACTGGGTGGCTGGGCAATAAAACACCTGGTGAAATTCAGTGACATTAAATACAAGCGATGCGTGCAAGGAAAGCAACGGTTCTAACTCTGCATGCACAGTGATGGGCACTGAGCTGATTATTGCTACTGAGGAATGACATTTGGGGCTTATAATGGACAGTTGAATGAAATTATGAGCTCATTGCTCTGTAGCAATCAAAAAAGGAAATTGAATGTTAAAGATTATTAAGGAGGGAATAGAAAGCCAAACAGAAATCATCATAATGCCACTGTACAAATGCATTTTGGACCTGCATCTTGAATACGGTGTGCAGTTCTTGTCCTCCTTCTCCTCCTCCCAAAAGGCTCTAGCAGCCCTGGAAAAGGCCCAGAGAAGATGGCAGAAGGATTGTAAAGAACAGCTGCAGTAGAACTGCGAATGATTAAATAGATATGCAGTGTTCACTCTTCAAAAGAGACATATTGTGGAAGGGGTTCGTCAGGTTCCAGTCATGATGGATGTGGAGGCAGTGAAGGACAATGGGGTAGGTTCTTCACAAGCAGGATGTGGTTGAGCTGTGGCACTTCTTGCCACAGTACAGTGCTCTTTCTATGGAATAATTCATCGAAGAAAAATCCTTTGAGGGTCATTAAAGTGCTGGGCAGTATCAGTGTCTGCCTACCATGCTTTTGTACTCCTCTATAACCACTCTCAGTCAAGACGCGGGCTGAAATTGTTTTGTGATCAGACCCAGTATGTTTTTTCTTTTATTTAAGTTTTTCATGCTGAAATCTTACATATTTTTACAGTCACAGCTGAGCTTTCTCTACTAGGTAGGAGAGAAGGATAGGAAAGCCTCACTGAAACCACAAAACTGATTTATTTGGTAAACAGCAGGAAACAGAATACCATAGAAAAGTCCTAACACGAAGATAGAACTGCATAGATAGCTTATAAATATGCAATTATTGCTATGAGAAGATATCATCCAATCTTTGGACAACAAACAGGGGAGAGAAGAGTTGACAAGAATGTCAAAGTAAGCTTCTCCCCATGAAAAGCTCTAAAGAATCATTAGTTCCCATAATAGGAACCATTGCCAGGCCTCTGCAGCACAGCCAGCTACAGGAAGAATAACTTATTTAAATAAAAACTCTCTTTTCTCACTTTGTGCTCTGTTAGTAATAACAATAATCATTCAGGTTGGCTTGGGCAGGCTTAGAACCAGCGAAGCAGAGATTTAATAGAGTTCAAACAAGTTTAGATTGTTAAAAAAAAAACAATTTTTTTTTTTTTTTCCTGCAGTGTGCTCAAGGCAGTATTGCAGGTTCACCCTTTCAATAAGGTCTTATATAGGAAGATGTGGGTAGAGGAATCTGCTGGAACACTACATCAGCTTCTCACCTTAGTAGTCATATCTTAAAAATCAGGGATGTTGTGACCCAAAGGATCTCCTTTTCAATTGCTCTCTTTAGACTTTCTCTTCTCTCCCAGCTTGAACACCTCTTTCTGGAACACGAGTCAGAAGACCTGGGCTCAAGGTCTGAGTGTTGTCTCCAGGCTTTGTGCAATGGCATCAGCACTTCCTTGTCTCGACTGCAATAAAGGTCAGTGCATGAATCACAGTCTGTCTGAGGAGGCCTCTCAGAGAGGAGGCTGTTATGGACACGTGTGCCAGGTTAGTGGGTCTTTGTTCTTGCGACACTTTTTGCACGCATGAGCACCCACAACCTGAAAGAAGACATAAGTGAGTGGTTTCTTGTAAGATTATCCCCTCTTTGATTAGATGATGTTTTTCAGCTTGATATGCAGTTGCAGATCTGAAGCTTGCAAACAATAAGCATCCAGTGTCAGACAGCAAATTAATCTTCTGCTGAAATATACTGCTAAATGGAAAACAGTTATTTTTCTTTTTCTTTTACACTGTTTTATGTCTCTTGCAATTTGCAGATGGCATTGCTAGTTGCTTTTGTTGCTCATGGCTCTAAAACCAAAGAGTTAAAATCATAATCTCCTTTAATTTCATAAGCGAGTCAATCAGAAGATAAAGTAAAATTAAAAAGAAGAAAGAGGAAGAACAAGATATGCTTCTGGCGACAGAGTTGTGCTGTGGTGGATTTCAGCTGGATGGGAAAGTCTGCTGGCTTTCTTTGAGCAATGACATTGAAAACCCTCCTCTTGGGGGAAATAATATTTTTTGCACTTTTATAGAGCTTTTCACCCATTGGTTTATGAAGGAATAAGTACAAGCTATTGTTAATGAGGATGGCTGGGACTAATTTGTAGAGCAGACATTTAACAGACAAATTAGGGAGCAAGTTCTGTGCTGCGAAGAATTTGTAATGTCAAGAAGCAACAAAGATGAGGGATGGGTGGTGACAGAAGCCAGCAGTAGGAAACAAACAGTGATGGCATAGATCTTCTATCCACACAGTAGTGATAATAACTAACTTTTTCATTTATTGGCATGCCCAGTAGGACCAAGGAGCTTTTCAGTAGTGCCTTAAAACTAAAGGGGTTGGAAGTCTGACATTTAAAGAGCAGGTCTGCCATGAGACATGGAGGGGACATGCAAATACTCTGACAGCAAGGGTAAGAGGTGGATTTTTGCCTCCTAATGTCTACCATAACAAGCATGGGAAAGTGGGTCTTTGCCAAGGTTGAGAAAAGCAAAATGGACTCATAAGGGCAGATATATTGTGCGTGGGTGTGAAAAGAAGAGTTGAGTTGGGCTTGCTTAGGGCAGGATTTGCAGGACTAAGCTTGTGTGTCTATATTGGAAGTGCCAACATCAGAGACAGTCACCACTGGTCCCATTGTGGTCAGGGAAGAGTGAGCCAGTAGAGCTAGAGGTGTTCCATAATAATGTATGACAACTAAAGATGCTCAGAACACCTCATAGCCAACAGTCAGTTGCAATAGTCAGCACGTGATACCTAAAACAGTAGGATCCCCAATGACTGTGATCATAGATCTATTAGTTTCCAACACCCCCTCCACAGCTTCCCTGATTTTCTTCTCTAGAACCACCTAAATGTGAAAATTTACTGGTTTTAGATTACATTGAGGGGTGTGACTGAACTAACATAAATATAGATAGATAGTTTGTGTTCCTTTCTCTACCAGACATCTACTGAATAATTTTTATTTATTTATTTATTTATTTTCTGCAGGACCTATGCTGCCTCCAGGTCTTAAACTCATTTAGTCCAAATGGGTGCTATCTGCATAGCATTGTATTGCAAACTTTGAACTTGACGCAGATTAACTCTCCCAAGGTCACTCGGATCACTTTAGGCAGAGTCAGGAGTAGAATACAGAATATTCCCCAAACTTGCTGGACAAAGTTCCACTGGACCAGTAATTTTCTACTTTTAACCATTAAATACAGTGAACTTCCAATTTGCAAACGAAAACATCAAACAAATACAAATCCTTTCAAATTTTGTCAGTAAAATAAAACTGCTGATTCACAATTTTTTCAGTAGAAACTCAGTTTAATCATTTTGTTTTGCAGGAATAGGGTATAATTAGAGAACCAGTGAGCATGTAACTCTGTGAATTTATTATGCAAGCAGCTATGAAAATGACTGTCTTCAGCACAAAATGATTGAATGTCATTAAGAAGAGTGAATCCAAGGGTGAGACCCCAGTGGGATGCCCTCACATGGGAAAGTGTAATTGGATAAAGTAGCATGGGGCCATGAAAACCCAATTTGCCTCTTTCTGATGCTTACTTGAACTTCCTTCCCAGATCTTCATCAGCTGTGGAACTGGGAAGTCAATGAGATAGATAAATCATTGGGTTGATCTCTTCCATATGTAAGCAAGCTATTTTGGTGCAAAATGGGAAAAGAAATGCATTAAAGCCAGCAGCATATTGATGCTAATCTGTTCTTCTGCGGCTATCAACTCATTTGAGCTGTTTTGGTGTTGTTGAATGAATTGAGCACTGGTGAAGATAACAGACTCCTAGGAGCTACCAATTCCTTTGCTGCGTCAGATTTCAGGACAAGAGGCAATGATCACAAGTTGGAACACAGGAGGTTCCTCTGAACATCAGGAAGCACTTCTGTGCTGTGCGGGTGACTGAGCATTGGCACAGGCTGTCCAGCGAGGTTGTGGAGCCTCCTCCTTGGAGATCTTCAAAAGCCACCTGGACTTGGACCTGGGCACCCTGCTGTAGGTGTCCCTGCTTGAGCAGGGCTTGGACCAGATGGACCCAGAGGTCCCTTCCAACCTCAACCAGTTTGTGATCCTGTGATTTCGGCATCCCCTACAAGTCCACATGAGTATGTATCCACACAGATAGCAAAGCTCCCTGAGCAGGGCTAGTCCTGACACCCATGGGAGCGGTGAGCTGCAGGCACTGTTTTTGAGTATGCTTTTAGCCCAATACCACTGGCATTTATTTTCATTTAATTTGAGCCACAGTGAAAGCAGAAGGCATACAGACTGATAGCTACCGCAGCTCATCTGACAGGTAGGAACATGCAGAAAAGACCACAGATCTGAGCCTTATGTTTCTTTTTAAGTTCTTTATTTATGTGAGTTGGAGTTCTCTCAGCCAATATTGTTTGTAAGTGAGCATCAGCTTGCTTCTAGCCCAGCGAGTCTGTAATTAATAAACATAGAATCATAGAATCATAGAATCCTGAGTCTGACCAGTTATTAGAATAAGTAAAGAACAACTCTATTGAAGGAAACTCTCCTGTGTTTGAATAGTCTTGTATTTTGAGGGAGTCATTGACTCTGTTATTACTATTAGAAAAAGATGTTTCCCCAAAGCCATGCAACTGCATAGCAGTTCTCTGAAAATTCACTTTAATAATTTGCATATTTGTCCATGGATTTCTCCTTACCTGTATGTGACCTTGTGAATGCATTTCTTAGGGGGTTTTATGCAAACATTTCTATATCAGTATGTGTTCCTGTGTGCATCTACTCTTACATAGATGTATGCATTGATCCTTGTGAGCCAAGGTGTGCGAGAGCTTCTTAGCTCGCAGAGCTTAATTTACAACTGAAAATAATAAGGTGATTTTCACTAACACATAAATTTGCTGCCTGCTTGTTGCCTCTCCTGCAGAGTAAGGACATGGGCACTGCTTAGTTTGAGCTACTGCTCCAAACTGTCAAGTTTCTCTCTGGTCAAGCAGTAGGCAAACAAAGCGCGTCCTGAAAATGCTGCTTTTCTGTAACCCAGACTGAATGCTCTGGATGATTTAGGGCATTGATTATGCAGGGCTGGGGGGCACCTTGTAGCTTCATTTTATATCACTGCTGTCTTATCTTCTCTGCTTTACCTGTCTCCTTTTTCTTCTGGAAGTCTTTGTCTGCTCAGGAAATATCAGGTGGAGAAAGCTTTCCTGAAGGGTCTGGGGAAAGAGCAAAGGTGGGTAGGTGTACAAGTTTTGGTGCTATTTCGTACTTCTCTTCATACCAAATCCTAAAAGTGCAAGGTCAGTGCCTTCCCAATCTCATGATATTCTGGAATCAGATCAGTCCTCCAAAGGTTTTTCATTTTAAATACAAGAAAGTTGCCTGAGACCTTATCTGCAAAGAACATAGTTACTACCTTCGTGGAGAGAGCAGCTGGAGCATATTTGATGCTCAGCAATGTGATAAACTGGAATGGCATTAAGCTCTCTGAGGAAGGGCTTGTCCTTTAGCTGCAAGTTGATATAGTGTCTGGATGCTACTGCAGTCTGAACACAATGAATTAATATAATAGCAGCGTGATGCAATACACTTTTTTTTTCATTTGGAGTATACTGGAGTAATATTTCTAGATTCCGGTTTGCTCCTGTAATTCCTAATGATAGCTGTTCTGACATAAAAACACGCACCTTTGGTACCCTGGTGTAGCTTTATAGAGGCACCAAATGAGCCTGGGACAGGCTGCCCAGCAAGGTGTGATTTCTGTAGAAGGAAAATTGGCTGCAGAAGTACAATAGAGAAAATAAGCAATGCCAAGTGTCATCTGGAGGGGAAAGTTGTATCTCAGTAATCAACAAGAATCCTTTGGAAAGAGCTGTGAGATAAAGTCTTGGTGGATTTATTTGGATCTGCAAAAAAACCTTGAGATAGCATCATGCATGAGGCTAATAAGAAACTGAGTGGCCACGAGCGAAGTGCTGAAGTGCTGTCATGGACTCAGAGCTGCTTAAGAGACTGAAGTCAGATGGATGTGCCCAGTGCAAGTTGTGTTAATGAGGGGAAAGCTTCAAGAACGTGGACGTTTGTGTCTGGAAAAAAAAATAGCTAGCATCAATATAACAAAATATTCACCTAATGCATAGTTCTTCAAGTTAGTCATGATGGGAACACTGTGAGGAACAGCAGAGGTTTGAACGCTTTGATGAATAAATGCCGATTCAGTAAAAAGAGTTTTTTCTTTACTTTTTTTTTTTTTTTGGTAAACAAACAAGCAAATGAGCTTTCACATTTAAAGCTACTGAATAATTCTCCATTCTGATTTATGAACGATGATTGTAGCTGGAAAATATCAACAGATAAAAGTTTCAAAAATCTCATATGGGATTGTCTGGAACAATAATTCTCATTAACTTGCAGTTAATTTGAAAATTTATCAGTAACAAATGACATTTTAAAAACTATTTTCTCTTACAGACACTTTCATAGAAAAGAATATAATTTGGAAACCAGACTTTATTGGATTTCTTAGTGGGAAACTCTTTATATAAAATAACGTAAATCATTTTAGCAGATAATCATGATATCAGGATATTGAACTATTGGTATTCAAGGAAACACACAGACTGGAAGAGATATATCTCCTAGGGAACCCACTAAAAATACCTTTAGGATTATTAATGTTACAGATAAAGAAAATGGAAAAAGCAGTGACAGAATGAGAGTGGATGGAGAAGAATGAGGCCCATTTCCTAGTGTATCTTATAGAAGATTTAGGAAATGACCAATTTGCTTTGGTAGATCAGACTGTGGGGGGTCTGTCAGGCCCTCGTATTTTCCCTTCCATATGGCTGCCAGCGTTGCCTGGGCTCCCATCCCCAGGCAGAGGACTAATTGTTCATTGGACATGGCAGGCCAATATGGGTGCAATGGCATCTTTCACTATTTTTTTAAGCTCCCCAGAAACCACCACCCCCATTTTCTTGTCTCACTTCATTTTCCATCCCCCAGAGGGAGGAGGTATGGCAACCACAGGGTGATTCCTGTTTCATTCCAAAGACGTTTGCTCTGTGTCAGAGGAATGCCATCTTTTTTCTGGAAAGCTTCCACCTAATTAGTCAACCTCTTTACCTTCAATTTTGGGTCTATTGCCTTGGGGAAGAATGTGTGCTGGTTAAATATTCAGTTAAATATGTTTGAGAAAATAAGACTGCAAGATTTTTTATTTATTTTTTCTTTGGAAATAGTCTCTCTCTAGCTTAATTTTGCCCCCCTCCCTCCCCCCCCCCNCCTTTGGCACCCCTTGCACAACCCCACTCCCAACAGGCCTCTGCGCTTTCTCTCTCTCCAAACCCCCACCCCTGCCCCCCCCCCCCCCCCCCCCCCCTTTTTTTTTTCCATGCAGGACCAGGCCTGAAGAGCAGTTTCTGAGAACTTTTCCCTAGGATATTCCTCATCAACCTGGTTCTGAAAACACTTCATTAGGGGCTTCCCCAGATGATGTTCTCTGAGCCACAGATGGAGAATGATCTTCAAATGGTTTGAAAATTTGCCCGGATTAAACTCTATTTGACACAGGACCTTCCTTCCCAAAACAGGGCTAAGCTCTTCATGGAGGAAATAATTTCTGGGGACGTTGGTGTTTTCACACGGGTAGCACTGTTAGAAGACCAAGCATCACATGACCAGGACACCCTGAAAATCACCTTGTCTATCGCTCTGCCTCACTGGATCTAAGTCATTCTTGACACTTTGCTATCAGGTTGTTCTTAAGCACCTCCGGTTATAGCAATGACATTCTTCCCACCTGATCTGTTCTGGCATTTACTTCCCTTGATGGTAGAAATTCTAACCTGAATCTCTCTTGCCCAGGACTTCTATCACCACTGATGTGGCAACAGAAATTTCCCTTCTTCCTTTGGACAGCCTTCTATGATCTGGAAGACTGCTATCATCTCTCCTCTCTGCAATTTCTTCCTCAGGTTCAGTTTGCTCAGCCCTTCCTCCCAAGCCACCTTTCTGGCACTTCACTCTTCTCCCTGCTCTCCCCCAACCATTGCTCCACATTTCTTGAAGTGTGACTCTCAGAACTGCGGCTGGGTGTGAGACCTTGCTAGTGCTGGAAAAAGTGGCGAGCTGGCCTTGAGCAGTGAAGATGTGTGTTTTTTTTTAAGCTGTGCTCCTGCATGCATATCGCACCCCTGTGATTGCCTTCCTTTTTTTTTTTTTAACAATATCATGATATCATGATTTGCCTTCAGGTTATGACCCACTCCAAATCTCATATACTTCACACCATTGTTCCTGCTGTCAATGACAACACTAAAAAAAGAGAGGTCCCAAGCAGAAGTCTGCACGTCCCTATTAGATGCACGCATTCGTTTTGACAGCGTGCCACCCATCATCATTCTGTGAGTACCCACATTTTAACACTCATCCACATCATGCTTCCTTATCTTGTTTAGAAAAATGTCATGTGAAACACTGTCCAGAGCCTTTCTAATGCCAGGATGCAGCCACTGTTGCTTCTCTCCTGTCCACAAGACCCATTATCCTGTCTTGGGATAACAACTGTAATTTTCTGACATAACTGATTGTGATAAACTGAAGATTTGAAGCTAGCACAGGAATCAAGATAAAATACAAGCCTGGGAACTTAGCAGGGACTAGATGAAACAGCAGAGGAATTCAAATAACAACCACAGGCTGAAATAGTGGAAACTCTTGGCTATTTGGAAGGTTACTACACATGCTGTCTTAAATAAAGTTGTAGAGCCCAGAAACAGATCTCATAGGGCAACCATATCTTTGTCTAGCTGGAATGACTTGCTTGTCTTGTGCTTGTTAAACAGCCTCAGCTTGGGAAAGTCTGAACACAAATCTAGATAAAACAGAATGGTTGCCTGTTGAAAGGAGACCTGAAAATGTTTTCTTTGACCTATCAACCTTACCAATCCTCTTTCTCCCTCCTCAGCTGCTGCTGGGATCAACAAATGTTTTGCCATAGGGTTACAATTTCATTTGAGATGCCCCCAGTTTCATATGAGATGCCTTCAAATGTTTTCCCTTCTGGGCATGCACTATCTTCATTTAGAGAAGAGAGTCCTGAGTCAGACAATGCTTCACCTTGCCAGCCGCTCCATCACACTGCAAGCAGCAACAACCAGACATCCCCCAGCAATCAATCCTACTGCTTCCCCCCCTCCACCAACCGATCCTCTTGCCAAGAGCAAGAAGAGCTTCCCTGTTCCCAACGTCGTGCCACTCTAATTTAGCAGGTTTCTTGCAAAGTCTAGACAATTCCTGAAATGCATTTAAAAAGCTTCTGCTCCCCTTCAGCTCCATTAGCCCTACAACTCCAGGCCCAACAAGTCTGATGCTCCTCCACCCTCCTCTGGGTGAATTACAGTTTAGGTGACAACCGTGCAACTCCTTGGCAGTGACTCTTTGCCCTTTGTTCCTGTATTTTGCTGAATGGAAAGGAAGAAATGGTAAATTTCTTTGAGGCTGCTGTCTCCACATTGCAGCAGAAATTAACTGGGCTGGGAGACTTCAGCGCAAATTGAATAGCTTGTACTGTAGCTACTTGATAGCATCATCCTGCAAGCGAGTAAAAACCCTTTCTCCCAGACTCTCAGGGTGCCTGTGTTGATTGTGTCATAGATGTAAAAGATGAAAGAAGGCTAATGGGGCTATTATAAAGTCTTTTGGTGCCTCATTTACTCTCCACAGAGCCTTCCTTGACATTAAGTTCAGTCTTGCTTCCAGAGACCTAAGTAGAGCTATTTGCAATATTTTCTTTTAAAGTTTTCTCTTAGAGAAAAATGACCTTTTTTTTTTTTTCCTCAAACAAACAAACAAACCAACCAAATTAATGCTTTGTTTGTCATTTCCACATCTTCTTGTTTTCATTGGTGTCTGGGGAATAGTTGAGAAAAATCCATCAGCACTCAATTTGCAATTTTTCTATTTTTTCTTGCTTTTCTATATTCCTCCTAGCCTGCTGACAAAATAATAATAATAAAAAATTAAAAAATAAAAAATAAAAGGAGGAGAAAGAAAGGAGCAGAAGAAATCAGTAAAATTTTTATTCATATTCACCACTATGTAAAGCCAAGGACTAAATTCACTTTTTTTTTTTTTTTTTTTTTTCCCACATGTTTGCAGTGGGGACTCATGCTCATTGGCTTGTCCAGCACTGAGCCTCTCTCCAGGAGCCTTCTCTCCAGGGCTGGGCATGCCCTTCTTGATGTTCACTGAGTCAGGCCACACATTTTTATTAATGCTACTGTTGTTGGTGCACAACTACAGAAGTCATCCTTCTGTATCCCATCAGAAACACCTCTCTTCTCCACTGATGACTAGTCATTAATATTTTAGCTATTTAATTTATTTACCATGTGCTTTACTGATAACTCCAACTGCTAATTTTGTCATTACTACTAGATCAAATGCTTTGGGAAAGCTGGCTGCTCAGTCTGGAATACAGGCAGAAGAATGCACCAGGCAGCTTTGCAACACCGGACTGATTTAATTCAGGTTCCCGCAGACACGTAGGACTCCCACACATTCTCTATTTGAGTCCTAGATGAGAAGCCTCATCATTTTGTTCAGATGTCACTTCAGGATCTGGCCCAAGTACCCTTTTCCAAATAGACACAAAGGGCTTTATTGCCTTGCGTGAGCACTGCAGTTATGTTGCCTTAAGATAGTCCATTAGCCTCCAGATGCTGCTCCACAAAGCCCTCGGTCTCTGCAACTTCCCTGCATGTCTGTTCCTGTGCTCTGGATTTTATCGCACATTTGAAGACTTCTCAAAAGCTGACCTCAAAAGATAACACCATGGTTTGCCCCATCTTATAGAATTTCAGAGTGTATTTCACTCGACCTAAATATTCAATGCATTTCTATCACTAGATATGCATTGCAATGCTCTTAGTTTCTGAGTGACTGCAGAAAGCTTTGACACACTAAAGTGATATTAATATTTCCCCTTCATTGTAATTCCAAAGGAATAAACAGGAATACTTACTGAACATTTTTCCTTAGATATTGTAAACAGGCTATGTCTATCTAGCACCAGGCCCCATATTATTGCTATGTTTTCTTTTGTTCCCTAAGTGCGTGATCTTTTAATTGATGCCTTCAGTTTTTCCTGTATGCTTTCTCAACACTTCAGATATCATTATTCAGCTCAGTTGTTATCACTTTCCTTTTTTCATCAGATTTTATTACACTGCTTTTGAGTTTCTAATCAGCATTTTCAGGTCGCTCACAATGTCAGGCATATTGCATATTACCAAACATCTAGCACAAGATCACCAACTTTTATAATCCTATACCGGGGGATGGAGGGGTGGGGGAAAGAGTTACTTAGCATCCTGCATTTGGGATGAATCCTGACGCTCCTCCCCTGTCGTGTTCCCTGGACTGCTGTCTCTGCCTCCTTCAAATGGAGGTTCTGGTGATGCTCTGCAGGGACTACTCAATCCAGGCTCTTTACAACAGGTCTTTTTTTCACTTGAACTCAACACCTCACCTATAATACTTGTGCAGAGACTGCTTTTTCTCACATTTTCCCCAGGAGCAGGCTTCCTTACAGGACATCCTCCCCCAAGAGGTTAAACCCATTTCGTTGTTTCCTCTCTTGTGCTCAGCGTCCTTACTGAGTTCTGCACCAGCCTCCACCCTGCAATGGCCATTAGGATTCTCTGACCTTCTTCTCTCATACTGCAAATAAGGTCGTTAAGCAGATTGATCTGATGCTGACCCACACTGTGATCCAAGTGACGCCTCCTTGTGATTCACACATACGTTATATCCCAAAGTAGGACACTCTGCTATTAAGGCTCTGGGTTTGGATTCTGGAGGTCTGGGTTTTGTCCATCTCTCTCTCATGTATCTTCTGGATGAGTTTGCACAGGGGAGCTAGTTCTTCTGAACAATTTGTCCCTCGGAACAGGAGGCTTAACAACACTGCAGTGAAGTTTTCAGGAAATACTTATTAAAGTTCATGGGGATACTGTGTTATCTGTGGCCACGTGAATATATCTATATTGAGAATAAGAGCGTATGGTTGACTGACCTATTGGGCCACCTATAGCTGGCTGTACATGTGTAAAAACAGAGGTTTCAGTATCCTGTCATTTCTAAGGAAACAGCAAATGAGAAATTTCGTTCACCTCAGCCACTTATGTGCAACACTTTATTCAGTCACTAGAGCTAACGGGACCAGAGCTGGGTCTCTCCATCAGTCTTCTGAAATAACCATTGCCTCAGTCAACAGGAGAGGGTAAATCCCATGCTGTAAATTATGTTTCAAACACTGTGCACAGTGCATTACTGTAGATAGACTGACATTTTTGTGTTCTGGTTAAAAAAAAAAAAAAGGCAAAACAAAACCCTGTTCTTTAGCATTTAATTGAATACATTATTAATGCTTTTTACCAAAATTAAAATTTATTGAGAGAATTCTGTGGGTATATACTAGCCTGGATAAAGGTTATTCTTTGTTTCCTATTCATCCCCCAGTTGTAAACTCAGCAGTCCTCTAAGAGACGATATCAATTAATATCGTAAGCAGTATTTAGTTAGGGACTGTTTCAAATGCCACATCATTAACTAGCATATTAAATCTGCAAATTTCCTTTCACCCAATAATTTTATAATTCTGTCAGAGAAAGTAGTCTTTCATGGTATAATTCCTTCCTCCCCTTTGCATTCATTCCCTGCTGCTTGCCACCCATAATGTGGTGCATTTTACGGTACTTTTATTTTTTCCCCTGCTTCTGTGCATGAGGTTCTGATCAGAAAGACTGGACTGGTTCTGGCCTCAGAATAATCATTGTGTGGGCTACTAATGAGTGAACTTGTCCCCTTCTTCCTGCAGACCTGCAGGTGATCTGAATGAGTATTCAGAGGTGGAAGATGCCATGTCCCTTCTGCCAACAGCTGGCACCTTTAGGCTCAGATTTTCTAAAGACAGTGGATACCAAACTCTGAGAGGACTTCTCTTAATTACACAGTAAAGCCTTCCAAGGTAGGTGGCCTTCCTACGCTCTTGCCATTGGAAAAAGAATGAAGAGACAATTTAGTGGATGTGTGATCACCACATGGAAGACCTACAGCTATTTTTGGAAACGTCTTTGCTAAGGTGTTAGCCCAGTTTTCATTTTGATTTGCATTGGTGGAGGTCAGTTGTTGAAATGGAAACTGGGATGCTTGTCTGCTTCTGATACAACACTGGCATTGTTTCTTCTCCAGTCACACTCCATTGGTATAGTGTTGGATTTCTGGCCTCTGTGTGTGGTGGACTTGGCCAAGGAAGGTTGTTTAAAGAGGACTGTAAGACAAGCTCCAGTGCATCAGTTCAGCTACCCTGTGTGACGGTTGGTGCTTATGAACACTTAGGGTAAGAGCATAAAGTACAAGGGAGACATAAAGAGATAATTTCTTATATTTCCTGGAGTGGAATGGATCTGATTAAATAAACATCTTTGTCAAAACAAATTGAGAATAAATTGAGTCAGTAAATGGAGAGCTAGTCAACACAGACAGTGGAGTTCAGGCCATGATTCATCTGATCCCGAAGCAGACTTATAAAAAGGTCAGGTGACTCACTCCTTAAAAACGGTTGTATCTCTCCATTAATTATAAAGACAACCTGCTTTGACTTGTTCAGCCTTGAATTTGTATACAGACACAGCTGTATGACCTGAGCCAAACTCAAGCTGGCTGGTTACCTCTTGGAACTGGACAGGTGCAGAGGAATTGTTTTCCTCGTAGATATGCAGCTGGTGGAAGATGACTGGGATAGCATGGCTTCAGGTATTTGGTCATCCTGAAGACACTTTCTTACCAATTTTCTTTCTGAGGGAGAGGAAAACATTTGGAGCAAACATCTCTGATACTCTTTGGTTATTGCCAGAATATTTTATCTCTCCAGGATGTCCTCTGGATCCTGGATAAACTTTGAATCTGGTTCTTTTGAATTTTGGAGGTCAGTTCTCTAGGCCCAAATTCCCACTGCTGCTCTGTCCCAGACACACAAATCTAGAGATTATCTCTCTCTCCTCTCCCTCCTCCCTCTTTTTTTTTTTTTTCTACACAGACAAAGTTTTACAACAACCATCTTTCTTCTTTTTTTTTTTTTTTTTGGATTGCAAAGGTCTGGGATCTTGAAAAGCCAAACGATATGATAAGATTACCACTGTTCTGGAGTTAAATCTTAGAAGAACATTATCCAGTCCATAACTCTGCAACATCTCTACAGGAGTGTTATGGGAGACTGTTGAAACCCTTGTTAAAGTCAAGGTAAATCACATCCACTGCTCTCTCTGTGTAAATCACATCACTGCCCTCCTTGGAGCTAGTCGCATCATCAGGTTGGTCATGCATGACTTGCATTTGACAAATTCATTCTGTCTGTTCTTAGTGAGTTTCATCTTTCATGTTTCTGTACAGAGTATCCAGAAGGATTTGCTTTGCAACCTTTCCAGAGAATAAGGATAAGCTGACTGGCCTGTAGCTACATGGATCCTCCTTTTTGCTTCTCTTGAAGCTGGTAGTGATATTTGCCTTTTTCCAGAAATCAGAAAATCCTGTGATTGCCTTGACCTTTCATGTATGCTAGAGAATGGCCTCACCATGACCCTGGAGAGCTTTCCCAGCACCTTCAGTTGCATGGGCTCATGGACTTGCCTTCATCTTATTTGCTTAGGTTGTATCTAATGCTGGCTCCCTCTACCTTGTGTACAGGGATCTGGAATGCCTGATGGTGAATATTATGAGTAAATAGGAAGCAAAGAGAGCACCAATTAGAACGATTTTATTACCTAATATATGGGATAGAAAGCGGAGAGACAGTTGCCCCAGCGGGTAGCTTCTTTTCTCCTATTCCTAGCAAAGTTCCTCCCCTCTTCATTGCCATCACTAACATCACTCCCCTGCATGAAATATACAAGTCAAAAATAAACTGCTCTGCTGTATGAAATAAATAAATAAAGGTAGTAAAATGAAAGAGAGAAGATCCCCACCATGAAAAATACATTGCCTGTAAGTGAGGAACAAGCTGCTCCACGAGTAAGCCGAACCACTCCAGCAATATTTCACTCTTCCTGGTGAATGCTTCAGACAACAGAGCTCGGGCAGGATCAGGATCAGCATGTAAATGAAAAGTTTGGCAGCCATGTGAGACTCAACAAGCAGAACTGCACAAAAGAAACAAAATAAATAGTAATAATAATAATAATAATAATAATAATAATAATAATAAACAAAACGAAAACCCCAGGCTGGATCTATTTAGGTGAGTGACACTTCTAGGGTACCTGGTAAGGCCAGCTACTGTGTCCCAATGTGGCAACTTGAATGGGAGGAGGGATATCTGAAAGGCAATAGCTTCTCCTTGCTGCGTGCATGGGGCTGCATTTCAAATGCTGATAGGGAGCCAAAATATTCTTTGGGCTAGTATCATTTCCAGCAGAAGCGGAGATGGCTTCACTGACCTCACCTGGGAAGATGCTTCATGATAACAAAGGTGAATTTGGCACATCCTGTTCTGTTTTATAACCAAATATGAGGGAACCCTTTGGATGACAGGTGGGTAAGTAGTGCTACAAGTGTGGAAACAGACTATAGCCAGCCCTATGAATTATTCCTACAAGAGTTCAAGTTATTTTGGCCATAGGATGTTCCTTCTAAGGACAGTGGAAGACTGTGTATAATGGCTGGGGCTAGAAGTGTACTAACATGCTGTGGATTCAGGGTGCTAAGTTAACAACCTGGAGACCTGGACCCAAGTCCCTTTTGAGTCAGGTTTTATTCATGACTTGTCTCTCTGTCTTCTCAGTCCCCTCTGTGAAACTCTTACTACTCAGCCCCACCATGAAGGTTAGGTACATAGTTAAAGATTATCAGGAGCATTCATATTCAAGTAGTCACCAATTTACCAAGCCCAAGAGAGATGAGTCTGGTGGAAAGCACAAAAACATCCAAGCTTCAATGAAATTAACTGAGAAGGGAGGTGGTTTGGGCACCAAGACACCTAGGCTTTCTCCACCTAAGGTTTTATGCACTTGTGTAGCCTTATGTATGCATGTAGCCCCTACGGAATTTAGTGAGAATATTGCATCTTGTAGTTCACTGGAAAAAACAAGGCTTTATGGTCCATCGGCACTCGGGAGCCTCTGTGAACTACTCACAAAATAGGTGACACAATTGGTGACATAATTTTCTCTGACAGAAGACCATGCATTTCTGAATTGCAAACACCATACCTCCTACCTCCATTTCTTTCCCTTCTAAACATCTAATCCCTGCTTGGCATTGTGATAAAACCCTGTCCTGGTGACCATATCCCTGAAGGGAATTTTCTTTTTCTTCCCCTGGAGTCTATAAAGCTCTGTGCTTGATCACCTCACCCCACTTACTTCAGAAGCTGAGAACTTCAGGCTATCTTTCCAGAGACTTTCAAAATGAACAGCACAAAAGTGTCATTTAATTAACAACTTGCCACCATCAGCAAGAGTTAGTTTTTGCACAGCCTAATTCATTTTGGAATTGGATATTTCTGTTACAAATAAGACAGCAGTGAACGTGATCTACAGCGCTTGTAAATTTTACTGGTAATAATTTTTAGTATTCTTTGGAAATCAATTCCAAGTTCTATTAGTTTACTTCCCTCCTCCCGCTACCCCACCATTCAGATTTAGATCATGGTACTTGTAATAGTTTTAATCCATTACATGAATAATTCCAATTATCATTCCACATTTCTTTTATGCCATTTAATTTTTTTTACTGCCTTTTTTTTTTTTTCCTTTGAACCTCACAGTAAAAAGATAGAGCCATCACCACGGCAAGTTAAGAAAGTGGATGCTAAGGAAGCTTTCAAGCCTGTCCAAGTATGGGCAAACCCAACTTTTCCAGGTGCCTCTGTTCAGCTATCTCCATCTATCTTTCTCAGCCATCCTTCTGTCTGATCGTGACAATGTCTCTCTCGGTGCAGGTGCATGGGAAGTTTGCAGGTGGAGGGGATTGTCGGGGGGAAGGATATTGGACAAGCAGTGCTCCACCTGCTCTGCTTTCTCACAACAGGAGACCAGCCATGCGTGAAGAATGATAATTATCTGTTGTAAATCAAGAAAAGTCAGTTTGATGTACTGAATTTTTATTACCCCTCTATCTCTGTCTTTTTTTTTTTTTCCTCTTCTTTTTGGCAGGATTAATATTCATACATATGCATATGTATGGCAGAAGGAGGAAAAAAAACTTTTTAGTAAGACTGCAGGAAATTGGTTATGGTTGTTATTTATATCATGGTTCTTCCAGGACTCTGGATGAGATCATGATTGTACTGCTCTACATACTAAAGTAACCCAGAGCAAGAAACTACAGGCATTTGTAAGCTGAACAAGCAGGACAATGGACATAGGTTGACATTAGCTTTAGCAATTGGAATCTGAGGTAGGGAGTTCTGGTACAGTGGGTTGATACTACAGAGGGAATTGATGCCACAACCAATAAGAGGATTCACATTTTTTTTACTCCTGATCAGGGCCTTCAATGACAAGAACATTATTAAAGTCTTTTCCCCAAACTACTTAAAATGTAACCTGTGGCATCCACATTAGAGACCATTTGAACAAAAGGATGCTGATAAAACTTGAAAAATCCTGCAGATATCTGTGGAGAAATTCTGCCTTGTCCTTTGTCCAAGGCTAGCTGTTATGCCAAACTCTGGCGCACTTCCATGATACCAGTGATTTTCAAAAGGGAAGCCACTGAAGAGAAAGATGATGCCTGTACCTGACCACAAGTTTTTGTTGTTGTTGTTGTTTTCCTGTTCTTTTTCTTTTTCTTTTTCTTTTTCTTTTTCTTTTTCTTTTTCTTTTTCTTTTTCTTTTTCTTTTTCTTTTTCTTTTTCTTTTTCTTTTTCTTTTTCTTTTCCTTTTTCCTCTAGATATGTATTTACGATAACCTGATTGGATTTATTTATTTATTTATTTATTTATTTATTGGTTTTGTTTTCCTCCAAAAGGGAAAAGTGCTTCATTTTCTCCTATTCATCTCCAAAGTCCCTGTACACTCATTTTCAAGGTGTGTAGCTCTTCTCTGCCGACTCCACTCAAGACTCTCTGAAATCCAGTGCCTGGCCAAGTTCTCAGCTGAAATGACTTGCTTGGAAATCTCTGATGACCTTTCCTAAGCCAAAGCTGAGGCCCAGCACTGCCCCTTAATGCCCTTGAGCTCTCTGATCCCTTTGATGTCATGAGCTCTTCTTGTCCTCTCCTGATTCCCATTACTGGTGTCTCCCTACCACTCTCACATCTCTTGTGAAGGAGTCCCCTTGCCCTCCAGCTGGTTGGGGATTTCCACAACCTTGTGGCCCTGCTTCTCTCATCCACCATTTCAACTGCCAACCCAGTGTAGCTGCTTTAGCAATTTCTCTTTCAACAGATGGTCACCTAAGATCGGATTAATCTTTCCTGATTTTATACAGATACAAGAGACACTTCTGCATCTGAGCTATTTATTTATTTATTTCTCTATAGTTAATGGGAATAAAAAGGTGCTTTTAGGACACAGTTCTTCAGACGTACTTCAGAGGTGTCTCTGAGGAGGAGATGAAAAGCACCCAGAAGTATTTGTGTCTCTCCTGTAGGGATTTTTGATGATTAATTGACAGGGGGGCAATCTGCAGTACACGTATCTCAAGTTAAAGGAGATGAATGTTAGAAGCTTCTGTCCAAACTAGTAACACATGCTGTCTCCCTCTGACATATCCTTACGGCTAATCTCAAACCAAGTCTAACATGACCAAAATGAAGCTTTTAACCTCCCTTAGCCATAATGTTCCTCGGTGACTTTTTTAATGACAGGCATCACCATCCTGCATATTCTCCAGATCTGAAACACAAACACCACCTTCAACTTGGACCTCTCAAGTCCTCACTTCACAGTATCTAAGTTCTCCTGTGGTGCCTTTCTTTTTTCTTTTCTTATTCTTTTTTTTTTTTTTTTCATGCTTGCAGACTACACTGCACATCCCTGCAAGTCCCTCCACGTGGAGGGCAGGACAGGGCATTCAGCTCACTCCTTTTTCTTTTTGCCTCTCTAGTCATAAAGATTGGGTGTCCCTTCTTTACACAACAGGAAGATCCTGAAACATGGAGAAGAGATATTGAGGAGTCCAGAATAGCCTGAGAAGAGTCAGGACTTGTTAGCTGCAGTACAGCACTGACCACTGAAGTTAGACCACCTCTGGATTTGATCTGTCTTCCCATTAATGCTGTTTCTTGTCTTCTTTACTGATTCAGCTACTGCAGTTATTCATGGACTATCTCTGTGCCTTCTGTAGCTCATGAAACATGATTGACAGCATCTATAATCTGCCTCATATCCACAATCACACATGCATTCTACTCAATAGTGCTTCTCTTTCCCTTGTGGATGCCCTATGAAAGTGAAACATATGTGCCTGTAACCTTCCAGTTTGAGTATCATTACCATGTCAGGTTTTGAAGAGGGGAAATTTGATACCAAAATAGGAAGCTGCAATGCAGACCCGTGGTTTAGGCCAGAATAAAAGACTATCACCCAGTTACTTGACCACATCACTGGGCTGAATTTTAAGCCTCACCTTGTTTCTTGTGTGGCTTTCAGTTGACAAAGGCAGAGCAGAGTGGAGAATCTCTACCTTTTGTTGGCATGAGAGACACTTGGGGACCATCTAAGCTCCCAGGTTTTTGTTGCACAGAATGAAACTCCCTTAGCACCAGAAAGATATTTAAATGTCCAAGTGAATGTATATCAGCACAAACCAATTAAAAAGAGGGAAAAGCAGGCCCTAGGAGATGCAGACCTGTAGCTCCATTCTTGGTTCATGATGCCTACTGTTCTCACGGGTCTCTCCATGCCATGTTGCATTTCCCTGTATAGAAACGTCAATCTGTTTTCCCTTCACTCCCTCTTTCAGCTCTGTTGGCCATGTGGAATTGCTTTTAGAGCTTGCTGTAGGGTGAAAGTGCTTTGCAGCTTTGAAAAACAGGCATGTAGCAAAGCACAGAGAGTTTAAGGAACAAAGAATGGGAACAAACAAAACCATTTTCATATTTGCTGCTAAATGTCTTCCAGCCTCCAGCCTTGTTATTCTTCCTCTAGAATTAGAAAAACCTGTTAGCAAAAAGTGTGCTTGCTCTTTGGCAGTTAACAGCATATTATTTAGATCAATATGGCAATTCTCTTCTCCCCTTAATAATACCACTTTGCATTTATATAGTAGTTAAATATATATTTATATATATATATATTTCTACAGCTAAACCAGATTTTGCAGGAGTCTCTGAAAGAAAGTAAATGTTGTGTCCAACATGACTGATGGTCAGTGATCAAGTAGATCTCTGATCTGAGAACTACAGTTGACAGATCTGCAAAGAACCCATTTCTCAAGACAAATAGGAGGAGCAATTAAATTTCCCCTCATCTATAATATAACTAGAGATAATAGAATCTGCTTTCCAAAGCACTGATCCCCAGGATATGAAGAAAAAAAAAACCAAAACACACACACACACAAAACTGTGCCAACAAGTATAGAAGGATGAAAAAAGCTTTCTATAGGACTATTTACAAAACTGCGATTACATGTTTGAAGGGGTGAGAAAAATGGAAAGGGAAAACCCAGGGAGGAATCAAGAGTGGCGGAATGTCCCAGCATAGAAACAAGTGGACTATTTCTGGACACACGGATTCCTGAGGACCCAACGTTGGTTGTCAGGAGTGAAGAAACTACCCCTTCATTTGTTCTCCTATGTCTGGAAAAGAGGATGTTCTTTTCAAATAGTCAGGACTGCAGCAGCCTGTTGATTTATCATCCTCACAGATACAGGTCTGCAAGGCTCAGATACTGGTTAGTCTCTAGGGTCAGTTCAGTTCCTTCATTCCAGTCTGAAATTTAGAAAAATTGAGATGGGGCAGGTTGCACAGTTTGGGAGCTATATAGAACTAGGACCCAAGGGTCCTGAAGCTTTTATGTTCCTGGATTCACCATTAAAGAGAGGAAGTTGGGTATACTGGAAAATGTGATTCTAGGATCTAGCAACTACAATGAGGCTTGTGCAAGGTAAGAACATCAGGCTGGTGAACTACAAATTTGTATGGAAGGCCCATATACTCCTTCCATCCAGCTCATGCCTTATTCAGAGGGCTATCTCCTTCAATGACAGCCCAGGCCACTGCATGTTAATTAATTTTCCCTTTGAAAAACTAATCCCAAAAAGGTTTGATTTGGTTGTGACCAAAATATAACTATGCTACATTGTTCAAGAAGGGAATATAAACCATATGTTTTAAGCACACATAGAAATTGCACAACCACATGCATACAGTCAGGGTGCAGTGCTATGTGGACAGTTTTGAGTTTAAAGTCACCTTCATGGGGAACAAAGTACAGGGACTCATCTCTTTTCTTCAGGGTCCAGCTGAGCTAGGCTGATTGCTCCAGGACCCCCACATGCACTCTCCCCTCCCCATTATAGGGACCTATACCACAGAGTAACTAGGACCTACTTCACAGCACTAAAACTTATGTGCTTAAGAATTCTTTCTGCATTATGTATATGTTTTTAAGGGAATATGTCAAGCTATGAATATATGTCTTCATTCTTGCAAGAAAACCAAGGGAAACATTTTCAGTATATTCAGGTATAATTTGCTTTTTAGTCAGGAACAATTCACATGCCTGGGGCCATACTCTGCAATGTGTTGGGCTTCTGTAGCCTCCAGCAAACTGGGAACATTGTCCATGGCCAGCTTTGTGTTCTGCTGGGAAAGGCAAACAGTCCCAAATGCCATATTGAAAAGTTAACAGGTCATTATTATTCCTTGGCAAAGCTTTAACATTCCTGGGAGTATTTTCCTGCACAAGTGTTTTGCTCTGACAGGGGTCTGTGATCTGTACAGGGGAGGGAGAGTGATGTGCTTTCCATTTCCAAAAAGTGTGATTTCCAATTTACTTTTGGGTTTAGTGGGAATTTTCCATGTTCCAAAAGGGGCACCTTTGGCGAAACATGCTGGCGCTCATAAGCTGCTAGTTGTCTTCTCCCCTTGCCTTGCTTCCAACCCCAGCAACCATTTTCACTCCTGCTCTTTTCATTTGCCCATGGTCCAATCCTGAGCATTGCCTGAGGGAAGAGCTTTCGGGTCTGATCTGATCCTGTTCCATTCCTAAGAGCTTCATCACACCTGGCAGGTGCTGGGAATCTGGCCAGGCCAGGAGGTACCAGGCTTGGACCCAAGGCTCTCCCAGAAGTGTAGTTCTGCAGTCAAAGGAGCTGTGTGAAGCCACGAGTATCACAGTGTTCGGGCGTCACCATCCTGTCTGTTTGAGACTCTTTCCCCTTGATTACCTCCTTAAATCAATACTAATAGATTTTCTCAGAGTTAATTTTTTTTTTTATTTCTTCTGTAACCCCTGTCCCACCACCCCTCCCCAAAACTTTCCATCTCTGGTGACAGGAGTCCTTGCCAGCTCACCTCCCTTGCATCAAAGCACTGTTTCATCACAGGACTGTAATTTATACAATTTCTCCTGCTTTGCTTAATTGTCTCATCTGTAATATTCGATCCTCTTTCCTTTCCAGTTCATTCAGAATACCCAGCCTGGTTAAAATAAATATATATTTTTTAATTTTAAGCAGCCTAATTTAATTTTGTAAATGCAGGATCAGTATTAATCAAGACTTTTTCTGAATCCAAGGCACATCAAGACTCAGCCAGCAAAATAGCAGGTGTTCCTCAGTTTCACATCCCTCCTGTCACTTTTTTTTTTTTTTTTTCATGCAAAGATCTGAAGTTCTCTGCCTGAGGTTCAGGTATTGAGAGGACTTCCTGAGCCCTCTGGGGGTGGTTAATAACCAAGGAGAAGTGGAGGCAGAGTAGAAGAAGGGGGGTTTGACAGGTGATTTTCTCAAAGTCAAGAAGCAGCCTGCTTTTAGGGATGTTGTGGTAGTGTTGCCTACTAGCAGGCTTCCCAAGTGTCTCTTATAGGTCATTTACCTCTGCTACTGCTCTCCCCACCAGGCCTCGTGTCTTGTCTCCGTCCCTGCTTTTATCCCACCCACTTGAAATAAGCCCTCAAACCGCATTTCTTTCCATACCACTAGCCATAAATCACCACCAAAAAATCTTCTGGCCATAACTGGTTTCAAGAGACTCTCAGTTTGCAACTGGTTGGAAGGTTTTACCTGCTTGGGATGAAGATTTTGCTTAGAAGTCTCTCCCTTATCTTCCATGTCACAGCTGAGACTTCAGCAGATGGCCGATGCATATCCCAAGGGAGGTCACAGGCTCACCCAGAGGGAAGTGAAGGTTTCCAGAGGGGCAATAACTATTTATGGCCCTCTGCAACCATCACCAGGAAAGTGAAGAACTTTAGAAAGTTTATAGGTGGGGATTGCTGGTGAAGATGAGGTATTTTGAGTCACCTCTTAGAGACATCTCTATGCTAGTCATTAGCTCCCACTGATTTACCAACTATAAGCCTCTAGTTCCTGAGGACTACTTGCTGGCCTGGTAATCCATGGCAGTTTCTGTATTCAATTGAATTAATGCATTTTCTTCTGTGCAGTTCTGAGCAGAGAAAGAAGGACATTCATCCCTCTTTATGCTCCTGGTCCTCCCACTTCTCCCGTGCTTTAACTGTTTCTGGCCTTCCTCTTGGTGCCTGAGACGTCACCCCATAGCATGAAGGCCCTCCAGACCTTCAAATCACATCTGTCTCAGGCTACAAACCATCTAAATGATGCAGTCTGGTGGCAAAGTGCATGCCCACCCAGTCCCGAAAATGGACCCCCCCCCTTTATAAATGACAGTAAAGGCAAGCAGAGGGAGTAAAGGCCTCCAAGATTCACTTGCTGGTTGAAGCACTTTATGCTTCTTGCTGAGGTCTGGGTGGAAAAATCATTGTGAACTCCCAAGGGAAGCTAAGGGGGCTGCAGCTCCTTCCCTGAAACTTCCATTTCTCTGTTAACCCCTCCCAAAGATGACTTTAGCCCTTCCCCCATTTCTTCCAATGTGGAAAGGAAGGAGGATGCTAAACCAGAATGTATGCTGCTTTCCTCTCTCCTTGCTCCCATTCTTCGTTTGCCTTTCTAGTAGTAAATCCCAGAGCTGAGTTTCTGGGCCTGGTGTGCTAAAAATACACACCTGGGATGTTTCCAGCTGGCTTCTCGAGGTCTCCCTGAAGCAGGGGCAGTGCAGTGTCCAAGAACACAAGGTCTTAAACAGGGTGGGATGTGTTAGGTTCATGGAAGGAGATGGCACAACGCTTGTGTAACTCACCTGTGTCCAGTGCCTGACCCCTTTAGCAGGTTTGGGTGGACTTGGTGATGCTCAGACAGGGTTCTGCTTCAAAAGACCTTTCCTGGACACTTGTGTACCTGTCACCCAGGGATTAGCACATGGCTGCTGAACTGTAATAATTTGCCTTTGTATACCCAGCTTTACATAAACCAGTAAATTTCATGTCAGTGAAAGTTCCAATGAGAAGGATTCATTATTAATTTTTATTTTTTCTAAAACCCAGAAGGTTTCTATTTTACAGAAAGCGCCAGGAAACTCAAGCACATCTCTGTACGTGGAGTACAGTGGAGAGATGCCTCTTTTCTTTCCACCCCTTGCTCCCTTTCCCTCCCTCCCAAGATGTTTTACGGTGGCGTTGTGGACTGTGAGCCATTGCCAGGAGTAGCAGAGACCAATAGGAGTAGCCAGTATTAAACGTGGCAGATGTAAAAATTAACTCAGGAAACCACTTCCGTTTCATGATAACAGCGACTTTCATTTTTAGGACCCCACAATCTATACTTTACTTTCTGGAACATCAGTTCTTGTCATATATTATTTGTGTATTTTATGTATGCATTTTGCCTTCTCCTTGTATTGGATGTTATTTTATTGTGTTGAACACAGTTGTAACAGTTGCAAAAGGCAGGTGTGAAAGTATCTGAGCTCTTTGACTCCCTCCTGAAAAGGACTCTCAGAGTGTGTAGGGGATTCAGGAGGAGTGTCATTTCCAGACAGATGGCCGCTCTCCCTATTGCAATGTATTAAACAGAAAAGGCTATTTTAAAATCAATTCTTTGCCCTGTTTTCTTTCTTTTTTCTTTTTTTTTTCCTTTCTTTTTTTTTTTTTTTTTTTTTTTTTCTTCCATACATTTTAGGAGTGCAGATGGAAGGACATTCACCATTGGGAGGGGTAGATGGGTCTTGGTAGACTGCCTGCTCTGCTGTGTGGTGTTTGATTTGCTCTGGGAGAGGGACTAAACTTAACTCTCTGCCAGGACTCAGAAGTGTTCAGGGTTCAGTAAATGCCTACAGACGGATGCAGAATGGATGGTGGTCTGTAGTGTTCACTGAAGGGGTCAAAGAGAGCTGCAGCTGTGCAATTCTGGAACATCACCCTCTAAAGTGATTGCTCCCAGTGCTGATCTCAGGACTACTTCTATGCTATGCTCTGAGAGAGACCTAGCAGAAATAAGTCCTGGGGCTTTATTTCCCTGTGCTGTCGTACACATGAGTTCTCCAATAATGCATGAGGGACGGGGGCAAAACACTGGTGGACCAGTTTCTGGGTCACCTATCTCAGTGAGAGCTTGAAGTGAAGGATCTTTGTTTGGGGAATCAGAGACACGAGGCACACAAAGGGTCAGAGAGAGCAGGGATGGGGCAATGGGTCAGATCGTGAGCCAGGCTTCACATTAGCATTTCCAAACCCATTTCTTCAATCCTTCTCCTCCAACAGAGGATGTCCTTGGTTTAGAGACACAGTTATTTCACTTGAAATGGCCTAGAGCATGACATCTATTCACTGATGATGAGTATGAGAAGAGGTACAAAAAAGCACGATAGCCCTCTGGCCAGCTTTCTCTGTAGATCCACCACAGCCCAAGAGTTAGAACTGGCATGACCCCCATCATATCCAGGCAGAGAGAGTGTGCCCATTGGCACAACCTCACCCAACCCTAATGGACACACGGCAAACTTCTGGCCATACTGAAACACCTGCAGGTTCAACTAATAGAGCAGGAGGACCATTGTCACCAACAGTCTCTGGTGATGATGGCTTTAATTGGGAGGCTTGGTTGTCAGGTTTTAAAGCTATTGCATGGCTCCCAACCAAGTGAGTACCCCACCACAAACATAGTGGAAACTGGGTCTCCTGCAAATATCTAGCAGGTGCTCCAAGAGGTTTCTGTGTTAACTGGCTCCCCAGATTTGTGGGTCATAGCACCTGGACCTACAAGGATCACACCTAGCAGACAGATATGAGATCATAATATCTTTTATATCCATTCAAGGTGATTCTGAGTTGCAGTGGTGAGGTGGAGTTAATTTTCCCCACAGAAGTCGTCCATATAGTGCTGTGCTTTGCACTTGTAGCTAGAAGAGCCATGATATCACACCAATGTTTTGGCCACTGCTGAGCAGTCCTGGCATAACATCAGGGCTGTCTCTACAACTTTCCCCTTTCCAAATGCTGGTAAGCTGGGGGTGGACAACAGGTGGGGAGAGGACACAGCCAGGGCAGTTGACCTAAACTGACCAAGGGGATATTCCATACTGTATAATGTCATGCTCAGCAATAAAAGCTGGGGGGGAAGAAAGAGAAGAGGAGGCTTTCACTATGAAAGCGTTTGTCTTCCCAAGCAACCACCACATGCATTGAGGCTCTGCTTTCAAAGAAGTGGCTGAACATGACTTGCTGATGGGAAGTAGAGAATATTTTTTTTTCTCTTTTTGCTTCTATGTGTCCTTTGTTTTTTCCTTTCATTAAACTGCTCCTATCTCATACTTGCAAGTTTTTTGTTTTCATTTTTCTTCGGTTTCATTTTTCTCCCCTGTTCTGCTGAGAAGGGGGAGTGAGAGAGTGGTTGTATGGTACTTAGCTGCCCATCAGTATTAAACCACAACAAGTGGTCAAGGTGACGGTCGGGGACAAGGGATGGAGGGTCTAGGCTGATATAGGTGTCACAGAACAGCAGTCAGGCAGAATAAAGAACAAAAAAGACCTCTTTTTTTCCATCCCCTCTAAGTATTTTCTGTAGGGGATTATGACCTTAGCATTCTGTTTTACAGACTGTAATAATGGACACATTTTATTGAGTGTATTAGCAGGCAGCCATCAGTCTGGTCTAGAGGTCTGAAATCAAAGGGCAGAGAGGGCAAGTATCCCTTGTTTTGTTTACTTCCAGAGGCACATCTTAGCACTACAGGGACACTATTTATTTCCTCGTGCTCAGGGGGAGCTGAACTAGTTCTTGGCTTTTTTAAATGGCTTTCTCTAAATAAACTTTCTAAAGCCCTAGCCCAGAAAAGGCTGTTATGTGCATGTATTTTGACTAGACTCTTACTAATTCCATATGGCCCTAAGAAGAGAAACCTATTTTTAAAATGTTCCTTAAGAGAGCTGTGACTAATCTGAGCTGACCTAATTAACCCAAAATGTCCTGTGTGGAAATTGGTGTGGACGCTGAATAAAAGGCCCAGGCTGAATGCACATAAATTTTCTGTCTGCGCTTTCATTCCCAAGGAAGCAGTCAGTTCTTCAAATGTTATTTCTGGATTGGTATTCAGAGCTTACACCTTGCCAGTGGCTTCTTCCTGCAAGGAAGCTAAATGCTTTCACCTCATCTTGGAAAAAATAGTTGTGCACTTGACAGCTACAAATTCTTTTTACACTTGGTAAAATAAGCAGGTTTCAACTACGTGTGATGCCTTCTCAGGAAACAGTTCCCCTCAGCTCTACTCTAATTTGGGGAGATATAGTCAATACAGTCAGTGGAGTGTTGTACTGCAGGGTACAATCCCTCCTGTTGTTAAGAATAGATCTCTCAAAATAAAGTAGGTCAGTTGGACCCCAGAGTATCTTTTTTTTTTTTTCCACTGACTATGCATGGAACCTTAAGCAATGAGCTTAGGTAGATGGTTATATGGTAGTCTCCTCAATTTGGGTGAGATGAATCCTGCCCTACATACCTGGATTCAATAACTCCTGTGATCTCAGGCTGATGTTCACACCATAGAGGTGCACAGGGCTACTAGGCAGGGGGAAATCCTGCCCATGGGGAAGCAGGTTTACACCTTGCCAAAGGGGTGATAGTAGAAAAAGAAAGATCAGGGAGGTGAGGAGCAAGACATTGCTTAACACACTGTGAAGTACTTGTTATGTATAGAGAAAGGGAACTGTTGGAGTCAATAGAGGTGTGTTTAAATGGCCTGAAAAAGTGACTCTTGCAACAATGTGATGGGAGTACAGATAAAAGCCAGTGAAGGCTGATGTCATGTGGAAGATGTGAAAAGAGATCTTGACCCACCAGTTTAGTAGCAGGGCCCAAAAAGTTGGGATTGTAGAGTTATTATTCAGGGTGAATCTGCAAGAACAAGATGCATCTTGACTGCGAGGATCAAGGACATGTCTTGTCTGAGGCTGATAGATATTCAAGGTCTATCTGACAGTTGAGAAAATAGCATTTTCCACAGAGGTTAAGAAAGGAGACAGTAGAAAAGATTGTGTCCTTTTGCTGGTGTTTGAGGTTTACAACTGAAGTGGTTGTGAGAGGAAGGAACTCCTGGGAGAAAAGTTAAATAAATTAGGTTGATTTGAGCAGGCAATGGGCCATTTATGGGTCGCTGTCAAATAGAAAGGATAAGATATCTGTTCAGACACAGGCAGATGTAGCTGATATGTGTGTTATCAGTAGTCTTGGCTATCAAGGGAGGTCCCAGCTGACTGGTGGCTAGCAAATGTGACGCCCATCTACAAGAAAGGCCAGAAGGAGGACCTGGGGAACTACGGACCTGTCAGCCTGACCTCAGTGCTGCGGAAGGTTATGGAGCAGATTACCTTGAGTGCCATCACGCGGCATGTACAGGACAACCAGGTGATCAAGCCCAGTCAGCATTTCATAAAACACAGGGTTTATGAAAGGCAGGTCCTGCTTGACAAACATGTTCTCCTTCTGTGACAAGGTGACATGCTCACTGGGTGAGGGAAAGGCCATGGATGTTGTCTATCTGAGCCAGTAGCATGCTCAGGTGGCCGAGAAGGCCAGCAGCAGCCTGACTTGTATCAGTAACAGTGTGGCCAGCAGGACTAGGGAAGTGATTGTCCCCCTGTACTCGGCTCTGGTGAGGCCGCACCTCGAGTCCTGTGTTCAGTTTTGGGCCCCTCACTCCAGGAAGGACATGGAGGTGCTGGAGCGGGTCCAGAGAAGGGCAACGAATCTGGTGAGGGGTCTGGAGAACAAGTCTTACGAGGAGCGGCTGAGGGAGCTGGGGTTGTTTAGCCTGGAGAAGAGGAGGCTCAGGGGCAACCTTATCCCTCTCTACAGGTACCTTAAAGGAGGCTGTAGCTAGGTGGGGATCAGTCTCTTCTCCCAAGCACCAAATGATAAGGCAAGAGGAAATGGGCTTCAGATGCTCTAGGGGAGGTTTAGGTTGGATATTAGGAAAAATTTCTTCACTGAAAGGGTTGTGAGGCATTGGAACAGGCTGCCCAGGGAAGTGGTCAACTCACCATCCCTGGAGGTATTCAAAAGACATGTAGATGTGGTGCTTATGGACATGGTTTAATGGTAGACTTGGCAGTGCTAGGTTAAAGGTTGGATTTGATGATCTTAGAGGTCTTTTCCAACCTAAGTGATTCTACGATTCTATGTGAGTATTTTTATGGTGTCCTTGCATAAAGATGGTAGATGAAGTTTTCCAGAGAAAAAACGGTGAGAAGAGGCCTGGGAACCCTCCACAAAAACCCTTAAGGTCAGAGTCTGGAAACCGAGAAGAAAAAAAGTCTTAAAATAGAAAAGACCTTAACCCCTTAATAGTTAATAATACAGGAAAGAGACAGAAGAGATGAGGAACAACAAATAAGTAGTCTTAGATCTATCTATTCCCTAAAGGTACAGGGCACAACAAGTTTTGAATGTGAACATGAGTTTGGAACAATGCTTCTTTTATAGGGAGAAATTATTGACCAGGATAATTTGATGCAACTGCTGTTTGGGCTCTCCAGAAGAAAATTCAGGTTGAATTGATTTTCTCTGAGAAATAATATCCCCGTTATTGTAATCACTGACTAGAGGTGCTTGTGCTGAATTGTCACTCCATAGCGCAGGACATCGTGATGGACAGTGCTTGTTTGAGCAGGAAACAGTGGAGGAAATGCACACTGCCAGTACTGATACATCACTGATGTAGCCCTGTAGTTATGATTGCTGAATATTTTTGGACAGATACTCTTGAATTATAAAGTTCTCTTTTTCCTCCAGGGTGATGCCTTACAGGGGCATCACCTACAGACAAGAGGACTTCCTTCCATACCTAATACATCCTATTTTAAAGATAAGACTTGATTCTGGTTTGCAGATACTGCTTTGCTTGCCTGTGAGCTGAGCATGTGTGAGTCAGGCTCCCTTTAAGGAATTATCTCCTTCAGGGACAAAATTGCAAAGTATTCCTGGAAAGATATCCCATTCCTCATTATGGAATGACAGGAATGAGAAGGAGAATTGTGGGTAAATTCTGCTAACTAGACTTGAGCTGAGCTATTTTTTTAAAGATGACTAGATAAAAGCACATGTCAGGGACGGCAGGAGGATGGGACTCTAGGCAGAATGGTATCACAGACCACTCAGTGCAGCACTAATAGGTGTCATGTGTGAGGCTGGGTAAAATAAGAGACACAGCTGAGTGCAATGTCAGGATGAGAAGCAGAGCAGCACTTTCTTAATTGATGCTAGCCACCCTGTCCTTCCCCTGTTTTGGTATGGAAGGAGAGTCTGGCTGGGCTGGAGAGATACTAGAGAGATTGTTGCAGTCCTCTGTCATGGACCAAATGGAGCAGGGGACAAAGACAGGCTTCTCTTTTTTTATATCTCTATCATTTTTCTTTGACAATGACCTATATAATCTCTGTTTGGGGAATGAAAATAATAATGCAGATTCTACCTACATGCAGTGTTCATGAGAAAATGTGAGCTCCTAAGACATATGTTTCACTTGGAAGCAAAGGATACAGTATTTTTATTTTATTTTATTTTTATATTCCTAGACAGCCCATTGTTGGAAATTGCAGTCCATCATGCTATTTTGAGAAGGTGCAATAGTTCTGATTGTCTCACAGTTGTCCAGTGCTTGTTCCTCCTTCTGGATGGAATCAACTTTATGCAAACTGAGTCCTCCGAAAAGAGACCATAATGTAATTGGTGGCATTTGTATGGATCAGTGGGCTTTTTTATTGAAATCATATTGGTCTTTAAAAGGAACCACAATTATTAAATGCAGAGAAACAGGATTGCACGTAGCCTGTGTTTCAGTTTTGTGTTCCTCATTGGCCAGGGAATTCAGCCTGTCAAAAAGCCTAAACACAACCAGGCATGGGTAGCTGAATAATGTAACTGCAACTCCTGACAACATTGTGAGGAAGTCTATAAATACCTTTTTGGGATCCTTGTTTGCCAAAACATCTCATCATCCAGTTTTTGCAAGGTGACATGCAGTGAGGCTGATAAAGAAATAAGTATCTGGTGTTTATCAAAGGTGGAATATACTGGCAAGGTTTCTATACATTGAGATTACTTTCTCCTCTCCACTCACCACCATTTTCCTTGGATGGTGAGGGTAAAGACTGGTTGCTCACTAAGGGCTGTTACCCATTGGCAAGGACCTGAAGAACAAAAATGTGTACTGCAAGCTCTTTGGGGCAGAAACTGTTTATTCCTTGTATCCCATACGATATGTCACATAGTGAGGCCCTGACCTGGTTGAGACTGTCATGAGTAATAAATAAATCAGTATTAATCATCGCAAGCAGCAGCCACCTTGGGATGAGAAAGTGATTCATTACTCCAATCTGCTGAATTATTCACTCTTCTGGTGCAAAAATGGCATGAAATATGAGCTCTGAGGATGTGGAGGTTTTTAGCATGAGGGGGATTTTATTCTGATATTAGAGGTAAACTACAGCTGGACTAAAAAAATTCTGACTGAAATTTGTGACGAAAAATGTGGGAGTTTTTGATTGAATAATGCATTTTATTAAAAATACACCTTCTTCTGTCTACACCTTTTTTTCACATTTCAACAGACAAATAATTATTTTCAGTCTTTCCCATCCAAAATTATATTCAGTACCATGCTATATAAAAAGAATAAAAAAATGAAAAATTGAAATTTCAATTTCTATTGATTATTTTTTTTTCCAAAAGGAAAATAAATATTTAATGAAAATAAGAGTTTCCTTGTAAAATCTGGAATTTTACAATTGCCTGTATTATAAGCTCCTAGGAGTAAATTTTTTTTTAAAAGTACTGAGAAATGGTGTGCATGGGAAAATTTGGAAGAAATTCAATAAGACGAGTATCAGGGAGCACATGGGTGAAAGCTAATATCTTCTGCACTAGTCTCCAAAGGAAAGTTCTGTGAAAGATTCTCATTTGCTCAGAAAATTAAGTTGCACTCAATGTTATGATCTG
The DNA here is from genome assembly GCA_013399115.1 of Anseranas semipalmata. Lineage (NCBI taxonomy): Eukaryota > Metazoa > Chordata > Aves > Anseriformes > Anseranatidae > Anseranas > Anseranas semipalmata. The sequence continues at coordinate 283,615 of VXAA01001113.1, forward strand.
GCTATTTTCACCTAAGAGGACAGTGGGAACATGAAGCACAGAATCCTATTTTGAGGTACTTCTTTTTTAAGACAATTTTAAACTTAATTTTCCCCTTCATTTTGTCACTGTGGATCTTCTAGATTGTCCTGGCTCCTGATAGCACCTTCAATTCTTGAAGGATTATTTGCCCTGATACTGTTGTTCCTATTGATAATGCCATGTGATGATTCTTACTTTCATGTCTCCTGTGAGGCAAAAAGAGGGAGAGGTTTTCACACAGGAGATATTGCATTTAATGAAAATAATAAAAAGGGATCTCATTCAGAGAGATCAAAAGAAGCAGTATGAATACCTTCTTTCTGCCAGCCCCCTTTTCAATAGCTAGAGCAATGACCGAGATGACAGCTACCAGTCCTATCAGTGTTGCTTATCTCATATAGATAGGTTACCCGTGCCCTGGTAGATGGATTTATTTTAAGTGAATTATTGCATTTCCATCATCTGGTTCTTGGATAATAATAATAACAATAATTCTGGTTATTTTGATATTTCTAGCTTGAATATCATGTTTCTTGAGGCACTTTTGACTAAGCAATATTGGTTTTACTGTCTGTGTAGGAAATAAAACCACAGCACACAAAGAGCAATGTAAAATAAACCAATAAAGTGCTTTAAAACCTTTACCTTATTGGAAGTATTTAGGGATGTGAATGAATTAGGATATTGGTTTTCCTGTCCGCCCTAGTCTTTCCCAAGACTGCCAGCAGGAGATACACCTTCAAGAGTGTAAATGAATACCAAAGCTAATGAGATCCCATTAATATTATTAAATTACCCAGCAAACACTATTCATCACTGTAAACTCATTTAGCAGAGAAGAAACTCAACCGAATTACTGTAGGGTCCTTGGCAGTTACCCAATAACCATGATGAATAAGGCTAGTTCCTGACAGCTTATTGACACTGAGTTTGCTCTCAGAAGCTCCCCAGCACCCCATCCTCAAATTAGACAAGTTATGTCTTGAGGAAAAGTTGCATGGAATGAAGACACCCACTTCCAAGATGATGGAGAGAACTGAGCATCCCTTTGCCCTTTCTGTTCTGACAAGTAGTCCCTCCTCACCTCTGCTCAGCAGGTCCAGCTCTACATGCCACCCTCTTCCTTCAGGTTTCTGGAGGCTGTTGGTAGCAGGGAGGGGAGCACAGCTGTCCAGCTTCATCCATCCACCGGAGCCCAAATGATGGATTAGCACAGACTCAGAGGACTGATTAGCATAACTCATAAAATCCAATGAATTCACAGAGCTGGGCAGGGAGAGGAACCTTTTTCCCAAGGGAAAAAGAGAAACCTGAAATTAAAATAAGACTATGTAAGCATGAAGAGAAAGTTCACATTCCCGGCTGGGTGAACACCCCAGCATCAATCAACCTGCTATTCCAGCAGAAAGTAAGTGTCTGAGAGAAGGGTATGAAGGATTTCAGGAGAGAGAGTGGATGCTGGTTTCTTGATATTCTTGAGTTTCTGTCCAGTTGGCTTTGCAGGCATTGAGTTCTCCAGTGCTGCCCACATTGAACTGGCAAGGCAGTACGTGATACTGGGACTGGTGGTCCACACTACTGGTGGTAGTACAGTCCTTTCAAAACACACTGTGCATCTGCAGCCAGGTAAGGACCAGAAGCTTTTGTTGAGATACTGATTGAAACGGTGGGGCGTTCTCTTGACAACATGTTGCTGCTGTTTTGGAGAGCCATAACTGATCAGCATGATGTTCTGGACTACGCGAAGCACAGATCTTTCTCTTCCAGATTTCTGTTTATTACAAGTTTCCTTTTGGCTTCTGTGCTTCTCAGGAAATTTGTTCTCATTCAATAAATCCTCTCTACGGATAGTGTATGCAAGCTTTTCACTAAGCTTAAACACCTGTAAGCTAAGTCATTTCTGAATTCTTGTTTTGTTAGAGATACAACTATATGAAGAGGCTGACATTAGCTAGCAGCATACGTGGTGACTGTCTGCCCATATTCTTAAACTGCAAGATACTTCACTGAATTCTAAAGTGCAGGGCTAAAATTTGGTCTGAAGTGAAAAATAGTACATAAAGCTAGAATAAGTTTTACTGTGATGATGTAAAGCTGATAGTAGAAGAAGGGGTGGAAAGCTTTTGGAGACTTCATCCTGAAGTCCACAGACAAGAAAGAGGATACCTTCTGAGCATGGAAAAACATGATATCAGTCCAGATCTGTATTTAACACATTTAGCACTATCTTCCTCATCTGAATTGCCATCAATGGCATTGAGAAGTCTGGCAATTACTAGAACAATTGCTATAGCCAGCTTACACTCACTCACAATAATTATTCTTTATGATAAATCTTTGGTGAAACACTGAAATATAACAGTGAAAAATACAGGTGCTCATTGTCAGCATTGGTGTTTGTTAGGCACAGTTTGATATCTGGGCATAATTTGATTTATCTTGGCAGGGTTTAAAAACCAGCTCGCTGAAAATGCCTGTCCAAGCTCTCCTCATAACCAGCTTGGTAACTAATCATTACAGACTGGAGGACGGGATGCTGATTTTACACTGAAACACATCTGGTGACAGATAGAAATGGTTTATATAATTCATAACAAACCATTTGGTCCGTTTATCTACTTAAAAGTGGCCCTCAAAGAGATCACAGTTTTCTGAAGAGCAACATATTTGCCATACGCTGCCTGCCAATAACTCTTGGTTTGCAGACAGTTCATGAGCAGTTGGCTGTGAGTATTGAATGTTTTGGCCTATGCCCATTTTGGAATAACAGAGATGCCTTCATCTGTTCTTGGAAATGAACCCATCCCAGGCCTGGGTATTATTTAGGTGGGAGACTGCCTAGGAATTCTGAATGGTCTACTAACAAGCCAAAGAAATTCAGGTAAACAGGAGAAAACAAATCAGGAAGGTGACACCTCAACTGTGTCGATGAATGAAAAAAGAATAAATCAGAATTCAGTTTCTCTTAATTAATGCTCCAACCCCCACAATCATTCTTTTCCCAGCCTGCCAGCCTTAGCATTATATATTGTTACAGGGCAGTGTTCTGAGTGGAGATCAGCTAGTTAGAGAAGAAAGCGGCTTTAAATGCTAATTTTGGCATTATTTAATAATGTCATAATAATAATAACAATGCTATAATTTAGGCTTTATATAATGTTCTCTGGGATCATGTTAACATAAACCAACTTGTGCACAGACATTATATGACAGACCTTAATATTTGTGTTGCTATCAAAAATACCAGTGTATGACTATCTTCACCTAGTCATCTGAACATATCCAGTAACTTTGAGTGACCATTTGGAACATGTGATTTCATGTTTCAAAGAGTTTCAAAGAGGTGTTTCACAGCAATGTGGCACGCTCATCCTAAAAAAAAACAGGTATTGCATTCAACTTCTGTGGCACACAACAAGCCAGAGATCTTGCATTTGAGTGAATAATCACATTTTTAAAAGGGTTGCAAGCAAAATGATAAATGAAGAAGCATACATACCATCAGAGAAGTCCAGGTTGCAACAAACTTCCTGAGACAAAATGGGAAAAAAATCCATAAGAGTCAGAAATAGGATTTATTTTTTTCTCACCCCCTATTTTCCCTCATTGTCAATTAATAACCAATTTTTGTCTGGAAGACTCTTGTGCTTGTTTGGCGGTGTCTTATGCAAATGTATTTTGATTCTTATATAACTGGGATGTTCTCATTATCTTTGTAATGACTGAATATAGCTAATTAGGTAACAATTCATAGACCTAGACAAACATTAAAAGAAAAGAGAAGAGAAGAGGGGTCTTCAGGTCACTTTTAAAAACATTTTATTAAATTTTACTGGTTCCTCCTGTAACAAGACCAATAGCATATGTTTACTGAAAGCATCCTGTCTGACAAAGCAAATGCATTTGCTCTGAGAACATCAGGAGATGAGATTCTGCCTCTTCCGTGGATAGTTTATTTCAGTGATTAATCACCATTAATAATATGTGCCTTTCCCCTAATTTGGATTTCTCTGCCTTCGGCTTTCAGCTTTTGGTATTTGTTTTGCCTTTCTCTGCTAGATTAAAGAAACAAGAGCACCCACAATTTCCTTTGATGCAGGTATATCCATGCCATAACCTAGGCACTGCATCTTTTTGATAAACAGAGTGACCTCTTTATGTCTCATTTAATAAGGAATCTTTTTCTACATCTTAACTTATAGTGCACTATTTTCCAGAACCTCCAGTGACCTTTTGAAAGGATGGAGAACAAAGTGACACAAATCCAGCAGTATCAGCACAACCAACTCTATCTGCAAATATAACATCATTTTTCTCTCTCACTCACTTCTCTTTTGGTCACTCAGCCAAAGGCTTTGCTTGCCACAACATTGTGTTGGGAGGTCATGGCTGAATGCCACTAATTTCCCAAAATTGTGCTTGGAGTCCCTGTGAGCTAGAAAACCACCTCCTGTTCTGGAAGCATGGCCTGTGTTCCTTGTTCTTGGCATTTGGTTGGATGCAGCTGCATTTTGCTGGAATGGGCACAGCTGAGCACCTGGTCCAGGCTGCCCTATGGGACTGCCCCAGCCCCAGCACCAGTCACTGTTTCCCAGCTTAGTGTTGCCCGTAAATTTGATCATAATTAATTTTATATTTATTTTCAGACTGCTGATGAAAAGACAGGATGAGGGCAGTCCTAAGGCTGACCCCTGTAGAATCTTGTTAGAAGCAGGTCTACCAAGAATTTCCCACTCTCTGTCAGTCAGCAATATTATAGTCCACTTAACATGGTACTGATGCTGTTTGGGTCTGGTTTTAATGTGAACGCCAGCCATCACTTGAATATCTCCATCCTTGGAGATATTCAAAACCCAACAGGACATGGTCCTGGACAACCTGCTCTAGCTGCCTGTACTGGAGTGGGTGGTAGGACTATATGATCTTGAGAAGTCCCTTTCAACCTCAATGATTTTGTGAGTCTGTGACGACTAAGTCAAATTCCTTAAAAATGTTTGTAGTTCCTCCCAAATCACTTCTAGCAAATGTCCTGAAAATATAAAATCAGACTGAGCTATTTGCAACATGTCTTTCCCACAAAACCATATTGACTGTCATTAGTTATATGACTGTTCTTCCATTCTTTACCAATTAACAACTATATTTCAATGTTTTGTTTGGGACTGATGTCAGGTTATGCAGTCTATAACTTCAGGCTTGCCCTTTTAGGTTGTGAGAGTAGCTGTAACTCTTACCAAGCCTTCTGAAATGTCTCTGAGCTTCCACGGTGTATTAAAACTTAACAATGACTGCCAAGACTGGAAATCTCAAAAAGTGTGTTATGGACTTGGATACCAGTAACCTGACCTGCTGATTTAAAAATATTTATTTGCATCTTGATTGAATTTTGCTTACCATTCCCCTTAGTTACCAGGAAAGTGTGAAGTGCTTCATCATCATTACAAGGTTATTACATCTCCTAATATAGAACAGAAATGTTTATTCAATGCTTCGCCTTCTTCTATAATGCCATTAAAAGGAAATGGCCAGATTCTTGGCCTTTATCATTCCTTGCTTCATTCTTATTCTAACATATTTAAAGAAAAAATCTTTCCACAATCCTGTATTCCTGCCAGCTTGGAATTTCCCCATCTTACCTTTTCTTTCTGAAAAGTTTAATCACCTTTTTCTGTTTGCTCTCTGTGGCCTGAGATTCATAAATAAACAAATGTATAAATGCATACTTTTTTGTATGCATGAAAAATACATGTATACACAGAAGAAGTAAGGAAGAAATTAGATATAATAAATGCACAGAGACGTAAAGATAACATGCCTATATCTAGATATTTTTACTTGATGTTTTCACTTTGTCAGAAAACCATAACGGCTTTTTAGTCGAAATTATCCTCTGCCTTCATTGTAGATTCTTGGCTTTTGGCCATCTAATAAATTATTCCAAAAAGACTCTCAATTTTTATTCACAATTTCTTGTCTACACTTATGTCAATTTCTCTCAAAATTTTTCTCAGCTTTGAGAAATTAGCCCTTCTAGCATACAAAGCACATATTTCATGTTTGAGACTGTCCTTTCTATGCCTATAATAAATGTAATCACCAGAGGGACTAGGAAGGGAAAAGAAAATTATAAGTCTACAAGGCTGGTGGTTCTTTTTTTTTCTTTTTGAATTTTGATGGCATTTTCAGAAGTTTATAAATCACATGGAAGGAATTATCATAGACCTGTTGCAGAGAGAGATACCACACAGTTAAATACCTAAATGGTATGGAAAAGGCCAGTTTGGTGCTTTGCTCTGTTGTATGTATCCAATTCTTAAAAACAGAGTTCAGATTTTAGCAGGTTTTAAGAAAAGCACAGCTGGAATTTATTTGTCATGCTCTGATTCTCAAAAACAGGAAGCTTTCTCATCTGATGTTTAGGAAATGCTATAGCATGCAACAAATCATCAAGAGAAAAATAAGGTGAAAATAGGGTAAAATTAAAATCTGGATATCAAGTAACATATTTACAGTGCCCAGGTCCCATTGCCACTCATTCCGACCTGGCATTCAAAGCATCTTGCAAAGTCAAAAGTGTTGTCAACGTTTTCAAATTCCAGGCTGGGAATTTTAGTGTAAGCTTTAGTCTCAGAGCTTGTTCTGCTTCTGTTTGCTGACAAAGAGCTCTGGACAAACTCTCTTGTTTGAACTGACAACATGCTCAGCAGTGTATGCAAATGTTTCATTATCATATTATTAATATTTATTTCGAGGTCATTTGCATGAAAATTACTCATGCAGCTATATGTGCAATTTGTAGCAAAGAGGAGTATCTGAAGCCTTCTGTGGCTCCCCTCATTCTCCCAGAACTGACGGCCATGTAGCACACACCAATGAACACTGGAAAAAAAAGCAACCCATTGGCTCTCACTTTCAAAGTATGGATGGCCTTTTCCTTCCTGTAGCTCTAAATGATAGCAACGTCAAGAGATCTGAGCTATAAACTGGAGCTGGATCTGGCAGTGCTGTTGGTGTGGGGATGGCATCTCTTTGGATTGAAGGCTGCTCCTGTCATCTGGAACAGTGTTATGATGGAGCAATTCCCATCTCATCAAACCATAAAACTCAAGCCCCAGATGGAGAGAAATCATAACAGCGCCCAAGTCATCACCTTGGTTGGATTTATACTCTTAGCCAATTGAGTTACACCATTTGTTTAGACAGCCAAGTAGGCTCCCTCAATATTTATTAGAGGTTGAATGATATCTCTGGAGGGTGATTCATCCCATCAAAAGCTAGGAGGGGATCAGAAGTGGGGCGCGAGGAAGATGAATCACCTCTAGAGGTGCTGATCTTATTCTGTTGAGCGAGGAAGGAGCCAAGACCAACCAGCTTAGTGGATGCCCACTTTTTAGGTAGGAGTGATGAAGCCAAGCCTAATCACAGGTTGTCTGCAGCTAGCTGATACCTCTATTATTAAATCTGTCACATCACACCCAGCTTCTGGGCATAACTGGTTGTGGACAGCATGAAAGATTCAGTGTGCTATTGTTAGAGCTGACCACCAGTTAGTGCCTTAAAAGGGAAAAAAATAAAAAGACAATTTTAACACCCACGGAATTTTCCATGTCTTTCTTGTCCCGATAGTATGTCTTCTTTGTGTTTTTTATTTTTAATAGTTGTGCTGTGCGTCCTGACAAAGTACGAAATTATTTCCATCCCAGAAATCAACTTCTCCTCCCTCATAGAATCATAGAATGATAGAATGGCTTGGGTTGGAAGGGACCTTAAAGATCATCTAATTCCAACCCCCTGCCATAGGCAGGGACGCCACCCACTAGATCAGATTGGCCAGGGCACCGTCCAAAATGGCCTTGAACACCTCCAGGGATGAGGCATCCACAACTTCTCTGGGCAACCTGTTCCACTGCCTCACCATCCTCATGAGTCTTAGGAACTTATTTTTTTCCCCCCAGAGTAAATCTCATTCCAGACACTTGCATGACAGAGAAAGGGAGACAAGGTCCATTGCTCTGAGTTATTTGACCACATCACAGAGTTACCTAACATATACTTTCCTGTTACGCATCATCGCCTCTACTCCTTCCCCTTTCTGGAAATCAGTGCAGACATTTTCCTCCTCGCTGACCACTTCCTGTCATCCCTATTGGGAAACCTCTCTTCCTATAGTTCCCAACGTTTTTCATAGGAAATCAATATCCTCCACAAACGAGACTTCAGTCCACACTCTATAGTCACCTCCTGTTTGGTTTTCTGCAATAGCTTGTATTAACAACAACTTTGTTTTCCTAGACTTTCTCCACTTTTTGTGGCTGCTAGTGTTTTTAATTCTCCAGCCAACCAATCTGCTCACAATCTAATCTCTGTCTTCCTCCTTACTTCCTTTTAAGTCCCTCCCCTCCACCTCAGCCCATCTACACAGATATCTCTGTCTTGATTTTTCTCTCCCAACTATCTGAGCTCTATCTCGGTGCTTCCATCTCATCCTGGCAGTTTCTGCAGCTCTGGGTGTCATAACTCACTGTTGATGGGTTCTGCACAGCTAGACTTAGTCAGCTGAGGCTGCGTACTATTTTTAAGACTGTCAGTTGTTCCCTTCTCATGACTTTTGAGTCCATTTTCCAATTAAAGCTAAATCTGACAGAAGGAAAATATTAAATTCTCACAGGCATGGATGAAAATGGATGGACTTCCAGGTAGAGAAGAATGGAGTAATTAGTGGTCCCATGTCTGGAAAAACTCCACTGGGACATGCTAGACCCCAAAGAAGCACGTTTCTTCTCCTTCTCCCCTCTGGTGTCTACCACAGCACAGATTCCAGTTCAAGCTTTTTTCCCAAACTAGGCATTTGGAAACTCTCTTTCTCTTTCTTCTTCTGACATCCAGTAGTTTGAACTATAGTTTTACCATAAGCATCCAAAACATCATGAGATGCAGTTTCATAGGAACCTAGGTTTCAAAATTTCCTGTTTTGATGGAGAGAGTTACCTTCTTTTCATACATTGTTTTGAATTTGATAATTTATTATTTCCTCTTCACAATTTGGGGTAGCAACACAGCTCTTATGCTGTGGACTATAGCCTGTGTAGTGCTAGAGAGAAAACATTCCTCTGTACTCTCATAACAACATTAGCAGCCTTATCCAATACTCATTGGCTTTGGACCCAGCACCTGTAGGTTTGACTCCCTGCTGCTGCTGCAAAGCTGAGAATAACATTACGGTGACTAGTCTGAAGTTTTGGGTGTCCATTGTTTTCTTAGCATACCTGGTTCATAGCAGGTAATTTATTTGTCCATTTTATTAACCAGGGTCCTTTATAGTTTTCATTTTAGTTTCTCACAGTCTCCCTCACAAGGTAGGTGAGCAGCATTTACTTTTCTTCTTGTGTTTAGCATTTAGATTTCACCCTTTATTCTATCACCCTTTATTGCTTCTTTCAAATCTTCCCATCTTAACAGTAGATTAGTCTGAGCAGTAGGTGGACCATTTGGCTTTTTAAGCTACTGACTCTGGTTTCCCTCTCTGGAAATCTGCTTAATGGAAATCTGATATATATGTGTTTTAAGCACTTTGTGATCAAACAATGTATTATAATGCCTTGGGGTGGTGGTGGGGAGAAATTAAAGTCACTCCCTTTAGAGAAGGAAAGAACTAAGTATTTCAAGGGAAAAACAAAACAAAACAAAACAAAACTAACCTTGACTGATTGGATTGTTTAATATTCCGGCCATAAGCCTCAAAATCGTGGAACATTTTGAAAGAAGTGTGGCTTTGGATTAATTATAGTTTTTAAACAGTATTTCACCTTCATCCAAACTTTTCAATATGTGTGGCTGGGGAAGAGTTAAACCCACAGTGGCTATCTGGAGACAATTTCCTAAACTACCAGCATAGTTTTGTAACTAGTCTATGGAGCTCATGAGTTGAGTTCAATGGTATGCTCCACTCCTGGGTGACTATAGCTAATTAAATGTCTTTAAAGTTAAAAAACCCAAAGTGCTATACTTTTTTTAGAGCCAAAACTTCTGTGTGGTTTCCCATGAAGAATCAAAATCTCTCAAATTGCCTCCGGTCTTGCCAAAAAGTAAGTGGGATGTTTATGGGGATTAAGGGTAACATTCGTCTGCCCTCTGAGCACAATGCACAGCAATAAGCACTGCTTGGAGAGAATCTTTTCATCCTGGAGAAGATGTCTTCAACAGGTCACCCGATCCCCCCAGAATACTAGTTTATCTCCATTGTTTTAGAGTGGATTGATCTCCTGCAGGCTAGGCACAATTTAGGCTATGGGCACACAGCTCCATGCTAACTACTAAGGTTTCTGTATGTCCATCAAGACTTCATTATAATATTTGCAATGTAACATTTACCAGCTTCCATTTTTCTACCTTCTTCATAGGATAGCATCTTCTGTTGTTGTGGGGGAGATTTCCCAAGGAAGACTCCCTCTGTTCCACTTAGCATTAGGGAATGACTGGAAGAACTAGATATTTCCATTACCTGTTTGTTTACCTCTGATTAAGGTAAAGCTTCCTATGGTCTTATGTTCCAAGCTTTGCTGCTTGAGCCTTCTGTTGGTGACATCTCTGATCTGAATACATTAAGATCACTTCCCCCCAGATGCTTACTGGCTTCTGTTTTATTTAGTGCGCCTGGATGGTTTTCTAGGACTAAATCCAAGACAGTCTCTGACCTTGCTGGTTCTTTAGTTATCCGCAGTGTATGCAGAGCCCTCCAGAAAGACATGGTTGCATCCACAAGCCTTCCTGCAGAATGTGTCAGGTGTACTGAATTTCCCCATGCTCACTCTTTTTGACAGGATACACATAAAGAGATGCAGCAGTGACACATTTTCACAGATGCCTGTGTAAGGCCAAGAATAGGTTCTCACATTCATAAAATAAGCACAGCCTACCCTCAGGGAAGCAAGGAACTCATTTATTTTGTCTTTCCTTATCATTATTTCATCTGATCTCTCCTCTTGGTTCCTGAGACAGTAATGTGTATTTCAGCCATGTCTTCCATCCTGAGAATCTCGAAGTACCATGCCGACTTGAGTGACTTCAGCCTCCTACAACTTCAGCTATTTTCAAGTTTCTCTGGCTGGGCTTGCTTGGAGAACAATACTCTTCTCCACATTGAGGAATAAGCTGTATATTTTTAGTGAGAAAGAGATTTGTGCTTGAAAAAGAGAATTGCCACAGTGGAGGGAGGAGATACTTGAGCTAAGATTAAATGCACCATTGCAGATACTGACAGCAGTGCAGCAGCACAAACTCTGCCTGGGCTGTTTAGCCCTTTGTCAAAGGACTCACAAATTCAGCATGGGACAATTTGCTCTTCATTTCTGTTGGGTGGCTCATTGTACAAGAAGTAAGAGCAGTCCTTGGAGAGGAGAACCTGTGGCAGCCATGGCAAATGGATACCTGGCACTAGCCTCAGAGTTTTGGAGTTTTTTTTTTTTTTTTTTTTTTTNCTATAAAAAAGACTTCCTTGGCTGGTATATTTTGTGGTAAGAGTGGATGTCACATGGTTGCATAGTGTATACTAGATGCTGCTTGTCATTTAGGAGTTGTAATACATGGCACTACAGGATCTATCTCCCTTTCTGAATACCAAAGGAAAACCCCATAGAAAAGACCAGGAGGAAATGGATAGTATTATAAAAACCATAGAGTTTCAGAATTGTTCCATACACCAGGCTGCATATTGCCTGAGAAGTACTTCAGAGTTTCTTTTCTGAAATTGCCAACCAGCTTCTGCACTGGAAATGTAAGGGGTCAACTAAAAAAAAAAAAAAAAAAAAAAAAAAGAGTAGGCAATCTTGAAGTTACTCTACTTTTAGGCCAGAATTAGGTATATTTCCTTACTTTCAAGCTGAAGAAAGGTTAATGATGTGTTAATGATTTCATGTGTGTAAGGAGTGAATATGGCATTGAGAAGCTCTATCAGGAGTCATCTGCATAAATGGGTTCACTCCTGAAGTACAACACCGCTAATTTTCTCTTGATGATTTTCACCCGTGGCCCTTCATCATCTTGACTGTAACTGGTATGACATAATACAGGCCATAGCTGCTGTTTCTTTCTCTTTAGATCAAGTACAGGGCTTGTGATGGCAGCAAGAGCAATGAGGTCTGAAATGAGATCACTGCAGTGGATGAAGGGTGTTTGGTGCTGGAGAGCTGACAGAATCTTTTTCCCACTGCCAGGAGAGGAGGTTCCCCTCATGCAAGGCATTTCTCTGTGTTGCTTTCCTGCCTGTAAGTTACTGTGTAATTACATCATCGCGGGAAGTATTCATTAAAAAGCTGGAACCATTAGCAGAGGCACGGCGGCCTCCTTTGTTTTGTGCAAAATTAGATACCAGTGCGAAACCCAGTTCTAACTGCATTCATGTTCGTAAATCAAAGTCAAGTATTTCATTAGAGTGTCTGCAGTGTATGTATATAACTCAGCAGCAGAGTGTCTGCTAAGCCTAATGTGTTGCATTTAATTAACATTTAATTAGAGTGTTTTTGTGGGAGGTGCATAAGTATTTGCCAGGCAGCTCATAAGCATGAATCCACATGTCGCTCACTGGACATTAGTGTGCAGTTCTTGTAAATGGGGGCTGCAAGTTGCTATCACCCTTTCAAACTCGGGAGATCTAGTCCCAGGATAGCTTGAGATTCACATTTGACTTCAAATTTCACAGGGGTTAATTTTGTTTTGGGCATCTCCACTGATATTCTTTTACTGATCTTACATATGCTGTATTTTAATGATTATATTTACTCATCTTTTATCTAATTGGGTTATGAGTGTTTGGGTCATGCTGGAATGAATTGTAAGTCTTGTCAAAGAAGATATGTTTTGTTTCAGGAAGAAAACCTTTCCCTGTCAGATCTGTGAGTCTGGAAGCTTTTAAGGCTCTGTGGCAGACACCCAAAAGTTCAGGTAGTACAGTCATTTCCATGTGCAAGGAGGGAACTGTAGTCATTTAGCCCAATTAATGTGTTACTGAGTGGTATTTGGCAGCCTGTGTTAGATCAGATGTCAGAGGGATGAGCTCTCATATTAAACTGATGCTTTCATGCACAGTTCTGTGTTCAAAATAGGAAATATGTATTAGTTAAGTGTTTTTAGGCTTGTTATCTTCTACTCACACCAAGCTAGTTGGTCACCCAAGGTCTTTATTGGTGTCACTGGACAGAACTAAGGCTTCTTGGGAGAGATGTAGCATGCTCAGGCCAGACACCTCCAAATGACCCTCATGGGTAAATTCATCTACCTTAGGATGGGTATCTGCAATATAGCTGTCTCCATCTGAGCGAGTCACCCCAGGTTCTCTTTATTGAGCCAGGTTCAGGTTTATCTAACTCCAAGTAGGCATCTACCCTAGCATGGACAGACCTGTGGCATTAACTCTACAGACTCTGTTGACTAGATCTCCACTATTATAGGAGGCTAGACAGCTAGTGTAGAGGTGGACACATGGATGTCAGACACCTGAAGACAGATAAAATGAATCCCACCTACAGAGCATCACCATCAACTGTAGAGGGAGTCTGGGGAGATCAGCTGACTCAGTTAATATACCTTAAGTTAGGGGATAAGAATATCCTTTTCTCAACTGTCATGACACAGATAAAATGATCTCCTGTGCAGTGGTGACCGTTGCATGGGTATCTTCCTCTCTGCAGGTTGATTTAGGTGATGTTTTTCTGACCTAACATCGCTGCCACCCTCACAGACTGACTAAACATAACTGTGAGCCTAGATCTGAACTATCTTAGGGCATAGATGTGACTGGTGTTGCAACTACAACCGAGATGTAGCACAGAGTTGTAGACTCATTGGCTTATTGCTCCGGCCCTGGCTGCAGACTCTGGCTGCAGGAAAATTACAGCCAACCTATTTAATTTCTCTCACAGCTTCATTTCTGTGCAAGGTTTCGCTTCATCCTTGTGCTATGTAGCTTTTGCCCCATGCTGTTATTCAGCCACTGCTGTGCTCACCCTGTGGCTGATGGAAGAAGTGACCCATTTGGAGTAGCTGTCCTTTTCAGAGTGTTGCTGGGGTAAGGAGAAACTAACCAACATGACAAAGTTCCTCTTCCTGGACTGAATGCACTCTCTGGCTAAAAATAAAAGAAAAGAAGAAAGAAGGAGTTTGTTTTTGTCTCCACCTGACTGGCTGCCCAATGCTTTGTATTATGAAAAGCTGGTGAGGAGGGCTCAAATAATTACTTCTCATTTCCATGGACGCCTGTGTGAGAAATGATCTCTCTGACCCTCTGCAGGTCAGCTAGCTTTTCCTTGCATATCCCATTCCCTAATTGTTTATGTTTCATCCCCAGTTCAGTGGCAGTCACCCAGGATGGCAGGGGTGTGTTGAGCCTTCAAAGGAAAGAAAAACGGGAGAGGAAACAAATCCCATTTTTTCAGATTTTTCTCTCTGCCATGATAGCATACGTCCACCACAACTCCAGTAAGGTGAAGATGATGTTGTATAAAAGAAGGGTAGAGAGGAAGGAGTGTAGCCAAGGCAGGTCTGATGTACAGAGTACTTTCCTACCTGGGTTAGTGGGTTTAATGGACTATTGAAGGCCAGATCTCAGCTAGCGCAATTTGTGTACTTTCTCTGAAGCTAATGGAAGTCAATGCTAAATTACACCCCATATGGAATAAAAGACCACTGAGCTGAAGGGTTTCTAAATGATGCAGTTCAGTGAGGTAAAGCAATAGATGTGTCTGGCCCGAGTGTATAGAAAGCTACAAGTTGTAATAACCTCTTCATCCCCTTTGTCAAGCCTTTTCCCTCCTCTCAGGGCATAAGTGGTAGCAGCTCAGACTGCCTGAGCCTTAGCCTCCACTTTTTGCTTGTGTGACTCAGTCTCATGAGGACAACTCAGGCCAGCTTCCCCCAGATCCACGGGACGAAGCTGAGTTACACCAGCAGCTGGTTGGGCTCTCCCCTGTTTTCCACTGGTGGGCCTCTCATGGGAATCAGAAAGAGGAGGAGGAGGAGGAAAAAATTAAGAAAACAGCAGGAGTTTGATTCAGTTTGGAGATTTCTAAGTTGCCACTGATCAAATCCAAGTACTCGCCTCATATGTTAAAAAAGATTGCTTCCATCAATCTCCAGAAAGGCTTCAAGCTGAGCCTCCCTGTCATAGGTGTCTTCATCCTTTCAGATCTGGGACACATTTAGTTTTCAAAGTATTAGTTTATTTTATGCATCTCCCTCTTCACTTCAGCTTCCTCCTTGGCTACAACCTGTAGGAGAAGGCCCAGACATGGATAATCACCAGGTTAACTTTCAAAGGAACCGCTGCAGAGTTGTCTCCTGTTTTGAAGTGAGCACTGCACCTTTTTGCTCTCCTCTTTGTGGCTCCCAGTTTGTTTTCCAGAACAATAGAAAGTTATGTCTGTCTTTATTGTTTTATATTAATACTTGACCTACAGATAGGAAGAGGAAAGTGACAAGAATACAAGGGAGAGAAAGTGAAGCCACAGGTGGCATCTGAGGAACATTCACCTTCTACAGCAAGCTACTTTCTCTGGGTTTCGATATCACCCCATCCACAAGTAAAATACTAAATCCTTCAAGGGAGCTCATCTTATTGTTGTGGGGGATTAAGAAGTGGAAAGAGAGACTTCCACTGTTTGCTGCGTGGCCACTTTTCAAACTAGCAGGTCTCTGCCACATATTAATATTTCTCTAGCAGCACTACTTGGCTTACCATCAGAGCTTGCACTCACAACACTATGAACTTCACTCTTCACTGTATTTCCAGGGACATCCTGCAGATTTCTCACCATGACCCTGTGGATCACACAGGATCAAGACCACAGAATGGGAATCATTATATCAGAATATTCTCCAAAGGCCTGCCCAGAGGTAGAAACATGCGGTGGACACCATTGACTGCAGGACTGTGAATATATAGTCATAGTGATGCCTGTGTTCAGATATGACTCCTACATTCCCTATCTCTAAATCTAATCTCAGCAAGTCTTGCAGTTGCCTCTGTCCACAGAACTAATCAATCCGTGCAGTCTCCACAATGTGGGAAAAACTGAGCTGCAATGACTTTCTAAGTGAAAAAGGTTTTTTGCAGTGTTGATATTTTTATGGGACTATTTCTTACATTTATTTTTGCACCAAAAACATGGTTTGTCTGTCAGGAAAAACTGAAGTGATGGTCCTTGCTAGCCAGCCCCCACGACCTTTGTCATTTATACCTTTGCCTGCCGGCAGTTAGCTGGACAACAATAGCCATCCCAAGAGTGGGAGGAGAAGGCAGGTAAGCAGGTATTCAGCCATGTGGGCAGGCAGCTGATGAACTAACATATCCTCTCCCAGAATGGAATAAGTATGAAAACTCCTGAAAAAAAAATGTGAAAAAGAGGAAAAGCCAGCTGGGCATAAGGCAGAATTACTTGTCCGTTTGCAAGATGTAGCAAATGGGAAATCCTTTCTTTCTCGAGAAGGGATTTCCACCTGCAGTCTTTAAAAGCCACTTCTGCCCTGTGCAACTTTCCTCATGTCCTTTCCATCGTACACGGATTATTCGTTACCCCAGTTGCACTTCAGCCTGGCACTCAAACCCCTTGATTGATTTCTGGCTTCAGTCCTGGTCCCATAACTCACTGATGCTGCTTTGGGGCAGACAGAAGTGTTTTTCCAGACTGTTAGGTGACTCAGAAAAGCGTATATTTCAATGTATATGAATATTTCACCTTAGGCTTTCAGTTATATTTTCCTTTTAACTGAAATCATCCATTTGAAGAAACTGATTTTGGTCCAGTTCTGCTGGACAATAGGAAGGACGAACACTACAGAACAATTCAGACTCACCCCAAGGAAAGGAGTTTTGCGCAGGGCTTATTTTTCCTAGTTTGGCATGTGATTTCCCTGCAAAATGCCCAGCTTCAATTTCTTTGTATTATCCTGAGAAATAGCTAGGTGAAATCTACCCCAGGCTTGTGCTTTGCTTCAGCCCCTAATCAATCTTAGCAGCCACTTATTGCTCCATATTTTACCCAGAAAAAGAGATTATGCCTTAATTATTTCTTTGCCTGCCTTTAAGGGTTGCAGGAATAAGGCAAACAGAGTTCCAGTAAAAATAATCGGCAAAATAAAAATTAAAACATCAATTTTCTCTTCTGTGATCTTCTAATTGAAATACTCTGTCCTTTTCAGGCTTCATGGCATTCACACAGCTTAGGTTCCCTGCGTGTTCAGTAGAAGGAACAAGACTCTTCCAGAAATGGGCCACTTCACTTCTGAGAAGTGGGTCTGGAGGTGACTGGGTGTCCCTGTTGACTGTTGTAGGAGCCTGCCTTACAGTAGATGCCTAATTTTTAGAATCATCTGCACAAAATCTGCTTTTAAAGCCAAATTTCTCTTTTTTTTTTTGGACACAATGATTTGCATGTAAATCATCAGTGAGAAGATGCTTTTAATCTCCTACCTTGATGCTTCTTTACAGGGCATTTGGGGAGACACAGCCCCAAAACTCTGTTAGAAACATCTTGAATTATTACTGTGGCTTTATCACAGTGTTCAGCTATTCCAGATTTACTGCCATATGCTGGCCTTTAGTGTAACTCCCCCTGTCCCTCACAATGTTAGCAGCCTCAGGTGTGCAGAATGGTTCCGCACGTCTGTGAATGTGATAAATGCTATCCATTACTGGCAAAATTGTTTGGCATCTCTCTTTGCCGTTCGTTTCACTACAGAAATACTTCCACTAAAATGGGGCTTTTTATTTATTTATTCCGGTGATTTCTATATCTTCATAATCATCCCGGCTGGTGCACCTTCCATTCGTTACTAGTTGTTAAAAATGCTGTACAATGTTGCTTTCAAACTTAATCCATTATCTGCTGTCCTCAGGGATCTGAACTGGAAAATGACCTGTAATGTGTGCTTGAACTCATATGGCTTGGCCAAGTGGATGCAGATCGGGAGAGCACAAGCAGCTCCTTATTCTTCACGTCCTGCTGTTACAAGATCTAGAAGAAGCACCACATGCAAAGAATAACCTTCATAGGACACTGGTAGTTGTTAAAGAGCAAAAGCCATGCCAAGGACTGTTGTAGTCACTTAGTGGTGTAGATGAATGATTTTCAACGCCCTTCATCATTCCCTGCATTGGTTAAATTACCAACTTATAGGTAACCATCCTGTCCTTGTGTGAATGTTGTGGAGTTGCAATGTGTGCTGTGGAGTTGTTTCAAAATCCACCAGCCATTGTTTTGCCTTGCAAATTACTGTACTATGAAGGTAAGAGTGTCTTTGCAATTTCAAAAGCCATAATGAAGCTCCCAAAGCCCCTAAGACTGAAGTAATCTTGTTTCTCAAATACGGGTAAGTACCAGTTCTGGCTGAAATTCCAATGATCTGGCACACCAGGGAACAAGGAGGAGAAAAGAGGGAAACTGCAATGGTAATTTTGATGCTTCCAAGATTACAGGTTGCTCCATACTTGGCTAGAGAGATTACTTTAACTGGGCAGCAAATTACCTAGAGAAGGCTTAAAATTTTACCTTGACCAAACTATGAAGTGGAATTAAAAAAATGTTTAGGGAAAAACAAGTGTATGTTAGCCACAAATTACTGTATAATTACATCGTTGAAGGAGGTATTCATTCAGGAATTGGAACCACAATTGTCTGCATGGCAGTTGTCTTTGTTCTGTGCAAAATTAGACACTCGTCAGAAAGACAGTTCTCAGTGCATTTGTGTTTGTAAATCATGCTCAGGTATTTCATTACTGTCTGCTTCTGACTAGCAGAAGGGCTGCTATGTTGTAGCTAATTAACATTTAATTGGAGGTGACTTGTAGGCAGGGCCTGTGTATGCAAAATGTATATGCCAAACATTTTCCCTAGGTTTAAATGTCACTCTTGGGGTCTGGCAGTACAGCCTGGGTTGGAAAGGCACCCATCAGAACCACACCTTTGTGGTCTGCAGACCTGTTTCACTCAGCCTGACTTTTAAGCAATCTTAGTGATAGGCTAACACTTCAGAAGACCTTTAATGATCTCCCTGTGATTTATCTTTACCCTAATCATGTTTACTGTGGATTTACACATGAGATAACAAGGAGGCTGAAAGTGTTTGCAGGAGTTATGTGTAGCGGGAGATTGGTGTCCTATAAAGGAAAAGACCTATGAAATTATGGTAAGGAAAACTGCTGATGAACCATGAGGATCTTTATCGCTGTTGCAGGCATAGTGAAGGTACACATTGACCTTTCTCTATTGTTTTGCTTGGTTTGTGCCCATATAGTTTTATCCTCAAAGCCTCAAGAGGCATAAGGACTCTGCTATGGGTTGGAAGAACGTATCTCATGTAAGAGCCTGTCAATTAACAAGATTGTATGAGTTCATCCAAGCCATGCATGAGGAATTCTTCAGAGAGAAACCCAGAGATTTTGGGGGGCTGCTCTAGGACCTGTCTGGGGGTTCACCATCTTTTATGTTATTTCACAGCAGAGTCCCTGTGAGACACCAATGTGATCAGAGTGCTCTTGAGTTCATTGCAGCAGCTGGTGTGTTTTATTGGATTAATGGTGTTCCTGCAGGTGCCGTGACTACACACCACTGAGAAATTGCATCCTACC
This sequence comes from Anseranas semipalmata, assembly GCA_013399115.1. Classification (NCBI taxonomy): domain Eukaryota; kingdom Metazoa; phylum Chordata; class Aves; order Anseriformes; family Anseranatidae; genus Anseranas; species Anseranas semipalmata. Next base: position 303,254 of record VXAA01001113.1, read on the forward strand.
GGCTTCAGTTTTCCCAGCCATCTCTTTTCCTTGCAAAATTTCTCTTAGCTTCCTGGCACTGTTTTCTAGATATTGCTCTGTGTTGCTAAACAACTAGTTTGTCCCAGCTCAAAACGTGCCACCCTTCACTCCAGGAAAAAGCCAGAATCAGAAAAGGGTACTGTATTTGCTCAGTGTGAAGCTTCACTGTCCTCATTTGAGTTGTCAGGGGTCTCTTACAGAGGTCTCCCTGAAAACGTCTGAACATATATTGCTCCTTTTTCTCTTCTGCTCCTCTAACAGCAAGGATTCACACCCATTCCCATCACATTTTCTGCCATTCAGTGGGCATTGTGGTGCTGTCTGCATGAGTCCTTCTGCAGGGTGATGGAGAGGAGGGGAGGAAAGCTGCTGTGTTGTCTGTCAGATGGAGTTTAGTAAATAAGTGTAAATAAGGCTTGCAGAGCCATCTACAAGTTTAAAAGGATCCAGCCAGAAATAGCAAGCTGGCAGGGGGGGCTCTGCTGAACAGCATCACCCTGGCCAACTAGTTTTGCTTGTACATTTTTTTTCTGTGACTGAAGTAAAAGCTGATGGAAGAAAATGTCTATAAAGGTTCAGGAAGTGACCTGGAAGTGAAGAAACAGGAAAAAAAAGGCTCTGTGAAATTGATGTATCTCAGTCATGGGCTGGGCAGCTTTCTCCTACATTTCCTTTTCTTCTTTGTGTAAGGTGTTATTATTTGTGTTTGCAGAAGGACACAGAGGCTCATCTGTCACTCGGGTGCATTATGATATGTGTTTTTCATGAATGAATGCCAGCGGACATTCCCTATTGCAGAGAAGGCTGCCAGAAGTGGCTTGATATAAAGCCCTCCTTCCAAGACCTTTCCATATCGCCTTTTGGGAGAACACGGGAAATCACTCCGGCCATGCTCTGAACTGGTGGGACTTTGGTCCATGCTCCCAGCTATTCCAAACCCAGGTAACTGCAGTCAAAGGGCATGCTGAGCTCAGCTCTGAAGGGTGCCAAGGGACAATCCGGGTCTTGGAGTGTGATTGCTGCCCTGTATTGAATATTGAGTATATTGAATATCAAGAGTGGGACACATCTCAATCAACTTGAGCAGCTATGGACACTTGGTTTGCCTAGTGTGGGGAAAAGGAGGCTCAGAGGTGATCCCATTGCTCCCTACAACTGCCTGAGGAAGGGAATTGGGGAGTGAGGCACCAGTCTCTTCTCTCTGGTAACCAATGACAGGATGCATTGGAACGGCACAAAGCTGTGCCAGGGGAGGCTCAGGGCGTAAGGAAAAATTTCTGTATTGTGAGGGTAGTCAAACACTGGAACAGGCTTCCTAGAGAGCAGGTTGATGCCCCAAGCCTGTCAATGTTCAAGAGGCATTTGGATAATGCTCTTAATAACGTGCTTTAATTTTTTGGTCAGCCCTGAAGTGGTCAGGCAGCTGGACTTGATGATCTTTGCTATTCTATTCTATTCTATTCTATTCTATTCTATTCTATTCTATTCTAAATTATCTATCTATATATTTGAACTAGTTATCTAGGTTTTCTCCATAGTGACAGGAGAAAGAGACAGGAGAAAGATGGGAACATCCAAAGGCTCACTCAGCACATGGGCATCAGAGGTAGATGGGCTGAGTGGCACTTCCAGCAAGGGAACTGGAGATAATAGTTTCAGCTAGATACAGGTATTTCAAATGAACTGAGGTGAGAGAAATGCCAGCTACTCTAGAATGCTCAGAGCATCTATTGCCCATTCCCAGAGGCCCGATGTCATCCAGCAAGCAGCATACAGATACCTTTTTATGGTGCTTGAAGAAAAATGCAGGAAAGATTACAGTCCTCTTGGAGCTCTCAATAGACAGGAATTTCTTTGGTGAAACCAGATCATTGTCAGAGTGAGTTTGCATTGAATTACACTACAGTTGGGACTCTAGAGGTTAACAGATATTCTCATTAAAATTCAGTCCTCTAAAATGAAATATCCTGAAATCTGCTGCACTTCACACCACATGAAAGTGGGTGTAACAGCAATAGAATATGTTGGAGTTCATCTCTGCTTAAACTGTCGGGCAATTTGCAATGCAGCATGCAATATTTTGATGTGAAGACATTGCCTTGCTTTTCTGAATGCAAACTGGACACGGATTTTAATTTACTCTAGCAAAGAACCTGGTCCCAGGAGTTACACTGAGTTATGGAGACTACCCAAGAAACACAGTGCCCATAACAGTGACAGAAACTGTCAGTTGGTTAGTGTAAAAATGGGCTTTGAGCATCCCTTTGCAACACAACTTCTTAGTTCCTGCCAGCCCCATGTCTGTCTTTTTATAATTGTGACTTTCCTCAGTTAATCATGCCAAAAATGGCATTTGTACCCCTGGGAACTGTATCTGACGCAACAATTTTTTTGCAGAGTTTTAATCCCAGAAGAGAATCCCCAACTAACCAGATTACGATGCTGGCAGCACAAAATAAGCTCAGCCCTCCCATTAATCGCTGCACAAACCACAACAAATTCTGAGCTGAATTTAGATAAATAGGAACACTCCTGGTACTTAAGGGAATAATACACACAGCTTCAGACATCTTGTGAGTAGGTAGCTGCTGAACACAGAAACAATCCACTAGTTGATGGTGATGCATGAACGAGAAGTTCCTGTTCATTTTCTTATTTTCTTGTATGGAAGCAGTTTATACAGAAGTAGTGGGGCCAGAAAACTGGGGTTTGTTAAAAGAAATTACGCTGAAGGAATATTTTATTAATGGTTTCCTTACCTTTTCTACCAAATGCTGCCCAAACTGGTCCTTCCACCATCTCACTGCTCCATGGCACCCATCAGGTGCAGAGCTGGGCATCTCCATCGTGGTTTTCTTTAAGAACTCAAAATGATTAGAGATGCCTACTGAAATGACAGAATGGTTTCCCAGCCTAAGTGCAGAAACCCCGGTAGTGCAAAGGACCACATGGAGAAGCTGAAATGACTGTTAGATACCTGGAGATTTCAATTTGCTCTTGCTTTGCCCTTCTCCAGTTTTCCTTTGCAGGAAACCAGAAAGTATTCTGTGAGAAAGAAAAAAAAAAATCTAAGTAGTTTCATTTTACATCTCTCACAAAAAGAAAATAAGGGGGGGTGGGGGGGGAAGAAAGCAAGGAAAAAAAAACACAAAAAACAATAAAGTAAAGATGTTCGAGTTTTACAGTGTTCTGTTCTTAAGGCAACCTTTTACTGCAAGGTAGTGAAGACAGAGGTAAGCCCTCAGGTTCATACATGCACCCTATGTCCAGCTACCTCCTTTTGAACAAATACTGGTAGTACCCCTGACACAAACTTGTACTAATGCTGGCCGAATTGGCAAATCCTTTGGAATTGTAAGAGACTTTCTGCCCTATCACATGACTAACCTCCCCATTTTATTCCCAGGTCCTGATATCCCCCGATCTTTCTGTACTCCTGGACTTTCTCCTTGGTAGATGTCCCACCAGTTGCCACCCAAAACAGGTCCTGCAGTAGTATGAGCATTACCTGCCTCCAAGGACTTCTCCTACGTGGCAGTATGGATAAGGCTGCAGTGTGGATCTTTCCCTGGGACAAGTGAATTTGGAAGTGGAGATGTAACCTGTGAGGCAGAGCAAAGGTGTCTGGGTGGAACCATCAGGAACATACAGCAGCTGCTTTCTGTTGGTTGATTTTGCAGGAAACTGCTGCTTCCTTTAATATCTGTCCCGGCTGGTCCTCATTACATGCTGCTCAATTGCTTTGGAAACCAAAGAGCAGTTTCTTAATGGTTCATCTCCCCCTTCCCCTTTTTCTGCTGCACGGGTCTGAAATCACATTCAGATTTCAAGTCACAGGACGATTTGTAACCATTTTCTAATGGCCAACCTCACCCTGATTAAATAGATGATCTACCAGTAGCTTCATCACTTAGGGAATGAAAATCTTGAGCATTTAATGGATGCTACAAGGGTCTTTGTTAGAAGATAGAGTGCAGAAGGTAAAAGTCCATTTCATAGGATTTAAAACTCAAAATTCCAGTGAATTCTCACTCCCTTCCTTCCTGTAAGACACTGAAGGTGTTATGGACTGTCTCCATCAGTAGACACTTGTTTGGTGGTGGATTAGGACATCAGTGTGGTGACTCTGACTCCATTTCCATTACCAACTAATCCTAATCCATCCCCTCTGGAGGAAACTGCATCCAAATTGCACATAAGAGATCAGGACAGGAAAGTAAACTGAGAACTAAATTACTTGACAGTGTGGCTGCATCCTTAAGGATTAGTTGGTTTCCTCAGTAGTCCAAATACTCTGAAAGATGAAGGAGACCAAAAGAAAGTGTAATGGAAACACTAATGAGCAGCCTCCACCTACCAAAGGCAAGAAGATGGGAAATGATTACTGTGGTAAATTTAAAAAACACGCTCAATATTCCTGCAAAAAATGGTTGAGTGTGATTCAGAGCACATGAGGCATTTCCACTGTGATGAGGTGAATACAAATACTCAGCTCTGCTAGGCAAGGTAGGATGTAAATCAATGTTAATAGTTCTGTTTTTTCACAGTTCAGGGCACCAGCCTGCTCCAGCTTGGGACTGAAGCGAACAATCCCCACAAATTAACACATGGTTGGGTGCCTTTTGTGAAGACTCCTCCAGGGGTACTGTGGGCAGGTGACTCCAGCTTGTCCTGGGGAAATATTGCCAGTGGATCAGATGAAGCGAAGAGCAGCTGGTGTGAAAAGCTTGGCTTTGAGAGATGGAAATGAAAACGTGTCCAACAGTTTGGGAGTTCACTCCCTGGGCTAGAAAATGAGATTGAAAAAGGAGACACAAATAACCTTTGCGTTAAACTGTCCTCGCTGCTGCTGGAAGCCCCTGCTGTTTCCATTAGACAGCCTTAGCTGAGCCTCCGAGCTGTGGAAATGTGTTTCTGCAGCAGGAATGGCTGTTTCTGTGCAATATTCCACCTGCTTTGAGGGCTCAGAGCTTGTTTTTGTGATTTTTGCTCTCTTTCGCCATTTCACCTTCATGTAATATGAAGAGGCACACCTTTCCAGATGACTCCAAGGAGAGATCTAGAGGAGCATGGACGTTTTCACAATGGGATTTGCCACATACCTTGCTGCCTCCTTCACACCCAGCTTTCCATTATGAGTTAAGTTGTCATGTGGAGAGCTGGCCTTTGGGAAGTGGAAAGGATACCTCTGGATATACAGTTAGACATACTGAGGATGCATCAGAGCCTCCTTCCCTCCCCTCTCACCCAACCTATTTCGCATGCCTGTCCTCTGAACCAGATGTGTCCCTTTCCCCAGGGTGTGGGTATCATGGTGCTAGCAATGAGATTAAGCAGGACCAGCTCTGCCCGCTGATCCCTGCCTATGTTGGATGGAAAGGGCCATGTAACTCCAGCAAGAGTTAATACAAAATATTTGCAGTGGTTGTCTGTCCACCTATGCCCGAGATCCTCATCACAGTGATGTAGGAATGATCGGATGCTCCGTTGTTACTAGTCAGCAGCTTTTGAGAAACTGGGCATTTCAAGGGAGATTTGAAGGAAGAAAATATAAAGAAGATAATTTAGTGCATAAGAAAAAGGAGTGAGACCAGGGGAACCCTTGCAACAAACTTGGCTGGAAGTGGCTTTCCTTGTAATCCCTCTGGATCGATTTCAGCATTCAATTTTATTGGGTTCTCAATATCTGCATAAAGTTTAGTGTTTCATGAAACAACATGCCATACCCAGAAAAGGCAAACAAAATCAAACTGAAGCACACATCAGCGTTGACTAAGGTAATGAAATAAGAAAGTTTTGGTCTATTGTCTCATAGAATGTTTTGAAAATATGCTTATATAAACACCACCAGACTTTCCTAAAAAAAAAACCTCCAATGTGCATAATCTATAATGGAAGGAAAACTGATATCAATTAGGTGCTTAGTAATCCTCTCAAAATATAATAATGACAGGCTTAATGACGTCAGGTCTATCTGCTGTAGTGAAAAGACATTAAAAAGCAATCATAAACAAAAGCAGATCTTTACCTAATACTCTGTTCACTGGGATATAGGAAGGCAGATTACTGTCCTTTAAAGGTTTTGTCAGAGCCAGCAGTATAAGGAAGCATAAAGTGGAGCTAGTTTTACTACACATATTTTGGTTAAACCACTGGTGATGCATGAATCCTGACTCTCACCAAATGCATTTGTCAACTAAATATTTGCAGAATTGTTACAGGCAAAGGAAAGATCTCACACAACTGTTGGTACATGGTTGTTCTCAGACTTTTTTATTTTGTCTTCTGAATTGCAATGTATGGTTAATTAGCGAAATTTGCATTGTTCTGCTTCTTCTCCCTTACTGAGGAAATCAATGTTTTCAGCCTGAGGATAAGGAATAGCAAATGCCACATATGCTTGTGCAGAATCTGTGTGCTCTTTAGTTCTAACAAGAAATAGGATGTATCTAGAATGAAGCTGAAAAGGATTCAAAACCAGTAAGTGCAAACATTTAATATCAAATCCTTAGGCACAATAATGATATAATTCAAAAAATCACAGCAAAGTGGAATGTTTATTCACAAAAGCAAAAATATTTGTAAATCAATTTTTAATGATATTACCAATGTCAGTGTTAGAAAATAAAGACATGTTTATATCTGAGTGATGAAATAGCTATATCAGCATGTATAGCTGAGCTGATAAAGCTCTTGAGTCTCAGGTTCATGGGAAATTCAGTAGTTCTGACTTTTTTTTCCATTGCAATCTGAAATATAATCCCATATTTTGATTTTTGACTCTCATGTGCATTTAAAAAAGCATCACGTTGTGATCAATGAGAATATATCACTGAACTATTGCAACATTTCTTTTTCTGTTTGACTTCTAATATTTCATTTTTTACTAGATAAAACTGTAGAATATGAAATTAGAATAATAAAGTGAATATAAAATTAAACATGAACATAAACGCAGAATAAGAGAACATAATAAATAAGCCTATAATATAAAATAAATCAGAATAAATGATGTATCCTAAAATATATTTCAAACAGAATAGTTATCACAACTAAATCCTAAAATGCATTAAGTAAAAGATTTTTTTAAGTGATATTGAATTGAAATCAGTGCATTCTTGACAAAGATTGAGATTATGATGACTTTGCAAATTGTGATGGAAAAATATTATGCCAAAACCCTGTAAAACATAGCTAATATATTATGAAAAGCATATGTTAAGAAACAGTTTCAGATGACATACTTAGGCCACATGGATAACAAGACTATTTCCAGCTAATTTCAGATGGGAAAGCAGATGGGGTTGTTTCTTGCTGATAGACTTCTGTGGTCACAGTCTCTCAAGGGCTGAACTTGAACATCTGAGATCTTGTAATTATTATTATTATTATTATTATTATTATTATTTTCACTACTAAAATTACTGTGACCGAATCTGCAACCCTAATGTATACCCTATTGCACTTAGCGCTATGCAAAGAACAGAAAGATTTTATCACTATGTGAAAAACCTTCAGCCCATTAGACCTGCAGGTGTCATGTATGTGGTGCATCTCACCAACGTTTAGTTTTGGGGTTCAGTTGCCAATACACAGAAGTCTTGCACTGTTTGGGAGTTCCCAGGGTGCCAAAGACATCTGCACAGGCCTGGCAGAGAGACCCACAATCTTCTGGATTGTCATCTATTGCCAAGTGGGATTTCCAAGAGTGTTTTAAGTGGCGTTACATTCCTATGTTCAGGCAACTAAATCCTATATTATGTATTCAGAGTGTAGGTCTCTATCTGAGCAAGGAATCAAGACTCTTGATACAGTCAATGGGGAGTCTGTGAAAATTAATCTGTGACCTGAGTTATTATAGACACCTATTTTAGGAACAGACAATTTCTCCCCATTTTTGGAACAGACAATTTCTCCCCAAACTCTACTGGCTTTCTGTTGCCTGTACAGGGAGCATGGGGTGACTTGTCCACGCAGAGCTATCTAAGCAGCTGACACTGATATTCAGGGAGATAAATTTCTCTCTGATATTTGCTGGAGTGCTGGTGAGATGCTTATCTGGATCTGGGACCTCAGAGAGCTCAGCCATGAGTGGCTCCACAGCAGACAACACATGACCACTTGGGATGGCCCCTTCTATATGACACCATGCAAAATGTTAACCTTTGAGCAACTAGAAATGACAGCCATCTGGAAGATGTCAGCCTGTCAATTTTTATTTTTATTTTTTTGTTACTTCCCTGCTTACCTTTGAGATTTGCAGAGATGCAACCCTCTGTTGGGGGCAGGCTGTAGAGGGCTGCAGAAGACTCTACATTTCATTGCCCACAGTTGCAGGTGTCATGTTGTATAATCCTACTGGAATTTGCACTGATTCAAAACCATCTAACTGCACTTAAACATGGACCGGCAGGTAGCTAATGCTTTGGATACATTTCAGCAATGGTTCTTTACCTTGATTGTCATTTTTAGTGTGATCACACTGTAACTGTCCATCTGTTTTATCTGACTGTCAGTCCCACTTCTCCCTCTTAATACTGTTTCCATCCACTTGCCAGATTCAATGAGACTGAAAGAATGACTCGGAGTCCCAAGAATTTGTTCTTAGAAATGTACTGGAAGAGAAAGACTACATCTGTAAGCATATGGAGGGCAGAGTTTCAGCATGAAAACCAAAATTAACTGTTCCACGTGGCCTGGTTACACACCAATCAGTGCTCATGCACCCTGATGGCATTGTGGAAGTGCTGCTTCTTCTGCTTCTTGCTAAACTGGTAACGAGGGGACATGAGAGGAGCTGGAGACAGTTTGGATGGGAGTTCAGGGGTTGTGAGGAAGAACTAGAGGGATCTGTGGAGTTTCAGGGTTGGGGAGGACTGGTGGTGTTGGTATCTAAGAAGTGGGTATATTGCCAGGCTTGGGGCTTGGAGAGGACCTGCATGTATCTCAGTAGGTGGAGATCATTCTGTACATGGGAGAAAAGCTGAGACCATTGTGGTAGGCTTGTTTACAAAACATAGTGCACACAATTCTGTAGAAAATCTGTCTTCATTAAATTCCGCTGTTTATGAATATTATTTGGGTGGTTTATAATCAAGAATATTCATTGCTCACTTTTCAGAATTGAACACTATGGTGACTGTTACATCCTGGTCTACAGGGCTGTCCATTTTGATTTTCATTTTGTGTTCATTTGTGCAACTAATGTGGATGTTTTCCTAATCAATGCTGGTAGATTCCTCTTTAATTAATATTGATGAGTTGGATCAAGAATAGCTTGGGCCAGTAGTAACATTTTCCTCTGACTGAGCATTTGAGGAGAAAAAGGCAGGCTTGTGAAACAGAAATCATCATGGAAGAGACATACCAGAATGAAGAAACTCGGGTGGACCCCAGTTTCCATTCATGAAAGAGAAGAAACATTCCACAGTCATCATGTAAAGACAGAGAAAATACATTAAGAAACCAGGGAGGCTGAGAAAGACAGGAATCATCAGGCTGGGTGAATCTGTAGAGCTCACCTGATAATTCACTTTGCCCCTGACTGGCTCCCAGCCTGCTCTGCCATCAGCAAAAGCTCTGCTGGGGATTTGGTGCTGTAAGTGATACAGCCCCGACCCTCTGACACCCCAACATGGACACCCCTGGACAGCAAAATGCAAGTGGCTTCAGCAGGCTTCAGTGGGCTGCCTACGTACAAACCTCTACATGTAGAAATAAATACTGCCCAGTGTTCTGTTTTCTAGGAAAGCTTCATCTCCATATGTCCCAACCTCAACATAGCACAGGGCTGGTAAAATAACACTGATTTTCCCTGTTGGCTTCACAAAGAGGGGAGCTGGCAACATATCATGGACAAAATAGATCTATTCAGATGGAACCACCCTGACAAACACCATCCTTTTTAAAATTTAAATGAGCTGCTTTTCCCCCCTAATAATACCATTTACAGAGCCAAATTTGTAGCTGTGCTTTCCCTTTGTTTCTTTTGTTTATTTAATTTGATTTAACTTAATCAACCATTTGTTTTTGGAGCTGCCTTTATGAATCTCCTTAAATGTGCTGAGTGCTACTTTGGAAATAGAAATCTACTGTCCTTGTCTATTTTTTTTTTTCTCCTCGTTTGCACTTCTTTTAATGAGGTGAATAATCTAGGTTTAGAAGATGTTTTTTTCATGTCTGCTTTAAATAGACAATCCAGTCCTCTTGAATAAAGACTGATTAACAATTGATTGAGGGCTTCAAGTGAGGCTATTCCGGTGACCTAAGGCAATGCATTCCCCAGGGAAAAAAGCTGGTAAGAAGGAGTTCTCGTCCATGGTCAGGAATTGAGCCACATTTCCTGGTAGTCAGATTATTTCTTTAGATCATCATGGCTAGGACACCATTGAAAACAGTGAAGATAGAGACAGCCCAAAGTGTCTCAGCGCAGGAAACAAAATCAAAGGTTGTTATTCTGAATATTGATGAATGAAGGTTAGAAAGAGCTGAATAGAGGCTCCCAGGGGAAGAAATAAGGTTGAAAGAAAGACAAGCAGGCTGAAGGAAGAGGCCTGCATGGCCAGGCTCATCTCTACTGTTTGGAGGAGTAAGCAGTGTGAGTACAGCAAACACTGCTGCATGGAGAAGTTAAAAGTGAGGATCTTTGGCCAACCTGCTGGATGGTCACTCAACAGCAGTCATCATCGCTTTCCATGGTTCTGTCAAAAGAAAAAAAGTGTGTGTGCATTGATGACACGCATGGGTCATTTCTGTTCCCCACCCCATTTCCTTCCTTCGGGCAAGAGACAGGGCCCCAGTTGATCATTCAGACAGGGAGGCTTGAGCTCAGTGGTGGCCAGGAAAGAGAAACCTTTTATTGGGGCTCTTCAGAGCACCAGATCCTGCCAGGAGGCATCGCACCGGCTGCAGCACAAGTGATGTCTCCTGCTTGGCACCTCTGGGCAAGGGCTCAGGGTGGCTGCAGTGCAGAGGCAGGACACTGCTGGAAGTGAGCGATCTGCTGGCCAGGCTGCTGGGTAACCTGAGGTGGGAGTCAGCAGTGTGACTCTCTTATTCAGTATATGATTTGACAGGTCTGAGAACCTGGAGTGCTCCCCAGCCACAGACTAAACGGGACCTGCCAGCTGGTCCAAAATGAAAAATGAGGTATGTGTGCCTGGATATCAATGAACCGAATAGGGCTTATCAGAAACTCAAAGGTCAGAGCTTGTCACTTACCAAAAGGAGTATTAGATGGGAGTGATGTGTGAGTACCACAAAAAAGCTGTGTGGTACAAAGGAAATACTATGTAATATTGCCTACAGTGCTTTCCCATGTTTATGCCTGGGACAATCATCCTTATTGCCCTTGTAAAAATTTTTTGGGGTGTCCCAACAAAAGACCCAAAGGGTTGGTTCAAGTGGTGGCATTATTATTACAATTTATTAACATTTTCAGCTTTTTTAAATAACCACCTTTAGAACATAACTGATTCAGACCAGCTACAGACTTTCTTTCCTTAGCATTATTTAGTATGATTTAATCATCCCAACGTTTTCAGACCTGTCATTAATTTTTTGCCAAGTATTCTGAGTGACATAGCAAAATCTCAACAGAAATTCCTTCTGTGTGCATTATTCTTTACCTTACCACTGAAGTTATAAAGCTGTAGAGCTGGACATGGTCCACATACAGTGACCTCAGTACCCTTTCCCATCATGTCTTGTATGAAAGGAGCAGAGGAGCCTTAGGTAAAAGGGGGAGAAGGTTTAACAGGCAAAGAGTCTTTGTGTCATAGGGTCCTTTCTGCTCTCTCATTTCCTCAATCTTTGCCTGCCCCCGCTGAGAGACAACCTCAAAGCAGACAAGGTGTCCCCGATCTATTTCAAAGCCCCTTTCTGTTTCAAGGTCCCAGGCTGCTCTAATGATGGAGACCACAAGGACCATCTGTGGGACTCTAAAGAATTAGAGGGGGGAAGGAGTCTGAAAGGACAAACCAGACATGGATTTTAAGGTTAACCACACAAGAAGGCGACAGAGGAACTACTTAGATGAGATGGAGATCTGAGGGGACCAGATAGGGTAGGGAAAATAGAGGGGAACTGGAAGAAACTCCATCGGTCAATGAAAGTTAAAGGAGAGCAACTTCTATTGAACCAATATACTTGAAATCCATGAGACTTCACCCTTTATTCTCATATACCAAGATTGTTCCCTGATGATCCCTGGCAGGTGTTGAGAGACTATTCCTCTAGTTCCTGGCAGCATGAAATACTCTTGTCCTCTACAGTTCTGTCCAAGATTAATCTACCTGGATATTGTCCCTTGAAAAAAGGCATGGGGAACAGGAACTCACTAGCCAAAATGAACTGGGGACCACAAGTGAGACACATAGGAAGGTGGAGTCCACATCACCTCCAGGTACACAAGTACAGTCCATCTGTCCATCTGTCCAACCTTCCTCAATGCCTCATAGAAATCTCTGGAGAATTCCTGCTGCAGAGTCCTGATTACAGCTCTGGGACCAGAAAAGTCAGAGGTTTCAGCAGTGAGTGTTAGATATTTGGTGCTAACCTGGGACATGACTCAGTGAGGGTGAGTCAGGGTTGTGTTTACTAGGGCAGTGCAGACACCATTAATATTGGTAAACATCCTCCTGTCCCTTTTGGTAAAGCATCTAGTAGGACTAGTCAAATGGAAGGTCTGGAGTCTGTTACTTGGATTCCCTTCCAAATTAAATTCCATCTAGCTTCTCACAGAAGTCATCTCTAAATCTTCGAAAGGTGCACCAACATTTCAAGCTTAACGTTCATAAGTAAATCTGAGATGTGCCTAGGTGGTCACCAGTGACCAGTCAGAAAGGTACTTGACAAAAATTGCATGTAATATGCAGTTATGTTAGCTAATGAGGCTCAGTTCTAATTAAGTGCAGAGTTAGAAAGGAAAACTTTGCTATACATTAATAATGAATGCATTCCTTATCATATGAGAAAACTAAGACTTTATATACCACTCACTCACTATTTTTGGAGGATTTAAAAAAAGTCACAACACTTGAAATTGTCCCAAGTCCTGTTTCAGGAATGTGAATGAAGTATTTCATCTTCCTAAAGAAGGAACATGCAGTACTTAGCATTTCCAATTGGAGTTTATTTTAGTCTAATTTATTTTCAACAGCTTTCCCCTCATCTTGAGTGCTCTGAGAAGAGATAAAGATAATACATTCCCACTAGAGACAAGGGATAAAACAACATCAGCAAAAAAGATGTGTACATTGAATCAATCCTCTTACTGAACTGAGATTTCAGCCAGTGAAATAAGAGCAGAAGGGCTGGAGACTCCAGGTGCATGAGGTGTGGTCTCCTTGGCGGTGGGATGTGACCAGGATGTGGTAGATAGAAAATTTCTGTTTTGGTGTCACCATGCAGACACAAAAACTGAAGGACCTCTCACATGTTAAGGGTTCAATAACTCCAGCCAAATGTTTGCTATTTAGAGCAACAACTTTTTAATTTGTGTCTGATTAAAAGGAAAACAATTTTAAAAAGAGAGAGAAAAGTAAGAAAGATGTCTTCCTCTCTCTCTCTCTCTCTCTCTCTTAAGGAAACAGAAATGAGTAAGAAGTTTTCACAAATTCTTAAGAGGTAAATCCCACGTCCAGATAGACTTTATCTAAAAGGCATGTTGTTGGATGTTGGTCATGGACACAGCTGAGGCTTTCTGTTAACCAGCAACCTGTTTTTAAGATATATATATATATATATATTTAAGATGAGAGGTGGAACTGATCTTTGGATCCCTTCTTAGTGCTTTTGTGTTTTCTTGTGGCTTTGCCTGGCTAGGTGTGTCAACTTTTTCTTACCAGCAGGTTTTCTGGAAATCCTTAAGAAATGGAAAGCAGCATTCTTTCGATATATTCTGTTCCTCCTGGAGGACTGCTAACACTCCACAGTTGATTAAGATAAATGTGACCGGTGTAGATAATCTAACTGTTATGTCTGTAAGTTGTCAGCTACTATCAGCTTGAAATCTAACAGTCTGGCCTACTTGTTGTAAAAGTATGATATTCCTGTGTGTTGCTTTTATAACTATTCTAGGATTGCCTGGAGAGCCTGGCAGATGTTAGCAGTAACTTGTTCTTCTTCCTTTAATCTTCTGAAGTTGCAATTTTGACACAAACTTTTACATGCAATACTTTGCTCTGTGTGCACTAACTTCTTTCTCATTTGACTGTGCTCAGCAAAGCTAATTGAAACAGTGATGACACAAAACCCCCCTCCATAAACTAACCTTTTAAATACTTACTCTCTGAAAATCCTCTGCAAGGAGCAAAGGCTGCTTATTCACAGTGCTTCTCTGAATCGTTTGAATAGATGCGGCATCTTCTTATTCTTTAAAGGCTCCACAAGTGAAGCAAAGAACACAGAGTCCAGGGTTAATGGTGAGGTGACAACTTCTGTGTTACCTCAGTATGAGTAATAGCTACATACCAGGATTTGTCAAAACAGTTTGAATACGCCAAGGTTAAGGGCTGTGGAGCAGCTTTTAGAATAAGTTATTGGAGCACCTGATTCTCCTGCCCTGTCCTGGTGCTTCGTACTGTATCACACACAGAAGAAGTCAATTGTAAAACTGAATCCAATGGGCTGGACTTGTCTCAGTTCATTTGATGTTGATGGTATATGTGCTAAACACAAACAGAGGTGGTTGCATGGTCTGGTATGAACAAGCCAGACCTACATGACTCCCACCTACATAAGCAACATTGCTGCCTAAACAAGATTAGTCACCTGAATCTCCCTTGTAAATAAGTTATATCTTCCACGGACTGCAGAGGGAGATAGACATCTGGGCTCCAAACTCAGAATGAAAATTAAGGTACATATTATGGTGTTTCCATGTGCACTAGGTGTCTAAATGAAGGATTGTCACCTTGAATTGTTGCCTAAACACCATGCCTGCTCCATTTGAGGTGTCATAGGATGTCTTAGGCGCCTCCATAGGGCTAGTGGATACGACACAAGGTTACAGAAGACTGATGCAGCTCTGGAGAGGCAGACAGAAACTGGTGAGATGACTTATGGTGCCTAAAATGACACAGAACTTAGGTATCTTAATCCTGACTTGATTTCTACAGAGAAGAACACTCAATTTGGACCCTTACAAACTCTCAGAGATACAGCCTGTCACTTTCCCTGTGAATAACAGGTAGATAACTACAGTCTTTAAGTCTAAGTCAGTAACCTGTGCTTTTTACAAGTAATAGAAAATTTACAAGTAATGGAAAATGCTTATCTTGACAAGTGGAATGGGATGAAGTTGGCAATCATCAGATTGTTAGTTATGGAAGACACACTCATACGTCACATATTTCACAAATAAGCTTGTGAAAGTCCCTCCAGATCAGGGGACAAGCAAGTCTGTGCCCATATTCCCCCACAGAAACCTTGTCTTGACACAGGAGCTTGTACTAAAGGATCTTCAGCGATGAGACATCCTCCTTTCCAGGAGACCAGGGTGCTGACAGCACAACACCCTTACCATCACACCAGAGTGTTCCTTGCAAAGTGACTCATGACAGACAATCGAAACTCTTAAATCACCACTGTCAAAAAGGCATGGTACAGAAGTGCATTCTGGGTCTGGGAAAGTTCTAGCAAACCTTTGTATCTCTCAGAAATGCGTGATATTCTAGGCACGAATTTATGTCCACCAGCCTTTGCTAGTGTTCTTTTCAAGAGCTTTACTTGGATAGGTCTGTTTTTTTTTTGTTTGTTTGTTTTTGTTTTGTTTTGTTTTCCTCTAGATTATTTGTCACCAAAAAAAAAAAAAAATCCTGTAAGAAATGTTCAACAGGAAAGAAATCCAAGGTGGACATGAATACCCAATCCAATGCAATTTTGCTTCTGCAAGCAATTCCTGGTTGTCTTTTCAAATTGTTGTTTGCTGGGCTGTGAGACAGGATTGAACTTCTGCATGCGACTATGAAAAAGATATGGATTAGAAACAAAACTGAGCAGAGATCTTTCTCCACACATCTAGTTTCACCGGGAACAAGCTCTCTGCAAACCATATCACACTAGCAGGGTAATCTCTTCTAGTGCCATTTTGTAGGAATCTCCCAGCCTGCTGTTTGGAACTTGTATCTGAGGGTTTCTGGACATCTGGAAGGTGTCAAAATCTGGCTCAGGTCATTTGTCACAAATCCAACCTATCTACTCCAGTCCCACTGCTTTTACCTCCACCACTGGTGTTTAAAGGAAGAAGGTGAGGTGAACTCCCATGGAGTAGACAGCAATTATAGAAGATCTCCTGAGTTTAAACCACCTCTTGACTCCAAAATCTCTGCCAGCTGGGTCTGCTCATTTTAACTCCTGGAGGGATCCCAGTGCTCTCTCCAGGCTGCTTGGAGGACTACTGCTTCACCATGCAGCAAGGCACAGGTGAGTAGCTGGTCTGAGCCATACCAAGGATTCTTGTTTGCTTTGTCCATCACAAGGACCACCTCGCTGCCAAAATGACAGTGTCTCCCTTTTTCTGCCATGCTGGATGTCCCTCCAAGCTGTGCCTAGAAAATGCATCATTGCTTCCCCACCTCCCTTTCCCCACCACCTTGGTAACCGTCAAAATGCCTTTTGGCCACCAATCAGCAGCCTTGTTTTGGGGAAAGAAAAATCCAACAAGTGGCTTAAATGCTCCAAACCCTTACACTTAATGCAAGATGTTTGCATGTCCTTTATTATTCCCTCCTCCTTTTTCCCCTTTCCTGGTCCTCCCCCATCGCTTCTCCACCCCAGCAACTTGCTCCCTTTTGTACACAACATCCTTTCTCTTTCACTAAGCCACAAAGACCCTGTGGGGAGGCAGACACAGGAAATGCTGCAAGCAAGCAAAATCCATCCCCGCCTTGTGACACTTGAGCTGCTGGGGAAGGGAGGTCTTGGCTTTGTGTGTATGCTTTTTTTTTTCCTTTTTCCCTTTTTTTTTTTAAAGTCCTCTTTTCCACATTTCACTTCCTAACTGTTGATTTGAAAGCAACTGACAACAAAACCTGC
This sequence comes from Anseranas semipalmata, assembly GCA_013399115.1. Classification (NCBI taxonomy): domain Eukaryota; kingdom Metazoa; phylum Chordata; class Aves; order Anseriformes; family Anseranatidae; genus Anseranas; species Anseranas semipalmata. The sequence continues at coordinate 320,312 of VXAA01001113.1, forward strand.
ATGCAGGGCATTGTCTCTGCTCCTTCCAAGGATTTCCCTTCCTTTACCTTCATAAGCTGCCCTCCTTGTGATGGTTGAAGAGGAAGGGGAGAGTTTTCATCCTATTGAGTCTTGCCCACATGCCCACTTAGCTCCATCCAGTGGGACACCTATGCAATCCTGCTATGACTTAAATCCTCCATCCTTACTACACAAAACCTACATATCCAAACTTCTGCTGAGGTTTCTTTTACTACTAACACCCAGCATGGCCATGCTCACTGTGTGAGCACAAGGGGAGCTAATTCCTTTTTTTTTTTTTTTTTCAGATCTTGAACTTGGGATATTTTGTTATATCCCATATCCGAAGAGAGGACTATTGAATTCTTTGACATACATTATGGTGTCGACCACAGGCACAAAGAAAGTGAATTAAATGGAATTAGGTGGACAGGACATCTCACAGGACTTGGGTTTGCAGCTGTTATTATTTTTGGCCATGCAATTTAGCTGGAGGGGTCTTGTTTTATTCTGATTTCAGTACAGAATGCTATTTACATGAATGAGAACCTGCCGTAAAATAGTTCAGAACTTGCCTCTGAATGGCTTTGAGGCTTCACAGAAATGCTCATTACCATTGTAGTTATGCTCTTAAGTTATCCCTGTGTGAGCCATGCACTGACACCTGGGCTCAGCTTTTCCAGTATTAGGCCTGGCAACAGCAGCCTGGGAGAGGAGCTCGCACTGAAAACAAGTACCAGTGGGTAGTGTGGAGGTGAGAGCCTGCAGCCCCTGGGTTTACTTCCAGATAAGTGGTGCGTGACCAGCTGGGAAGCTAAACCCTCCTGCTGTCCTGCAAAAATATGCTTTTGAATCTTATATGGCAACCTGTCCTGTATTCAGGGCTAATCCCCACAAGAATTATATTGAGGTTCGGGAGTCAGGTACCCCTTTAAAGAGCTCACTGGGAGGCAGAAGATGGAAGCTGATGTTAATCCAGATCTGAAGCCTTTGCATGGCACTCAGCCATGCCAGCAGATGAAAGGTTTCCTTACACTGCAACTTTCAAATCACAGATTTGTTTCTGTTTTGGGAGGGTTGTGCTATAACTCATTGCTGCTTCCTTTGGGGGATGGTTAGAGTGACTGTCTGGGGGGAAGACCAGTGAGAGGGGAGACACTTCTGCTGTGGGAGACCATAGAAGAAAAAGGGGGAACATCTCCTGTGAGCTGGGAGCATTTCTCATGCTGGTAGGAAATCAAAGGGCCAAAATCTTTCTCTCTGTCACAGAACTGTGTTTACCATTAAAAAAAAAAAAAAAGTCCAACACCCAATTTCCCAGCACCAGCAGCTGCCAGTAGCATAGTGCTTCAGGCCTGATGTCTCAGCTTGTTCTCTTCTGCTGGCTTCGTTTTCTCCGTCCCCAAGCCTGCATTGTCCTGTACCTCTCCCCCCACTCCCTTTCCAGAGACTTGTGATAACCATTGCCTAGGTAACAGCATCTTGCCTGGTGTGTTTTACTGACTGCAATGCATGTGGGGGCGTGTGCTGTGCCTGCATTCCCGGTGGGATAAGAACCGGAGAGTCAAATACTGTGTGTGGGAGAGAAACTTCTTACGTTGCTTCTGACACCAGCAGAGGCAAGAGGGTCAGCTTCTTGCATCCCTATATCGCAGTTGGTAGGTGCTGCCATGGTGGCTAACGTAGGATTTATTGATTTGTTGGGGTCCTGGTTAGAGGGTCAGTGACTCGGTAGACTTTCTGATGGTATGTTTGCCCAGGATGTTTGCATGTTTGTCAAATGGGAGTTAGCTTCACCTGGCTAAAGCTTTGACCATGCAGAAGCCAGCTTGATGGGGAAGCTGCTTGAGTCTTCATTCATATCTTGGGCTTCCTCTGGAGCAAAGTCAAAATTTGGTAGAAAAACAAAAATTGCCACAAGAGTCATCTACCAACAGAGATCAAGAGAAGCAAGACCAGCAATCCAGCAAATTAATCTGGGTCTTCTCTTTAACTACCTGAAACATTTTTCTGCTGCACGAAGGGTTAATACAGGCCCAGAAAATACTAAAAAGTCTGTGTGTCTCATGAAACTTCATCAAAGCATTAATTCAGAGAAATCTGGATTTATTTTTACTGATGTGGGGATTGGAAACCAGGTAAAAGCCTGCAAGCAAATGGCCAGGCATAGTGTAGAGGATGGAATGGAAACAGGATCCATAGACACTTTAATTATCTTAGTTATGAAGTGAACTCGTAACATATTCATGACTTCTTTTTTCAAGGTGCCTGAAGCAGTAAGGATTGAACCAACCAGCGAAAGAAGAAAAGTAAATCAGAAGGCTCAGAATTAGAACTGGTCAGAAAAGACCAAAATGTGGTTGTACATGGGGAGATAGAGAGGAATAAGTTCAAATATGTCTATGCAGTGGGGAGGAGAATTTAAGAAACAAAAGAGATCTGTAAGCAAGGATGGACAGCAAAGTAGGTAGGAATATGGTCCCAAAACTCAGGACTTGCAGCGAGCAGAAAAGGAAGGGAAAGGCCCTCTCGGTTCATTGCCACCTCCCCAGTGACCTTTTGCTTGCAGGGTTCCTTGGAAAGTCAGCAGTAAGCGAGTTCATATTGGCAGAGAACTTAACTTGTTATTGAAAAAAGGTCCTCAGGTCAATGCCTGGCACTGGTGAGTGAATGCAAAGAAAGATGTGCAGAACAGGTGACCACAGTCCTATGCTGAAGAGCACACAGCTGTGGATGCAGGAGGTTATTCTCCTGGAGCAAAGGTGTGAACCATCATAAGAGGGTGCATAGCGCTGCACTTAGGCAGTGGAGATAAACCCATGAGTCTCAAAACCACACTGTTTTTCACCTGCATCACAGCCAGCTCCTTTCTGACTGGCTTGGTAAAGCAGCGGGAAAATGCCTGACCTGTGTCTCCCTGAAGAGAGTACAGCTCTGCTTAGCAAATTTGGCTGTTCGCATGAGGAGCTAATCAAAGTGAGCTACTGTGCTGTCAGCCAAGGTCTTCCCTCCACTAAAACTAACTTTCCAGTGTTTCTGTAACTTCCAAAGGATTTAAAATATTGACATGGGGATATTGGTCTCCGGTAACAACTCCAGTACAGTATAAACCATGGAGTTAGCACAGTAGAGTATGGGCAGCTCCTCTCTCCCTTGCCCAGAGAGGTGAAAATGGGGCTGGAAAGGGATCAAGCCATCACCCAGCAAGCCGAAGACAATTACTCATAGAAACTATCAGCCAGGCTAAAGTACACCAAAGAGAAAAACAGCTGACCTCTGGCCACTGCTCCCCAGCACTAAGCTGTCTCCCTTCTTCTTCTTTTGCCATGTGGCCACTTCAGCTTCTCCCATTAACTCTTCTCCAAGGCATGCTCCCTACTTGCACTTTTCTCCAGTGCTTTTAAGTCTGTTTCTCTCTTCTGTGCAGAGCTTCATAGTGTCAGAGGTGGAGGGAACAGTACTGGCCTCCAGAAAACACTGTTGAAATGATGTTCCAGTACAGGCATGAAATAGCTCTGCATAGTGTGCACATCAATCTTGTGGATTTATTCCCTGCTCAGCATTGATTAGAAGCAAAAGGGGCAACCCTTGGAAATAAAGAAAAAGCCTCCAATATTTCTCCAAACTTTTAAACCTATTTGTGGTTTCCCCCTTCTTCCTTTCTTTTTCTTTTTCTTTTTCTTTTTCTTTTTCTTTTTCTTTTTCTTTTTCTTTTTCTTTTTCTTTTTCTTTTTCTTTTTCTTTTTCTTTTTCTTTTTCTTTTTTTTTCTTTTTCTTTTTCTTTTCCTTTTCCTTTTCCTTTTCCTTTTCCTTTTCCTTTTCCTTTTTTTCTTTTTCTTTTTCTTTTTTTTTTTTATTTTCCTTTTCCTTTTGCCAGGAGTGAATCAACTGCAAACTTTAACTGGTCAGTCTTGGGCCATTCAAGTCAGATTCAGAAGCAAGGCTGTAAACAAGGTCTCAGGGTATAAATCAAACACTGAAGTCCTCTGTGTAGGGAGAAAGAAAACAGCTTCAACATGTGTTCACAGTATTGGAAGGGGAAGTAAAATCCCCCAGAATTAATGGTTTCTTTCACTTCTCTCTCATTGCTTTAGTTTGTGTTGGATGGGTGTCCTGTGGTTTTCAGCTTGTATACTACCAGATTTCTTCTTTAGGGATTTAATGCCCTTAAGAATGATGTCTTTGGGATTCTGATGTTTTCTGAATTGTATGAAGGCTGGAAATGAAAGGAAGTTTATTACAGTGTACAACAATTATCAATTATCATTCATAAATCTTATTAACCTGAAAGCGTTTAGGAGCTGCAGACATGAAAACCTCATTGTGGGATCCCAGAGCAGGAAGACGGTGCCCACAGCAATGAGGCGGTAGTCCAAGGGCTCATGGCAGGTATATAGGTGCTTTAGCCAGACAGGTGGAGGAATAACAAAAGATGATATTGCTTATCAGCACATTGTCCTGCTAATTAGCTCTTACCCATCACCCCTCTGCACCATTGATCTTCCTTTCTCCCATCCCAAGCAAAAAGGCTTTATACCTTTTTTATCCTTCCGTACTGTTTTCTTGACAACCCTTTATCAAAGCACTCCCCTTCCACTCAGTGCTGCATTCGCACGCCTTCAGAGCAGAAGCCGAATTTTTTGAGGATGCTATTAATGATGAGGGGAATTGGCAGGTCTCTGAGCAGTGGAAAAAGGTGTAATGCAGTTACCTGCTCATGAAGAAAAGTGGGGAAAAAGTCATAGGAGAAATCACCTTCTTCCCCTTTTGTTTTCAGGTCGTTAAGCAATGCAAAGAGCAGACATTCAGCTGTTTGCATGTGAGGGACATGCAGGAGGAAGCGGCAAGGATGGAGGGAGGGAAGAATATATAAAAGAGGACAGGATGAAGAGTGGCCAGGCATGGGGTGAGAAATAGTATGAGAAAGAGAAAGAGGCAGAGAACGATAGCAAAAGGGAGCAGCACACAAAGTAGAAAGAGGAACGTGATATCCTGCCACCTGGTTCCCTGTGGTCTACAAAGACTGGGGAAATTTCCAAGGGGAAAAGGCACTTGCTTATATAATGAATGCTGATTTTCTCCATCATATCCTTGAATTGCTTATGAATACTGGACAGGGACTTTGAGGTAGCTCTAGGAAGAGCCTCAGAGTTTACCTCTTGCTTTCATGTTCAGAGCGAGGGATTGCAGTGATGCACTGGCCATTGATCAGGAATGGTCATGGTCATCCCCTGGTAAAGGCAAAATGCTCAAGTCTCAGGGCTGGGTCCAGCACTCAGTTCTGGGTCCAGAAAAGCAGAGCTGTGGGCTCCTTCCCTGGTCCTCTCCCCACAGAAACTGATGCTTTGGTGAAGTGAGGCAAATAGGTCAGTTAGGGCAATAGTCTTCCTCAATTAGGGCCTCCTTGTATTGTGTTATCCTATGGCAAATGTGGATGGGGAGCTGAGAGGGCTGGGAAGTAAGCTGAAAAAAAAAGGGAGGGAAGCAGGAGGACCGTGAGTGACACCAGAAAGGCACAATGTGTACATCTGTAGGGCATTGCTGGGGGGGGGGCTCTGGGGAGAGCCACCCTCCAACCACATGTCTGTGGGGCATGCACCTTCCTCCATCCCCTGCCTCTCCTTCTCCCACTCCTCCTGAGGTTCCTTTCAGAGCTGCTGCTGTGGCAGGTGAGTCAGTGCGACAGCTCAGACACAGGGCAGCCCCCTCAGCTGCCGAAATGCCAGCCAATCTCCCAGCAGATTCAAAGCCCACTATTATAAATGAATGCAATGCATTCTTATTTTTTTTTTTCCTCTTTCTCCGTCGGCTGGCACGGTGAGTCAGTAATCAAGGCTCCTTTGTCATTTTGTGGGGTGGTGGTGGAGCCGGTGGTGGTGCTGCTGGTGGGGCAGACTCACTGCATCTTTGTATAGGTCTTGCATTTCTTTCCTAACTTGGCTGAGAAAGCCCCACCAGCTGCACTAAAATGTGGACAAGGGGGGAATGAAAAGAGAGGGGGAGATGGCCCCACTCTGAATTTTTACAGTCTCCTTTCTGATTCACAACACTTAAACGGAGAGCAAGATCTTTCCCCTTTAACGACAATTGTTCAACAAATGCCTGGGAGGGGGGTGAATAAAAAAATCATAGCAGCTGTATTACCGAAGTCCCGGGAGCACTCAGAGAAGCTGGCGGGCAACAAGTATAACGTCAGCCCCTTTGTTTGGCGTCTCTTTGCTGAGGTGGGCTGCATGCTGTGGAAAACATGACAGCTGCAAGGAAAGGAGTGAGGGAAGGAGGGGAGTGCAGGGGAAGACAAGGTAGTGTGTAGGGGAGTGGGAGTTATGCTGCTGGCAAGGGGAAGAGAAAGAGAGCCCTGGACAGAGGGGAGAGAGCCAGGGGAACATGGGTGGTGCGGTCCTCAGCGGGCAAAGAAGATGCCAAGGGGAGGGCAAGAGCAGAGCAAATGCATTGGAAAGCATTCCCAGTGTACCCTGACCCCACCAGGGCTCAGGGACCTCCTGGACAAGAGCTGGTGTGATGTTATCAGGCAGTGCCGTGAGGCTTTTTTTCCTCTGAATTTATCCAAACACTTCTTAAACCCATGCAAGCGCCAGCAGCAGCATCCAGCAAAGCGATTCTGCAGCTTAGCACAACTTCTACTGTGTAAAGAAGTATCTCCTTGTGTTTGTGTCGGTCTCCCTGTGTTCTTGTATTAAAAAGAAGTGTAAATGGCCATCTCCTTATTCACCATCACTTGGTCCCTTATGATTTCGAAGCCTGCTCCCATTCCCCCTCAGTCATCGCTTTTCTGAGACACTCAGTCCTTCATCACATCACAGTGGTCTTCCTCTCACTCCAGAATTCCCCTGTGGCTACTGACGCATCAGCAGTGTTCGCCACGGCCTTGGGGCTGGTGTGGTTACCACGGGGTGGGCAGGCTGGCAGAGACCTTCCTCAGGTGCCAAATCCAGTGCCAGGGCAATCTCCCTGCTGGAACCAGCATGGGGAATCTGTGTGGAGAGGGAGTTGTGTAGGGAGGATGCAGTCGGAGAAGGTATGGCATGAAACGTCACATGAAATGATGTGACAAATATGAAAGAAAGAAAAAATGAGGATGGCTCAAATATTTTCTCTGGCCCTGTTATCACGTTAATGTTTCTTCTTCTGTACCAGACTGGCCTTGAGGTACAACTTCCTATCACTTTGCCTGTGTGTATGCACATGGATCTGTGTAAAAATCTGTGTTTTTAGAAAAAGGGAGAACAACCATTGTCCAGGGCTCCCAGGAAACTCTGTTTGTGACTTCACAGTTGGCTTAAGCTGCTGCCTTGCTGTGTGGCTACCAAAAGCACACCCTTCTTCCCATGGATGAGAGCAGAGATGGGCTCACCCTCCTTCTGCCCGTTCTCCTCTTTGAAAATTATTGTCTTTTCTGTGTTGGTTTTCTGCTGGATCAGTGAGTGCTGAAGCAGAGCTGCTGTGCATGACCATACCTGCCAGAGCTCATGCTAGCCACACAGTGAGAACATACCACCAAGGACACGGGAGCAGTGGGATTGTCCCTCTTAGTGGCAACAAAAAAGCGGTCTTTAATTGGCTTAAGCTGGTAGCAAACTGCACTGTTAGTGAAGGATGCTGAAATACTGGAGGAAGAGCTTGTAAGCCCATACCTCTTTGGTGGGTGAACCAAAAAGACTGCAGGAAATACAGTGGAAAGGGATGAGGACCCTCCACGAGGAAGCTGTTCACTGGATGCTAATAGGCCTTGAAGTGTTTTTCAGTTTTTGGCCCTGTTCTAGGGAAAATTTACACTTCAAGTTGTTGTAGTGCTTAAAAAAATACTTGTATTACAGTATATTTTTAGTTAATTGTGTATTGATTTGCTTCTTATTCTAGAGATTAGGAGACAATTGATAGTTTGCTTAAATTACTAACTTCTGTAACTGCTAAATTGTCCAGAGCAGGAGAAAGATCCTAACGGAAAATTCTCTATGTATATACCTGAAGGACAGGTGGACTTTTTTCCATTATCTATTAAACTGTTCTAAAATATAGCTCATCTGTCCCTGCTTGTTGATGACAGCAGGCTAGTGCATACTTATGCTGAATAATGCCATGCCCCAGTGGTTACAGTGACACCATGACAATAGCAGGATCTGTTGTTGAGTGGCTTCCCAGCACAGCTCAGGGGTGGACCTGCATTGATTTCTTTTCTGTTTGTTCCTTCAATTAGTTGTACTTTTATTGCCCTATTATATAATTTTTCCTCTGCACTTCCATCTCAGATAAACACAGCTAAATTATTTTCTCTGTTATTCTGCTGTAAGTGTTACTAAAAAGTAGTGACAGTCATGCTACAGAGGTTGATATTTCTGTTGCGTGTAGGGCTGGGTGAATGCCCACCTGCACCCAAGCTTCTCTGAGGCTGACAGACAGGTTTTCAAGGCAGCTCTTTCAAGACAAAAACAACAGTTAAACTTCCAGGGTGTTTGTTGTTGTTTTTCTAATTTATATTATTGAGCAAAATGTGACTACATTATGCTTTGTGCCACTTTAAAGTACTTAGTCAGAGATAATTCTTTCCCAGGGAACCTGCAATCTGAGGAGACAAAATGAACACACAGAAGAAGAAGACAAGAAGCAAGGATGGGAAACATTATCCTTTTAGCGATGAGCATTTGAGTTTTTCAGTAGAAAAGGTCAGCATCTTTCAGGGGTGACTCAGACCAGCTTAGATCTGAGTCACTTCTCATGCCCATCTTTTCTCTGTATGGAACACAGAAGAAGCCAAAGATGATGTGGTTCCTCCCATAGACATCTCCAGATGTGTCTTTAAAGACTGGATCCTTAATATTTGTGTGCAGCTCAGTTCTGCAGTGGAATGGAATGTTATGTATTGGAAGCAAACATGCTGAACTGAGTTTGTGCTAATTTTTACCTATTAAACAGTTAAAAGTAGCCAGCTTTCTTTTGCTGGAAACATCATTTGTGCGTGTTCATCCACATAACACCCTTAAGGGAGCTGCTGAGCTTTTTATAGCAATCAATAAAACTTAAAAGGTGGAACAACTGTGAGTTTCTCAAGTCCTTAACAAAAGGTTTACCCAGGGCTGGGGTTGCTGACACCTTTAGGGTAACTGTTAAGAGAGTAAAAGCCTTGACAAAGCCAAGCGAGTATCAGAGAGAAAAGGGGATTGTGGAACTTCTAATGCAAGAAGATGCCACAAACATTGAAATCCCTGGAAAGGTCAAAGCTACAACCTGCAGACACACAGGAGTAAGTTAGTCTGGTAATGTGCAAGGGCATAAAGTGGTGCATCTTTGTAAAAGGAAGGGGATGAAAGGGTTGGTAAAGTACCTGGCAAAGCAGCTGATGGATGTATTCAGAATTGTATAATAAATATAATAATAAATATATAATATATTCCAATAAGGTGCGTGTGTGGTATTTAAGGTTTCATTTCCTGATATATATGGATCCACTTTCTCTAGGCATTGATTTAGCGAGGGGAGGAAAAGGAGTCTTTCTTTTCTTTAGGAGCTTTGATGTGTTTAGAAAAACCAAGAACCAACATGGTTAACATCCATGTGTCCCTGCAACCCCCCCAGTCTAACAAGGACTATATCTGCCCCTTTGCTCAGCAGCTCATTGCTGAACAATTACCAGCTGCATTCCAAGAGCCTTTGCCCTTTCGTTCATTTCAATTGGTGGCAGCTGCATTGTCTTGTGGAGTCAGGTAACTCACATGCCTGCTTCTGTGGAGTAGCTCTGAAATTTCATGTATGCCTATGTCCAGAAGGTGCTGCCTGAATATTAGAGCGCCATCATTACCTAAATGACATTTGATATCATAATGGTAAAATCAATTCTGAGTGAGCTCCCATAAACCTACCCCATAAATTGCATTGACTCCAGTGCAAATGTCATGCAAGCATTCATCCATCTATCCACACCATGTTGTTGCAGAGAGGATCTTGGTAGTACATACCCAGAGTTCATGATGCAGAGGAGAAACAAAGGTCATACCTCCAGATGCCCAGACGATGATCCCTTAGACATCATTAAAGGGATGGCTGAGAACATAATATACTTACCAGAGGGGCAGACAGCAAGGATGTGGCAACCAGAACAGGCAATTTGATGTTGTACAGAAAAGCAAGTCTGATTCTGCGTCAGTTCAACTCATCTAATTCTCCTCCAGATCTCAGCAGTACAGGCACCCTTCCCTGACAAATTAAAAATTCATATGTGTACGGGAGGGAAATGAGAGCGAACCTCAAGCAAAAGACTGAATTTCAGGCAGAGGTCTAGACTTGATCTTATTTCACCTCAAATATTTTTTCTTCTATAGTGGGAAACAGAGCTCTTTGGAATGAAACTCAGCCTGCTTGGGGCTTTGTTCTGAGCATAAAATTCAGATCACACTTTTCTGAAAAAATGCAGACCTGGGTCAGAATTGTAAATGTCAGATCTGAAGTTGAATTCTTCTAAAATCTCTGAGTGCTTGAATTTGAGATTCTTGGTTTGATCTGTTTTAGAGAAGACAGCTGAGGCTGGACCTTCTGCTTGCTTCTGAACTGATGTATATTTGCAGATTTTTCACCTTTTAAGGTTTTGAAAAACGTGTGTTCTGCCAAGAGGTTTAATCATAATTTTGACACAATTTACAACTTGCCATCTAAACTTCTTAAAGATTGGTGTTTCTTTTTTATTATTTTTGTGCATATTAGTTAAAAGCAGGAGTTCCAAATCTTCTTTGAAACTGAAAAACACGGTGGAGTTTGAAAGGATGTAAGGCAAATACATTATTGTCATAAACCCTCAAGAAGTGTTTCTGTACAGAACAGTTCTGAGAACACTCTGTGCATTTATTGTTCCTTCATTCTTATTCTTTCACAACAGAAAACTGAATAAGGTTGGTCAGTGAAAATACACCCTCCAAATGGTTGATGACCTGAACTTGCACTAATTTTAATCCTAGAAGAACTTAAAGGTTTTTTTTTTTTTTTTTTTTGACCTAGATAGCACATCTTCTTCTTAAACACCGAATGTTACCTGTGCATTCATATGGTGTGTACAGAGAAATATAATTGCATATTCATGCACCAGATGTAGCCTATCCACAGAGATTTGCACCACCATTTGGTCTAATGAAGTAACAGCTGGATTGAACGAGAGTGCACAATGGAACATAAGAAAAACATCAATTATGAAGCGTTCTCATAGGCCAAAGTCCTGCCAATGTTACGTACCACATTCACATTTCACTTAGAATCTGGAATCTAGTTCTTATCAGAGATACTCCCTGCTCTTCTCCTGGTGTTTAAAGAAAACTGCCTTCTGCTGTTTCCTCTTGTTCCCCACAGTAGGCTTGTGCCATTCGGTTCTTATCCAGTCACAGCCAGTCCCCAGAAGGTGTATGCTACGGGAGTAGCATTTCAATCCGACTGGTGACCCTCCAAAGCTATGAGACAAGAGGAAAAATAATGAATTTTTAATTTCACCCTTTGGCTTCTTTCCTCTGACACTGATTCTTTGGAATTATACTTTAAAATAATTTTATTGGGTCTTGTTAGCATCTTTGCAACCTCAGGACTACCTCGAAGTTCTCCAGATTCTGATCTGTGTTCAGAATCCAAGACGAAATACCCTTGGTAGCATTTTTTTTTTTTTTTACGTCCACTTCTCTAGGCAGGGTTTAGATCATTGCTCGCTTGTGGTACATGCTACAGAAACCAAAACAAAGGGCTCAGTAGATTTTTTCAGATACTACTGACAATGCATTATTCTGCAGTTTCACTCAAGACAAACTATGTTTGAAAAGCTTTCCCCAAATCTTAAGCTAATTTAAAGGCTTCTCCTGAATATTTTGCTGGAGCTGCTGGGACTTTAAAAGACCAAATGCAAGCAGGCTGCCCATTGCACAAGCAAGAGAGATGCATATGGCACTGTGACCAAGGAAACCTTTTTAAATGTGAGGGACCCTGAGTAGCTCCGATGTGCCATGCAGATGTTCAATGCAGAGTAGGCTGAGCTGTCTCTGTCTCTAAGTTTTGTAGTCCCATCACTATAAGACCTGAGCAACCATCACATAAATTGACACCAAAAGTCTGGTTACTGTGGCCCAGGTGTATCCTACATGACTGTAGGTCCTTATGAAGCACATCTCAGAAGATCCCAGGCTCTCTTGCAGTCAGTGTAGTGACTGGACAGTCCGGTCTCCTGAAAAGTTACTTTTCCCTGGGTGTGCTGTGGCCTATATATTATTGCAGTGGAAGACTAGATTCCTAATTTCAGTGCCTAGCTTCAGATACCTTGCTCCACTAACTCTGTAACCTAGGGACACAACACATATTAGATTCTTCCCCAGGAGAGAGAGTCATGGAGTCTCAGGAAACCCTTATTTTCCAGAATTGAACCTCTCCTTTGTCTTTACCTTTTTTGTTTGATTGTTTGTTTGTTTGTTTATCCCATTGAAAGATCCAGCTTCACTAGTCAGCTAGAAGTGGGAAAAGACCTCTCTGGACTTGAATGCTGCCTCTCTTTTGTGAGAAGCTCAACAGGTCCTGAAGACTTTACGCCTGTTTCATAAAGTTCTTAGGCAGAAACTTTATTCTTTTTAGCTTCTCCCAGCCTCACCTTTCATGGTTTCTACTAGAGACTCCACACCAAAGAACATAACTCCCTTTAGTGTCTCTGAGTTTTTAGATTACTTTTGCATTTCAGATTTGTAATTTACTCAGTATTCAGTGAAAACCTTTACACCCTTTGAACTAAAAAATTAAACTTATGTTGCTGTTTTGAAAGCAAAAGGAGTGGTTATAAGTGGTGTAAATTGAGTACAGTGTGCAGCAAATTTAGCAGTTGTTCCTCTCACATAAGCACCTCTGCAACCCTTTAGGAAGCGTTTTAACATAATCTTGACACCCTCCGGGGTTTTGCAGCTCTCAGAAAGGTGTTAGGTTAAGAAAACAGGAGAAAAAGACAGCACAGAAAGGTATTTCCTGATTGTCCTTCCCAGCATCATCTCTAAGAAGGAATGGACCAAGCAGAAAAACCTTATATTTTTTACATAAGTCAACTGGGGCATCAACCTTCAGATATGGAAATGAATAAAATAATTTCGTAAGTAACCATTTGGGGAAGACAGAGAAAATAAATGCTGTCTGTTTTCCCAGTGCAGTAACTGTTGACCTCTTCTGAAAATGTACTTTGATGAAGCATTGACTTCTTCTTGCATTACAGCTCCTATATTCTAATCTGGACACTTTATTATTGACTCAGATGTGAGTACAAACAGATAGATCTCCCATGAATGCTTGTGAATTCACAGCTCCTGATGGGTTGATCTCCTTCAGTCTCATGAACATTAGCCATCTGAAATAGTACATTTACCTTCCTCACCCCAACCCTCAAAAACACTCCAACACTTTCAATGAAAGCTAGTGCTCCGTTGAAACAGAGAACTGCCTTTTTTTTTTTTTTTTTTTTTTGCTAGATTTGCAGTTGGATGGCAATCAAGCCATGCTCCCTGGTGTAGGGAAGGAGTACCTCCTTCTGTGAATTTGTAGTGGAGTGCATGTTCTGTCTGCCTGCATGATGCTCTGAAACTATAACGAGCTGTGGAGAGATACTCCCCTGCCTATGAAGCAAATTCTAGCCATGCTCAAGCTGAAGGAAATGCTTGCCACATTTCTTCTCTTCCTGAGAGCTTGGTGTAACCTCTCTTGACCCAGCCAAATACCCTGAGAGGGTACATGGGATGTTTGTCAGGCTGTCAAGTGGATGCATTTTGAAGTGTGATCCTATTTACAAGGAATGAAACCAAGAGTTATGGAGAATGAATTTCTGAGCCAACTTCCACGTATACCTTGAATAAATAGAATCTTTTTCTTCCTCTCTCTTGGCTCTTCACAAAAGCAAGGTACCAGGCTCTCTCTGGCTTCCTCTGCCTTTTATGATTGCTTGTGCTGGCTTTTTGCTCCTGTCAGGCACTGAACGCTGAATGAAGCCACTCTCCACCATTGTGTATTTCCTCAGTTTCCAGGGAAAACTCTAGGCATCCATAGTTAAACTTGACCTTCAACTTTGCTCTGATGGCCCAGCCATCAGACAGCACCTGCTATGATTTCATAACTCATCCAGTGAAGAGCAGCTAACATGCCCACCATCTCCCATGATATCAGGAGTTGCCCAGAGATCAAAAGATAATGGTAGTTGCAGGTGCTAACAACCTCAGGCAAAACACCTGGAATTTTTGAGGAGGAACAGCATCTTTTCCAAGCTTTTCATCTCCTGGTTCCTGGCACTCACTGAAAGACCCACACCATTCCTAATCACGTGGTAGTGGACAGGGGAGATGCAAGCCTATGGAACAACTCAAGCTTTATTTTCAGCCCAAGCAGCAGAAAAAAAATAACAAAAAACAACAATATATAATGTAGAGATGACTGTCTTGGGGCTCCTGCAGCATTCACAGCTGTCTTTTTTTATTGCACTGAGTGATGTTACTGTGCATTTTACAGTTACAATCACAGTATGACACACATAGGGATAGCTCAGTGGGTTTTGATCTGACCCCGCAAGCAACAAGATTTTGAGTATCTCTTTGCATGGAGATTCCAAAACCTCTCTGGACCCCTGTTCCAATGTTCACCGTCCTGCTGAAAAAGTTTTTCCTAATATCTAATCAAGTTTCCTTCTAACTATCTTCCAACTTATGACTTCCTACTTACCTTTCCAGCAGTGGGGCTAGAGGGGGATAGAGAAAGACTGCAGGGAAGAGTAGAAAAACATCTCAGTAGAGCCGAGAAAGTATGCTGTGTAGGATGTAGGGCTTTGCTGTGCCCTAGAACATAAGGGGAAAAAATACATATATCTTTTCCTCTAGCCAAGAGATTCCTGAGCTGTGGGTGTTATGGTACACATACCTCTGCAAACCTTTCCCAAGCAGCTGTCTACAGAAATTATTACTTGCAGAAAACTGCAAGGAAGATATCTTGAGCATGGTTGCACCAGATTGTCTCATGACTTCTTTGTGCAGCATTATCAGTTTATATCCATCTGTTTTTCCTTGTCTCATCTTTCATCTACTGAAAAGGACTTGGCAACATGGCCTAGGGATTAGACCTTCATCTTGAGGCTAGGGAAGAGATAAAAGCTAGGGGTAATGAAAGGCACAAGTGAAAGTTAGACGTTGTCAGTCTGAAAAGTTATCAGAAAAGGGACCAAATTAATTAATCCTCTCCCAGATTGCTGTTACAGTGTAACTACTGCTTTCCCTTTTTCTCCATAAACTTTTGTGGAGCATGTCAGGTGAAATTCTCTAATGGTTTCTCTAATTTCTTGATAGCTAAAATCTGCAAAAACATATGTTATCTTTAAAGATTGCATTTCTTGATGAAGTATTTCCATAGCTGTTTGGACAATACTCAATGTTTTCTCCTTTCCTCTGAAACGAGTTAATACGTGAATAACAGAACGGGCAAATCACGTAAAAGGGTTTTTCTAATTCATGCAGTCACGTGCCTTCATATACTTAATCCAGCAAAGAATTTAAGCACATTCTTGTATGTAGGTACATGATCATGTGTGCATCTCGGCACAGGTGAAGACTGATTGATATTAATAATGTCAGATTATATTCCTCTTTCTTTAATACTCTTGGGTTGTTTCAGGGGTAATAAGTATGAGACAGAGAAGTGTAATGAATCTTCAAATGTTTAATTTTGTCTGTTTCTTCACTTCTATTGCTTTCGATTGTTTCCAAGAGAACACACTTGGGAAATGTAGGCTTATGGCACCAAATTAACTTTGGTGGTAATTCCTCAGGAATATCAGAAATTGTTTCAGCACATTGAGAAATCACACTGCTGAAAGAAGGTGCTCTCCACAATTACATCTGCTAAGAAATTAACAAAAAAATGTGCAGTTATCATTTTGAGGCAATCAACCCTCTCTGTTGTTGACCTCTACCTTTTTGGTTCCTTGTTCAAGCCCAGCTTTTGATCAAAAATGACCTAAGATCATTTCTAACTGAGGGCTGATAGTAGATGACATGGTGTGTGATCGTAGGGTGCATAGCCTTCAGCTAGGGTATTATCCATGCGTTTGTAGTACATCATTCAGCTCACAGAATTTCAAAGAACGTTAGGGATTGGAAGGGACCTTGAAAGATCATCTAGTCCAATCCCCCTGCTGGAGCAGGAACACTTAGATCACGAGAGCTCCTGCTCTCGGTTCTTCTCTAGAGGAACCTGACATCTGAATTCCTATTTGACAGTCTCAGGAGAAAACAACAAGAACTGAAGAGATCATAGAGACTTAACTTCTTCTGCCCCCCTAAAAGGTCAGGTACAGTAATGGGGCTATAAGGAAAAAAAAAAAAGAAAAAGAAAAGAAAAGAAAAAAAAAAGAACTTTCTTTTGCCTTCCCTACCAGAAACATGGAAAAACAGATTTGTGACTTACAAAAGTGTCCTGAGAAGATCCTTCTCAAGCAATGACCCTGTTGTGTAACCTGGTGGATGTACTTTGAACAGGATGTCTCTGGCATGTAGTGGGTCTGTGGGAAAACACTTTCCACCAGCAATAGCAAGAAACTGATATTTGACCCCTTCAATAGACCCTGCTTCTTGAATCAGGTAGACGAGAGAGTGGCTTTGAAATTCTTTCAATTTGAAAGGTGAAAATCACAAAGAGTAAAGGCCACATTTTCATGAGTATTTAAAAATCTTGGTGGGTTTATGAATGAACAAAAACAGCTTATGGTCTTAAAACATAGTGAAAGGAAATGGGAGTTAAACAGTAACCTTTCCCAATTTTTTCTTACCTGCATCATGAAGCTCTGCGTTTCACAGGCATTCAGGCGCAGGAATAGCATCATACAGAGGGAAGTAAGGCAGAGGGACCTAAAAGTTAGAGCACAGACTCCTATGACCTGAGGGGAACAAAGGGGAAGATTAAGATGTCTTTGCTTTGGCAGGATTTTGGATGTGTTGAGCATACCTGAGCTCCCACAACCTCAGCAGAATATGTGAGAAGATGGGATGTACAGACAAAAACCCAATATTCATTTAACACTTTAATAACTAATTCCAGAAGTTGGCACTATGTTTCCATAGCAGAAATGCTGCTGGTTTTGGTGCAGAGGGCAAAGTCACTCAGCACAAGAAATTCATCAGAGATTTTGTGGAAGAGGAGGATGAAAACAATATCCATCTTTCTTTCCTCTAATTGAATAACAAAGTTGGTTAAAAAAATCACTGAATGAGTTAAATAAGTATTCCCCCCCCCCCCGAAATTTCCAGAGTATGGAACTGTGCGGTTTTTACTTTTGTTACCCATCCAGCTAATTAATCACCTTCAGTTTATTTTTCACCCTGTCAATATTTTTTTGGATTACAACGTTATTTTAAAAAGGGAGGAATAAAAAAGAAAATAGAATATAAAATGAAGAAGAGAAAAAGAATTGAATTTAATCTCCTCTGGTGAAAAGAATGCATATTTGATTTAATTCAAATACTGAATATTTCAAACTTTCCCTCACTTTTTTTTTTTTTTTTTTATGATTTACATCTTTTTATGCTTTTTGATCTATACTGTGCATGGTGCTCATGCTATTCATTTTCTTCCCACCATCTTGTTTGTATTCTTTCATTCTTCTTTTCTTTTCCTTTTATGTACTCTTACTCGCTGAAGAAAGTCTGTGAGCGGCAGCTTGATGAAATGGCTTTAGAAGTGATGTTAAGTCCAAGGGTGAGGTTAAGAATTGGTGTTTGCAATGAACAGCAGATACAAGCAAATCCTTGGTACACAGTGACAAAAGAAGTTTCTCAAAAAGTTGTTTTCTTTTTCCCCAGGATATGTTCAGTCTTGCTAGGATGAGGTTGAGCCAGATGCTTTTCCTTGTACGCACCCTGGCAGATTGCAAGTGGGGTTGGAAATGTCACTGTAAGGCAGTGGAGCTCATCAGCATATTTCTGGCAGAAATACTCGAGTGCTTCTCCATCTTTCCAACTGATCATCTGTAAGCAAACAATAATAATCCAGGGCTGGGTTCACAGTCTCGTTTTGTGGGCATGAAACACAAATTCATCACTGGTGGAGTTATATTTTTCTAATAAAGAAAAAGTAGCCAAAACCTGAAAAAAAAATCAATTAAAATTAATACATTTGGATCTGCAGGCAGAAACAAAACCCAGCACTTAGCCAAACTGTATGTGACTTTTGAGTAAATTAGAGAAAGAAGAAAACAAGAAATGAGAGCTCCATGCCTTGCTGGTGTGCCAATCTACGTCAAGCTGGTGAGATTTGCAGCAGGTCTGACAGGTCCACAGATACAAGATATTCTGGGCCATGAAAATGCTGTGTACAAAAGGGGATCCATGATACCAACCTTCTTCCTCTTCCAGTCTGATGGGTGTTCAACCACATGCTCTTCTCCCCCTTGTGATGGTGGACACACGGGAAGATCTAAACTTTTAGGAACCTGTAATATTTAGGACCTTGTAGGTCAAATGAGACAGAAGCCAGTGTGGAACAAAGACTGGGCCAGGGTATGCTTCAGCCTCATTTATGTGCTTGTAACTGAACTTCAAACTTCAACAGCGTTCAAGAGGCGTTTGGATAATGTCCTCATTAATATGCTTTAACTTTTGGTTAGCCCTGATGTGGTCAGGCAGTTGCACTGGATGATCTCTGAAGGTCCCTTCCATCTCTCCTCTCCTCTCCTCTCCTCTCCTCTCCTCTCCTCTCCTCTCCTCTCCTCTCCT
>VXAA01001113.1:339181-357438 GCA_013399115.1 Anseranas semipalmata
TCTCCTCTCCTCTCCTACTAAAATTTAAAAAATCCAAGAGGTCTGAGGCAGACAGACCATTACAGAGCTTTCCAAAATTCTTTTCCACAATTGCGTTCAGCAGTAGTGGGTAAAGTTCTCACTGTCGGGGACATTATTGCCTTTATAACAGGAAAGTTTTGCAACTATAGCAGAAGGACAAGTGCTTTAGCACATCTGGGTATCAGATTGCTAACATCTCTGTGGCCAGGCAATGAAGATTGGCCGCACCTCATACATTCAGGGTGTTATTCATCTGATATATCTTTAGTGATATTAGGATTTGTCCCAATGCTTTTGGCTTGCCAGTAGGGAGATGAGTACAGGAAAATTAATCCCAGATCCTCTTTTTCACTCAGAGGAGAGTGAGTCAGTAGCACTGACGAAGTTTAGGACGCGATTAGTTTTAGCCTGAAGAAGGTACTTCTCTCAGGTCCAATGAATCATATTCCTACTGCCACTGAATGCCTTGACTAATTCTCAACTACTACGATAGGGACCTCATGGAGATACTATATTGTAGCTAGCTAAAATGAGAAGGGTGAATTCCATTCAAGTTGCCTACAAGTCAGCTAACAGAAATAGTCGCAAATAGTTTGCCCAGATGTGCACCCCAGAGTGTGATTAATCCCTTCCCAGGATAAATGTCTAAATAAGGTGAGGAACCATTTATTATCTGCCTGTCTTAGCGTTGGCTAAATGGTTTAATCTTAGGCAGCAAAGGTTAGTTGAGATGAACTGGGTGCTGAAACATGTATCTTCATACACTTGTGTCTGGAAAAGCCTGTCTTAGCACAGTTGGCACTAAAACCTCAATGTCCAGTCCTGGCATCCTTTCTCCACAGATTCTCAAATAGGAAAAGGATCCAACTAGGTACTTCCAGTATTAAAAATCAGCTTGTCATTAGGGCACATGCTCTGAGCTTCAGGGACATTCATAGTCACAGGGACTTTGGAAAGATGAAGGACCGCATTCAGGGACTGCTTCCTCATTGTGCTAGGCACTGTACAAATACCATGCCATCAGGATGGAATCTGTCCTCTCCCACACTTTCTGTATCACACCTTTGAGAAAACGATCCTGCTTGCATTCATTCACACATTTTTCTTGAATGTATGTAAAGAAAATAAAAGAAACAGAAAATAAAAAAGGAACTCCATCCTTGTTATTAGAGGCTTTTTGCAATATTACTATCACTGCAGCAGGAGCTAGACCCAAACTCATTGACTTCCTGTAGGCCAGAAAATGCAAACGCCTTGTGGTTATTATCACTTTGCACCAGCTTTCTACCACTGACCTTGATGGGAAAACTCCTTAAACCACTTATCAAATCCACAAGTCATCTTGAACCCAGAGAGTAACAGTTAATAAAGCACTTGGCAAGTTTCGCATTGTTTTAAGCTGACCTGTATTTTGACTTATCACATGATTTGCAGAGTAAAGAAAACTCACGAGTAACACTCCTTCCTAATGCTGAACATTGTGAGATGGCACTTGAGAATAACACTGAAGTACCCCTGATTTACACCTGTATATAAGTTCAGAGAAAGAAGAAAAAGAGAGAAAGACAGAGAAAAAGAAATGGAGGGGGGGAGAAGTGGAGGAAGAGAGAGAAAGAGAAAGGGAGAGGGACAGAGAAAGTGAGAAAGAAAGTAAGAAGGGAAGGGAAGGGAAGGGAAGGGAAGGGAAGGAAAGGAAAGGAAAGGAAAGGAAAGGAAAGGAAAGGAAAGGAAAGGAAAGGAAAGGAAAGGAAAGGAAAGGAAAGGAAAGGAAAGGAAAGGAAAGGAAAGGAAAGGAAAGGAAAGGAATCATGGACTCACAGACTGGTTGAGGTTTGAAGGTTCCCTTCATGCTGGAAGGGAAGCACCCAAATAACTCCTGTTGAAAGGTATTGCAGTTGGTTAACAGGTATGTACAGGGGAGCTGACCTGAAGATGCTGCCTGGAGAGTAAAAAGGCATTTTAAGTGTTTCAGTTAGTTAGGATCATCTACATAACCGCATGAATAAGACCAGAGCATAACTACTGACTCACAGGATGTTTTTGTTTTTGTTTCTTTTAATATTTTTCCCAAGCTGAAATTTGCTGTCAGTGTCATAGCTATACTTTACTCCTTACTGCTGGTGCAGCAGTGAGAGCACTGCTAGCTTTGCACTTGCAGTGATACAATTGCTAATGCTGCTAGCTGGCATTTCCCTGCTTCCAGGCTCAGCTGAAATGACGATGTTGGAAAGACAGTGTGAAAGAGAAAGAAGAAAATTGACAGCTCCTTAAAACCCTTGTACAAATAAGACATTGCTTGACATAATGCTATTCCAAACTCAGTCACCTGGACTTGATTTGTAAACTTGCAAGAAGCTGCTGGTTGCCTGGGTTTTGCTGCAAAAGGTGGTTTGATTTGGTACCTCTGGGTTTAATGTCCTGAGCAAAGCTGGGCAGATGCCATCACTAAAAAACAGAAACATTGCAGAGCTTAGCTTCAGCTGAGAGAGGAATTAGAGCTGAAGAACACAAATGTGTCTAAGGGGGATCTGGCTGCAGTATCTGCAGCTGTAAATACAGATACACAGACACACAGGGAGAAACAAACACTTTCTGTGGCTGAATGGAAGAAGACCAAGAGTGAACCATGCCCCAGTAGATTTCACAGTGGCCTTTGTTTGTATAGTCATAAAACAAACAAACAAAATGACAAAAAGAAAACAAAGTATAATATTTTATTTCTCTAGAGTCTTTTGTTTGTCTGTCCTTATTCTTTACCTGGCCTCATTCAGATATCCAGGGATCTAAGAGCTTCCTTCTGAGAGCCACTTTCAGCTCTGTGACTGAATGCTTTTCCTTCCATTTAGCCATCTGAGCATGAAAACTTTCTTCATGACAAGGTAAATGTCCAAGAACAAATCACCCTTTGGAAGTTCCAGCCTTCCTCTGTCCACTAGAGTGTCCGGCTGTGATAAGACACTTAACTTAGTTGAGAAACCACAGGTGAGGTGAACCTTATGCTATGTGACCTATCACAAAACCATAACCAGAATTTGAGATCCCACCTGCAATGCCACTGATATATATTCTGACCACTGAAGCGCTCCAAAGATCATCCCTTATCTGGTAGGTGAGCTGCTTTCATCAAGAGCAGCCGGTCACGGCTACTGCAGGATGCAAGTGATGGCTTCAGTGGTTCTTGCTATAAAAAGTGGGTGCTCTTAGTTGAATACTTTGTTCTTCCCCTGACATAAACCGTGGCTTCTCCTGCACATGCAAAGGCAACTTTTCAGCGATGCTTCCCTCAAAGAAGCTTGCAATACTCCTTGTGTTTTGTTTTGTTTTGTTTTTCTATTTTCTTCTCCCCAAACTGAAAGTACTTCTAAGCAGGCATTAGAGGTTTCTTTTTCCAGCAATGAGGATGAGGATATTCCTGTGGTTGGATGGGTAATGAGATGGGAAGTGGGAAACGGGAAAGGCTTCTGAAGTGGTTTGTGAACCCTTTTGGATTGCTCTTTTCCAGAGCAACTCCTGCAACACCACTGACTCCTGGGAGGCTTTGGGATCAGTCCAGGCATGGCTGAGAGAGAGAGAGATCAAAATGAGCTGGGGTTTGGTGATACCGAAGAACCAAAAAAGTGATGAAAGCAGTTGAGTAGGAAACCCTCAGAGCTGGTGTACATTCAACTAGGAGATAGGACATCAGCAGGCAGTGAGGGTAATGACCTACCCTTGCATAAAAGGGTGTTAGAATGCTGACCCAGATCATTTCCTCTGGCCATGTAATAAGAATGGAAATGGATGCCCAGGGCACAGCAGGGGAAGTATTAAACCAAGGGTGGATACATATTAGAGAAAGCTTCATAAATAATCAGTGTCAAGTAATGCAGAGCTGCCTACTGGCCCAGCAGGAAGACAGAGAGGTGGCCGTGGGTTTGCTCAGGAGGAAAATGGTGATCTCTCTGGGCAATGAGCAGCCCTGGGTGCACAGACCCCAAATCTATCCAAATCACCCATGTGTCAGCAAGAAGCGATAGACAAACTCTACAGGACTCATCTCCCTTCAGGGTCTCTGCCACAGGGTGGACTAGCTCACCCCCTCATTTCTCAGAGTAGCAACTGCTGATTCAAAATTCAAATATTTGCATGCTCTGCTTGCCAGTGTATAAACATGCCAACCCTCAGCAGTGCTAAGCAGCAGTAAATCATCTGTGTGGGACAAGGCTGGGAGGGAACAAGGAACCTTGTGGGGCAGAAGTGCAAGTGAGCAACAAGAGCTTTGCTTTTCCTTAGCTGGAAAGTAAAATTGCTCCCTGTTTTGCTGCCACCTTCACTGTCTTGCAGGGACCTCTCTACCCTCAGGGCTGCAGCCTCCCCACTTGGGAAATACTGAGGTCAATAATTCACTTGCGTATCTTGCCACACTAAATAAGTGCTTCCAAAATCCCAAAGCAAATGGCTCTTGCTACATTGATGTCAGCAACTGGAAGTGGGAGGCACAAAAAAAGCTGGGACCTTCAGGCAACTGTCTCCTTCATAGGCTGGGAGCGATTAAACTGCACATTTAATTGCTTTGATATATATTTGTTTTACATGAATGCAAGATCCAGCTAATCTAATTGGCTTATTTGCTCCAAAGTTGCTAACAATGGACCCTAAACTGTACATAAATGACCGTTAAATTATTAGCTATCAGAAAGATCTGCAATTGGATTTTGAATGTAAAATAAAATGAGGGCTCAGAGAAGCAATTATTATTTTTTATTTTTGTATTTTTTTTTTTTTTTTAAGCAGCCTTATTATCTCTACAGGAGCTTTGTTCAGGAGACAAGTGTTCCCATTAGAAAATCAATAACAGAGCTGCAGTGATAGCAGTAGTAACCTGTCTGGTTTCAATTAGTGCTTGGGAGAGGTTGAGCCTCTTCCCTGAGACTGTCACTTGCCAACACCAGTGGAATTTTGTGCATATTTATTGTTTGGAGAAATTTGAACTCTTGGCAGTAAAATTTTGGGGACTGCTGACAATTTTATTTTTTTCTCTACTGACACCAGCTGGTGTTGCAGTGGGCCACACTCACAGCTGATGGCTGCAGACAGAGATGGAAAAACCTCTAACGTGGTTTGTCCTGGTCTTGTATTGGTCCTTGGGCAGCAGTGATAGCATGATGTGCAGTGGACAGTCCCATCATTTTTTGTCCCTGTTTTCTTGGGCTACTGAAGATCTCTGAGACCATAAGAGACTTTAAAGGGGTTTCTGAGCAATACATTACTGAGGAGATGATGTTTGTAGTCTGCTGCCCTCACAATTTGAGCAGGGCCTCTACTGCATCTTGACAGAAGACTGGATGATCTTTAGGGACAGTGCTTTTAATTTAAAATCAAATATTTATACAGCACCTAAAACACTGATGTGATTTGGTATGAGATGGAAATTCTGGTTTCTACAGTCAAAACAGAGGAAGACCTGAGAAGTTATCTTCAGTCCTGGTCACCTTTTGTTGGCCAACTCCATCTAACCTGACTTCCAGGGCTCAACTGAAGCTGGAAAGGGGTATTGGGATGCCCAAAGTGGGAACCCACATTTGTGGGCTATTTGGTAAGACTGCATAGCAAGCAGTAAAGAAGGAACGGTGATAACACCCCAGATGGGGACACAAAGTCAGCCATGTTTTTCAGGCACCATTTTATGGGACATAAATCCAAGTTGTTTTTCTCTTTACTTACATCCTTGACAAGTTCTGCCAGTTTTCCAAGGCTGTTTACCCTTGATGGTACTATATTATCTCCTCTCCTTAGCCTCATATCACAGGTTGTTGCCCTGCGTAGCCCTTATCCTGGCTACACTGGTGCAACCTTCAACTGGTCAACATTATGGCTATTCTCTCTTCACAGTTTTATATTCAGGCTTCTTTTATGTTTCTTTCCAGAAGACTTAGAAGGGGTATTGCATGTGAAGAGCTCTGCCTGTGTCAGTTGGGAAGATGAATTTTGCCTCCAAGTCAAGACTGCTTCTCACAGGTCAATGCTTCAGGCGTGTGCAGGCCCCTTTGGGCCTGCTGTGCCAAGGAGTATGTCCCCAGCTGCACCTGTGACCATCTCTGCTGTCTCACTCTGTCAATTTTAGGGTCAATTCAGGGCAACCATCAGAAAGATGAGGAAACACTTCTTGTCTGGCCTCGGTTCAGTAGCAAATGGGAAGATTTTGCACATGTAACAGGAGTATACCCTTGTTTTCACCAAGTGAACAGAGTAGCAACAGATCCATAGATGGAGTTGCTGCCTTTACGGGTGTCTCTTCTCAACTTTTTAAGGAAGAAATAAACTCAAAGCAGAACTGTGCAGAAACAAGAAACGGTAAGTGAAGGGGAGGCAGGATACATGCCTGACCTGACACTGGCTACAGGAAGGTGCTTGGTCTAAGTTATGTGGAGAGCAGAAGAGAAGACCAGTTCTTCCTGATGGTGACTCAATGCATACTAACAGAGTAGGCTGGGACAGTCACCCTCCAGGAGAGGTCAGCTATGGACCACAGAAGGACAGCTGGTGAGTAGTTTTCATGAGATATCTAGATCTTCAATAGTTAAAGTTTGGTAAAGAATTCCATGGTTGGTAGTTTGTTCAAAACTTTGGTTCTGCACTTCTCTTTGCAGAAGAGAAATCAAAGCTTTCTCTCGCTGTCATGTGCTACCACTTGGTTGTTGACATGAAAGTTTTCTATCCTCCAGTGCCTGTCACTGAGCAGATGTTTATGAGAAAGGCGTATCGATATCCTTTCACAGAAAGTTTAAAAGTAGAGTTCTGACAAGATTAATTTTCTACTTCAGACAATGACTCGTCTATTAGAGATTCTTTAATACTTAATTATTGATCTGCATTATTAATGAATACTTCTGGATTCATGGATTCACATTATAATAATGCATACCCCTAAAGTTACAATGTGTCTGACAATTACAGAAACATGCAATATTCATTAAAGTGTAGAAGTTAGCACTGAATTTCTGACTGGGTGTATTTTGCAACCCACTAGAAGTTACTTTTCTCTGTGATTTTAGGCAATTTCAGAGAAAGTGGTTTCTTTATTGAAGGCTATCTTGCTCTGCTAGTGACTTAAAATTTTAGGTCGTGACTAGGATAAGGGGACTGCTATTCTGAAGTAGAGATCTGCATTTTCAGCTCCCCAGGCCTGAAATTCCTTATTTTGAGTCTTGCTATAAGCCAGTCAAAAATTTTCAGCTGAAAGAATTTTGTCAGAAAAGGTAGATTCCAAACTGATGTGAATTTTTGACAAGGAGGTTGATTTTTTTTTTCATCTGCAGAAAGAGAAAGCACCCAAACAAAACCAAAACATTTCACTTTGATTTGTTTCTTAACAAGATGCTCCTTTTTTTTTTTTTTGTTTAATTTGAACTGATGTTCCATTTATTTTTTTTTTTTCTACAGTGCTGAGAAAACATATTACAAAGCTTGAAAACAACATGAAGAAGTTTATTGTGGGTGGAAGACAACATTCTTTTAAACTCAGATATGCTGGGCTTGTTAGTCTGTTTGTTTGTTTTCCATTTTCAGTTAGCCGACTTTTTTTGGTTATTTCAGATCTGCCTCCAACTTATTTATTTATTTGCTTACATTGCAGAATTGGCAGCAAAATGAAAAACCAGTTATTCCCACATCTCTGTTTAGCAAACAGCTTGTCACTATCTGTGCCGAGGGGTGTCAAGAAATTGCTCTAGATCTCCAGATAACATTTTAATATAATTGAGAATAGCTAACATACATAATAGAAATAACAACAGAGCATTAGTAATGGTAATAGGACAAATTTAAGCAACCTGGGATTAGTGATGATCACTGTGTTTTCCACACTGGGTGTGAGTGAATGAAGCCGCAGCCCAATGTCCTCAGTCAACCTCTTTTAAAATCTCCACTTTGGTAGAATTTTGCTCACTGTTCCATCCTTAATAACATGAGGCCCCTCTCAGACCTAGCAGTGGTTGACCATGGAGTGTCCAGAAGTGCCCTTTGCCAGTCTCTGATGTCATTTATGTCCCCAAGTCTGGAGCAGAGACCATGAGAGGCTTCTTTTCCAGGGAAGCCAAGGAGAAGCTGCTCTGTCAGCCAAGCAAAGAGCAGCTGCTGCTGAGCTTGTCGCAGCTGAGGAATCACGTTCCCCTGTACATGAGCTGATGCATTGCAGATGACTTCCAAGCTCAGCCTTGTGCAGCTTTTACTGCATTGCAATGGCCAGATCATGGCTGCTATACATAAGATAGAGATGATCCTGACATTGAAAGGGTTTCATCCATTAGCATGCAGACAGGAGTTACGCTATGAGTCTGTAAGTCTTGCAGAGATGTGATGAACCATTTCTTGGGCTTCTGCTGCATCACAGCCATCGACTGACAGCCTTCTGCAGTTCATCCAGAGGAACTTTCCCCCCTGTGCTCAGCTATGCCAAGCCAGCTTAGCACCAATAAATTCAGCTGAGAAGGAGGCCTGGAGTTTCATTTCTGCTAGAGCCCTATGCAAGAAAAACATCCTCAAAATGCATGCAGATATGTCTTTTGGACAAAACCTTTCTATTCTGATTTTTGTGAAGAGCAATATTTGGAAATGGCTTGTTGAGATCAATGCTGCAAACACACCAATTGGGTTGGTGCTAGAGTCTGAGTTTTGATTTGAAACTGGGTAGTTTGATATGCTGAACATGCTTCTTCTGGAACGGTGCCTGCAGGGGTATGGCAGCACCTTCTGCAACTTCATTTGTCTGTGCTACAGTGCCTGACAAACAACAGCATCTTTACTTAACTAAGAGACAGCATCCATCACAGCATCTATGCATGCTCACCCCCCAGTGAGAATAACAAGGGAGTTTAAGAGAAGTAACAATCTCTTTTTCCTCCTTCCCTGTGGGCAGGAGATGTAACTGGCTTAGTTTGATGTAGCTTTGATTTGCTTTCTATTTTTGTGTTTCTTTTCTTCGAACAAGCAGCTAGAGATGCCTAGGATTGGAAAACAGACTGCTACCAGAGACCTAGTCCTTTTTGCAATAGCTAATTACTCATCTCCCAGCTTGTCAGTAAGCTTTTTGCTACAGCATCACACTCTTGTAGAGACTTTCCCAGCCATCCTTGGGCTGCTGTTCTCAGCCTGCAAGAGTGAACCACCTGTGGCCTGACCAGTGTGTGTTCGAACCAGCTTGTCACAGTTTGTCTCTCTGATACTCCTAGTCTCTGACTGGTTTGGTATTTTCCTTGAGCTTTTCTATGCTGGAGATATTTCCACTGGGAGCCCAATTCTCTGCATTTGTTTCACAGTTGTATTTAGCTTGAAAGTATCTGATTCAATAGGTAAGAAACACTCCCCTTTGCAGATATCAACTATACTGACAAAGGAAGTCAGTGAAGATCAGTATTAAAATAAACAAATAAACAAATAATTGTGATTTGTGGCACAGTGTTGTGCTTGCTTAAAATTTCTGTTGAGCTCAGGCTGATTTGGGCTGTCATCTGGTTCATTGATCAACCCTCCTTTTTAAGACAGTTTTTTGTAAGTAAATGCTGGAACCAATTATTTTTCCTCCTGCATAAGATGAGCTGTGTGAGATCCCAGCTTTCTGTAGCCAGAAGGCTTCACACTTCCTGTGCTGGAAGTCACATGCAGATCACCTTTTAGTAAGCACTGGTGAATTTGCTCTTCATGGGTTTGTCTAAATCTCTGTGAAGGGAGAGACATCCACTTTGGAATATGGGGAAGATGCACAAGTGTAAGACTAAACCGATCACCTCTCAGCTGTCAATATGAGCAAATTTGCTCAAAGGTCTTGCTTATGTGCACATGTGGGAATATTGGTGTTTGCAGATTTTTATTTTTATTTTTATTTTTATTTTTATTTTTATTTTTATTTTTATTTTTATTTTTATTTTTATTTTTATTTTTATTTTATTTTTATTTTTATTTATTTTTATTTTTATTTTTATTATTTTATTTTATTTTATTTTATAGCTGTGAAGCATAGACATCCAAGTTTACACTACAAAAGGATGGAATAAAAATATATCTGCTCTGAAGACACAGGTCTGTGTTCTTCTGGCTTCATCAAAACTTCCCCATCAGGAGATGGTCAACATTGCATAGGCTCTGAGCCCTCCTTGGGGAAGGCAGCAAACCCAGGAGACAAGTTATGTGTTATTAAAATCATGAATTAACATCTGAATTTCTGTCATGCCTATGGCCTCCTTCAGAAGAGCTTCAAGGAAGGCAAGGAAAAAAGGAAGGTCTCTGCCCCAAGCCATTTACAATGTCAGTGTTTGACTCCACTGACTAGCTTCCAAAGTTTGTTATGCCTGTACAAATGTAGCAATTGTACCATTAGACCAAATATTTTAGCAACAACAGGACAGACATGGTGACTTCCAAGAGTTTTCCATACAGCTTGAAATAAATCAGCTTGCTAAACAAAAGGAAACCAGATTTAGAGTTTGAATAATCAGCTGTATTGAGTAGGATGTTCTCAGTCTCTTCCAATATTTCAAGTCAATCCTACACTACTAGAGATTTGCTGATTTTGTGCCTTTTAACATCCCTGGGGATCCCTATTCCCACTTCACCAATCATTTTCCAAGCTCCTAGGCCTTCTGTGGCAGAATTTCTTTGGAGTCAGCGATAAAGTGTGGAGGAGATGAAGGAAAACTGGGCTGGTGCCTGGGACAAAACCTCCAGACACGAGTGTGCCCATGTGCCTGCACACTGTTAGTGCAGAAAATTAAGTCTGTGTCTGCCAAAAGCTTGTGAAACATTTGTGTGTCCCTTGATATGGGGCATATTTCTGGCTCCCTGCTCCAAATAAATTAAAATGAAGTCTGCTTTGCTTTCTCATGTGTCCAGCACCACTGGGTACCTCAGCATGGGCTTTAGCCTGTTCTATTGATCCCAGTTGATCCTTGCTGATTCCCATCAGTTGTTGATCCACTCCGCATCTTCAGGCACTCTCCATAGTCCTGCAAGACTTCTGTGTCTTGGGAAGACAGGGAGGGAAATTAGTAAAGTCTGGATGTAAATGTGGGTTTTGATGTAAGAAACCACTCCTATTAGAAAGAAGAAAAGAAAAACAAACAACCAAACAACGAAACATGGTTCATTATATATTAAATGTGCTTCTGAATAGCAGTTTTCTTTGAAGCAAATGTGGAACACAGATGTCACTTATGAAGAGGGAAAGGACACATACAGTCTGCAAGTGGACCTTTTAGGTTGCATTGCCCAGTCTGACCAAGGTGAGGTAGAACTGGGGCTATACCTGGGGCTGGAAATGTCCCCGGAGTCATCTGCTTCATCCCCACGCTTCTGGACCATGGTGTGTGGACCATGGGTGTTCCCCCTCTCTGAATCTCCTTAGGCCCATGCTTTCCAAAGCAGATAAGCAACTTTTCCCCCCATAAATGACGTGTTAGGGGTTCTTATGTTCCTCTCAGATTGCCTTCCAAATTTTCCAGTAGTCTCCAAGTTCTGCATTTAGGCACAAAACAGCTCTGTAACCAGAAGGGGAGATGGTTTCCCGAATCTGTGGTTTCCCCTGGGTGGGGAAGGAAATGCTAGGAAGGGGGTGAAGGTCCTTCAGTACTGGTGGTCTTGCTTCCCATTGAGGTATGTAATAAAAATGAAGAGATGGGTTTCACTCAAACTGTAGCATTTGCATTCATTTCTGGAAGTACAGTGGGAATAAAACTTAAGGGTCATACAAAAAAGAAGGCAAAGAAAAGAAGAGGAAAAAAAACCACACAGCAGTTAAATTGCTTGTGTATTTTGAGCTTAATATGACTCGACTGTGTCCTTTAAGTTTATTTAAACATTTAATTTTATTCTCTTGTTCTGTCCCTGAGTACATATGGATTTCATAGAGGTTTAACAGGACAGAAGAAAGTTCCCCATAATTGAAACAAGCTTTATGCACAAGTCACGATGTTATGTTCAAAACTCAGAGGGAGAAAAACACATTCTTTCTGTTTCAAATGACTTATTTTCAGACTAAAGAAAACAGCTGCAAGAAGGGAGAAAAGTCACTCTTCTCTAGGTGAGAGCCAAGAACAAAACAGTTGCTGAATTTTGTTCAAAGGGAGTCATCTTCAAACTTTGGGATGGGAATACTGAGAAAGCTGAGAAAGACTAATGCAGTGTCACGGCATGTTTCTGGGGAAGAGGAGGGTAAAACTTTCAATCAGTACAATAATTAGCACAACTGTTTATGGTGAAACCAAACCTGGGAAAGTATGGATTCAGTTGCATCCCCTGCCACAGACTTCCCTATGATCTGGGACAAAACATTATTTGCCATGTGCTGCCGTTCTCCCTCGGTACTGTGGGATGAAGGAATTGCCTTGCTCTAGAGGGCTGTTGTGGAACTGAAGAATTTGGCTACTGTGGCATTGCTAATAAAGCAGGGTACTGACAAATGCCTACAGCTGGTCTCTGAGATGAAAGCCCTAGAAAAATCGATGAGGGGTATGGGCAAATTCTCAAATAGCACTTAGCCATCAAAAAGTGAAATAAATCACAGGCCATCACATTTAGTTGCACTTGGAGAAGTTTTGAACTTTGCTGCAAGCCTCTACAGAGTGTTTATGAACACGTGTGGCATCAAGGAGTGAGTTGCACGCTGGTACCAAATGGCTCAACAGCCAGGCTTGTTACAACTGATTTCGGTGATCAATTTCAGGATACAATGATAGGTGTCTGAAAAATGGCTTCTCCATTATCTTAAAACAGATGCTTTCCAGCATACCTTATAATTGGATCTGAGAAGACACAAACAAACACAAAGGTTATGGGGCTGAATTTGGGTCAGTCCTTTATTTAGTCTTATGGTCATTATTTTTCTTTCCTTATTCAGGAATAATCCAACCTTACCTTGGAGGACTTCCAAGGTAAATTCAATGAGCTATACATTATCGGATCAACCTCATATTTCAACATATAGAAGATATGCTTGGATCAAATAAAGATATGGGAAAATCACAGGTTTTTATTCAGTTAAGCATCAAAGAAACAGGTCCTGAAAGGTGCTGAGCACTCTCCAACTCCATTGCTTTCTCTAGAAGCCTAGAAGCCATTCACCTGGCAAGAATTAGACTTTGGAGTTGATTTGAATTACTTGAATCTGCAAAATTAGGCTAGAAACATGCCGTTTTGGTGATTTTTTTCCCATTTTTCTAGGTTGCTTATCTATTCTGACATCAGTGAAAAGTTGACTTGAATCCTTATATGTAAACCAAGATGTAGTCACTGGCTGTTGGGAACATGGGGGGGCAAGGAGATGACCTACAGCTTTAGCCTCTTGCTAGCTGGGGTTGCTTAGGAATGGCTGGTGAAGATGTCATTCCACCAGCTATGGGGTTCATCACTATTGGGAAACTTAAATGTGGAAGGAGGGAGTATTCCCACAGGAGTCATTTTTTTTCTCCTTTTCAAAGATTTTATTTAACTTCAGGTGCAAGAGTCATTGCCTCTGCTGCAAGGACAGAGGAGATAGGAGTTTGCCACCCCTCTGTCAGATGCAAATCTGTATGCATGTCAGATACAGATCTGACGCAAAACTGGAGCTTATACCCTGTAGTCAGGAAGCTTACATGTGTCCTTACAAGAAGCTTCAATGGGTAAGGTTTCTTAACTCTGTCGCTTCTGTATGACAAATACCCAGCAGGAAAAGAAAGAAACTTACAACAAGTTGTATATCTCTTCGGTAGGGTTCTTAGCTCTCTCTTTGGGCTAGAAATGTCAGTTTATTGAAATCAGACTTCAATTTGTGGAAAAAGAGTGTTTTACTGTTTTACTGTGATCAGGAGAAAAGAAGGAGTGTCAGTATTTTTGAAAAAAAATGCTATTACTTCAAAATTATTTTGAATTTTGAAAGCTAAACTTCTGATAATAAAGCAAAAAAAAAAAAAAAAAGTAGAAAGATGAGTGGAAATCAAAATAAAGCATTTTGATTGTCCTGAATTAAATTCACGTGCCATGCTTAACTGCCAGTTTGTGAAAACGATCCTGGGATTTTGAGTTTCTTTCAGATTTTTGTGACAGACAGTTTCAACTTCTTAAACTTTTTCCCATATGGAAAATTTCTTTCCAGTTCAGCTCTCCCGGCGTCATCCCTGTGAAAGGGGGTACCCAATCCTATGCAACACAGAGGGGTTTTACATTTCAAGCTCTGTTTGCTGGTATCCAGGCAAGAAGGCTCTTCTTGCTGTGTATTTCCACTTTTTCCATTGATTTAGGAGTTCTCATTCCGAGCGCGTTGTAACTGCAAGGAAATGAAATTCTCTTGCTTTCTGCTAAAATAAGAAGATTTACTTGGGGAAACAACTCCGTAAATACTACGTACTGCCATCTATAGCTCTACTTGGGAAATACATTCGCAAGGCGAGCTCTGCTTATGAAACTGCTTTTTCTGCCATCAGAAGAACCTATTGTGTTAACCACTGTTTTAAAAACGTGGCTAGTCGTTTCCAACAGCTATTGTGGGAAAAGGCTGCGTAATTATTATTGCCATTGTTATTTTTAGAGGGCGTTCAGCACTTCCCCCCTTGTGAATATAATTTCCAAACAAGGATAAGGAAGAGATGAGAACTTGTTAGAGAGATTCCCTTTATGTGGCCATTTGGGACGCTCCGGTTTTGACTTCACTGGCAATAGCGTCACTCTGTGCCCCACCGTAATGCAGGCAGATATAACGTAGCTCCCTCTAGGACAAACAGCTTCAATGTTTTAGCAGCTTCCCACTTGTTAAAATAATCTCTCTCTCTCTCTTTTTCCTGCTTCTGTGCTCAGACTTGTGGTTCTCAGGCTCTGGCTCATGAATGCCCAGCAACTTTTGACCTTGCCAAAGGATTCTTCAGAAGACCACTGTGTGATGTCCGTAGATACCCGGGAACGGCAAGCATGAGAAATCTCAAAAGCAATCCCCAAGACCAGGACCTAGGTGGAAGGAGGTGCCAATTCACTGGACACTGGGCTGGATCAGGAAAAGGAATATATATATTCCTTGCCTTGGAGTGTTCAGGGCATCTCATTCATCTCTGTGGATCATTGCCTGCAGGCAGGAAGGGAAGGGCCTGGGGTCCCTCTCCCTCCACGTTGTGGGCACAAGTGATGTGCAAAGCTCCTGTGAACCCCCCAAAAGCACGTGTACTGAGGGAAATGGCATGGGGCAGAGGTGTAGGGAAGGGAGGAAAGGAGGCTGGAGCTGGAACAAATCTTGGTGGTTGGTGCTAGAGCTGGAAGGCAGAAGGAGGACTGCACCATGATCTCATCCCCACTTATTCCCTTGCCAGGCAGGGAGGGGAAACATAGAGATGGGGATGAGAAAAGATCAGGATCAGTACAAAGCTCTAGGGAAGAGGAGAGGAGCTGAGAGCACCCAGACTTGGGGATGGGACCCCACCATGACTGCTTCCTGCCACCAATCTCAGCATCACAAATGCTTTCAGAAGAAGGACATCTTCTCTCTCCTGACAAGCCAAGAGGCACCCTGGTGGTGGCTTGGCTTCCTCACTAGCAGTGCAGTCACCAATCTGAGCTCCAGTCACCATCACTGGACATGGCCTCATCCACGCTTTTGTGCTCCATGAAGTTGTCCTCTGGCCCCCTGGTGTGAAAAATAGAGTGGGTAGAGGAGAGGACTGCAGTTAGGGCTTCCCCATATTGCAACTTGGGAAGCTGGAACTGCTGCCCTGCCACATTTTGAAACTCTATAATTTTATTTTATTTTTTTTATATATTTTTTCTATCCCTGTTACCAGCTGTGCTTTCCACTGGCAGGGGCTGCTTAGGAGTGTTAATGCTCACGTCATAACACATCAAAACCATCAATCACAGCCTTCCCTAAATACAATAAAGAAAACTGTGTTTGGTCTTGTCTGCTTCTCTTTCCTCTGGCAATGACATTGGTAGGTCCTGATGGCACCCACTGACTGCCCTGTGTAACCTCAGAAGTCTTCACACCACATCCTGGTGGGACAGAGGTTGCCAGTTTGGGTTGAGATCAGGCCTTTTGGTTATTTCTGAGTAGTTTCAAGCAAAATGGGCCTGGGATTTCCATTGTAGTGTTTTTTTTTTGTGGTATAAGTAAACTGTGCAGCCCCAGGGCTGAGCAGCGTGGTCCTAGCAAGGCCCACACAAGGGAAGCAAAGG
This sequence comes from Anseranas semipalmata, assembly GCA_013399115.1. Lineage (NCBI taxonomy): Eukaryota > Metazoa > Chordata > Aves > Anseriformes > Anseranatidae > Anseranas > Anseranas semipalmata. The sequence continues at coordinate 355,367 of VXAA01001113.1, forward strand.
GGACAACCACCAATGCAAAAGTGTCTTTAAATTTCAGTGCCTCCCAGTGATGTGGGCTCAGTGATTCCCTTCAGAGACACCTTTGGGAGCTATGGACACTGGCAAGGGGAGAAACCCTGTTAATGCAACCTTTCCATTCCCTTCCATGGCCTGGTTGCTTGTCCAGGCCTGCTCTCCACCGTGGAGCAAAAGCAGTTCAAGAGGATACACCTGTTGCCACGTTCCTTGGGAAGAAATTCCCTGATGCAGGAAGATTTTCCTAAGGGATGGTCCTTGCCTGCCATCTCCGTGCTTGCCCAGGTCTCAACAGTATGGTAGGTGTGAATTTGACCCTACCAATTGTGAATGTGACCCAAGTGTAGATTTGACCCTGAAGTGCTCAGTGTAAAGGAGCACTAAAATAATTGTCCACTTGATATTTCCCTTTGTGCTTGAGGACCCAGGGGCTGCTTTTCCTCATCACACAAGTGGACTTGGTTGGAAAATGGCCTGCAGACTGCTCCAAACTGTTTGCTTGGAGGAAGACTGCTATGAAAGAGGCCACTCTCCCCAAGGATTACATCTGAGTTACGTTGACGGGATGGAGGAAAGGGTTCACAAACTCTTGCTCTGTTAATTGACTTCTATGCCCTGAAGAATACCCTGCAGCAGTGAGTTTCACAGATCCCAGCACATTATGGTAAAGCTATTTCCTCTTAATCACTTCACAGATGTCCAAAACCAAAGAGACCAACTGAGTGATTGCATTTGGCTACTGCAGACAATTGCACGCACCAGGTCCTCATGGGCAATGCTCACTGTTGCAGCTTACCCCTGGTTCTCCCTAGAGGGAACACAATGAGAAACAGGGAGATCAGCTCTCTCTTCTCTGTTTTTAAATCTTGGGTCATGTTCCCGCTCTTGTTAAATGAGGGTCTGGAGGCTCATGGGCCTCTCCACATAAAGCTACACTGAAATGAGCCGCAGTGATTTTTTTCTTTGCATCGAACCTAGTTCCCATTCCCATAAAGCTGATATTTCCACCCTGCCCCATTGCAGCAGTATGGCTGGAAGTGCGTTTAATTTTGTCTGTGACAGTTTCTGGTGCTTTTTCCTTGTGCTGAGCTTCTTTGCTCTGCAGCATAGGAGAGATCTTAGCTGCATCCTGCTCCGCCCCAGCCTCAGGGCAAGGGAGGTGAGTGCCCCGCCTGCTCCACCACCCCAAAGGCATGGCCAAGGTGCCCCTTGGGGCTCGCAAGTGCTTTGCATGGGAGCCTTTTGCCACCCCCCCTGCACTTCCCACACAAACACTCTGCTCCCTGTCTTGACACTGGAGAAAAAGAAGAGAAGAGATCTGTGGGGGACTGACGTGGAGGTGCACAGGAGCCTTCTTGGGTGAAAAGAAGCCAACTGAACAAACTCCCGAAAGGCTGGAGAGAGAAAAGGAGAGATTTCCATTCCGAGCATGCACCGTGCTAATCCAGCATAGCCGCCTGTCGGCTGAAAACAAGCATTTCAGGCCCCAGCTGCCCCTTTGCTCCAGTCCCTGCTTAACTGGAGATGTCACAGATGCCTTTGGCCAGCAATGCTGCAGTGCTGGCTGGGGACAGGGAAAGGCTGGCTCACCAGGGTTTGCTGCTCGGCTCCCTCGGATGAACAATTTCCTCTTTTTTCCCCTGTCCCCAGAAGTTCTGGGGGGGATCAAAGGGGTTTGGAGGTGTGGAAAAGGGGGTGAAAGGGCTGGATGTGGTGAAGAGAAGAGAGGAAAGGGGAAGAAGGCCACTGGCAGGGAATGGAGGCAGGAGGAGGGAGGATGGAGGTGCCCCTGGGGTGTCCCTGCGGAGGGGACCGGGGTGCTCATCACCTTCCCTGGGGCAGAGGCAGAAGGAGGGAGGGCAGCCAGGGTTATTACCTCTGCCCCGTGAGGCAGGTCCGTGCCCCTCCACTGGTGGAGGCAGCAAGGAGGGAGGTTGCTTCAGCAGCGAACGGGGCTGCTTTCCTCTGCGTGGAGCAGAAAGGGTTAAAGGCAAGGGGCAGGTCCCGGAGTCTGGCAGGATGCTGGAGTCCCCCTGCCCTCCCCCTTTTTTCCCTCC
>VXAA01001113.1:362300-376157 GCA_013399115.1 Anseranas semipalmata
CGATAGCAGCAGCCCTGTGAACGCAGAGGCTGCTCGAGGCTCTCCCTGCGTGTGCAAGCGGCGTGTGCGCGCACAACCGCAGCTGCGCTCGTCCCCGTGCCCACGAGGGGGGATGCAGCCCCCAGCCCCAAGGGCTTGCCTTGTCCCTTGGCCCCTACAAGGGGAGAGCAGGGTGCGCTTTGCTCCTGCCCAGAGTATTTTCCAGCAAGGATCGGGCTCTGTCATTGCTCCGAGCGGGGAGGAAGGTGATGGAGGGGCTTCCCGTGGCTGCAGGTGGCTTTTCTTCCCCCCCTTTTTGGGGAGGAAAAGGGGGGAGCAGTGCAATCCTAAATCCAAATTCACCTTCTCCCAGAGCTGGAGTAGTACGCAGGAAATCCCCTGTCATCGATACCTGTTGCAGGGTATCAGCTTCGCTCATTAATTAGCTCCAGGAAACCTGCGCTGGTAAACAAATGAGTCAAAGCTTTTCCCTGGGCCCGATCCTGGGCCGCGGGCAGCCTGATTTCCACCTTTCCAGGATAGGTGCACAGAGAGGGGAGTATTTTCTTCAAGATGGATGACAGGCTGTCTCTGTAACTACCTCGCCTCCTCCCCTTGGAGAAAATTCACATCCCCGAGCAAGCCTTCGAAGCGAAGGGAGCTGGCACCTGGCCTGGAGGTTTGCAGGCGACCGTCTTTCTGGATGTCGCAGCACATATCGGAATGGCTCGACGTGGCTGCAGGCAAAGTGCAAGGGTCCCTGATGCATCTCCCGCATCCTTCTCGCAGCTCCTTCCCCAAACCTTCTGGGTTCTCCCCTTACCTGGGGTTTGCAGGAGGTGCTGGGCTGAAAGAGGGCAGGTGGGGAATGCTCGTGCTTGGGTGAAAGCAGACTAAGACATGCGTGACTTGCTGATGGGGATTGCTTGCCCACCCACATACCCAGATGGGTTGGGGGTTTCGAGCTCTGAAGCATGGGAAGGAAGGGGCTGGGGCACAGTTCTTTCAGCAAGGTGGGGTAGGGAACTCCTTTATTTGAGCTGTGTCTCTGCCAAAGAAAAGAGCGTTTTAGTGTCTCATCTGCACTAGAGAGGCAGGGTCCCTTTCCACTTGAGCTGCACTCTTTTTCTTTAGACTCACATGTGACCCTTCAGGTCCCAAATCCCCAGGGACCAGCTCTCTAAGTCCCAGATAACCATGGCAGGGAGCAGTGGCAATCCTTGCTGTTTCCAGGTCAGGGCCACCACAGACGTCATCCCCATCTTTGTCATCCTCCAGCCTCCCAGTACAGGAGGTCCCATCTACCTTGCAACCCTTCTTAACCTTCCCACTGCCCAAAAGGCCACTCTTCCACAGCAGTACACCAGCCCCAAGCTGATAGTGGTGGCATTTTGTTCCAATGTAAAGAACTACCAACTGGAAGCCAAACTTCTCGCTTGGAAAGCCAGCCTGAGTGGAGAGCGTACCTCCCTTTCTCTTAGATGCACCCTGTGTGATGGTTGGCTCTTTGATATGGTTTGCAGTGTGGTGAGGCTACAAAACACAACAGCACATGTTAAAAAAAAAAAAAGAAAATGAACAGCAAATGAGGTCCCTTCAGAAAGTCTGTTCGTCACCACATCTTGGGCTTAGAAATTCCTCACAGTGCCTCTTAGAGAGACGGTTTTGTATTAGTCTGATTACGCTGCGATAATCTGTCATGTTGCTCCAGGAGGCTCTCAGGAAAGGAAAAAAAAAAGGAAAAGAAAGATAATATTTTAAATCAGAGGGCTGCTAGATTGGTGGCTCTGTCTTGCAAAGACACACACCACTGCCCCCTTTATGAAAATTTAAATTGGTTACCTCTGTCAGAGAAAATGAGAGATTTGCTGATTTTAATTTGTTGGAGCGGATCGCCCCCTGCCAATGTTATCAGAATTAAACCAGGGATGGTTTCCTACCTTTCTTCTCCTACTCCCACTCCCTCTGCACTTTTTTTTTTTTTTTTCTGAGATATCCCTCTATAAAGCATTGATCAAGGAGTGGCCAGCTGATGAAAAATGAGCTTTTGAAACTGCAAGCTTTGTCATGTATGGTTCTGTGCCTTATCCCTGGGACAAGGGGGTATGGGGAAAGAAAACGGTATCTGGAGGAAGCACAAACAGAGACCTTCTAAGGAAATTTGGACTTTCTACCAGTATGGAGTATTTTGGAGGGGTAAAAATTGAAACAAATGGCTGAAATCTTCTGTGATGCACTCTATGTTAGATTAAAGTATATATCTGAAGCAAGATACATAAAACGCAAAATTCTTCTTCCAGTGAGCGTCATAGTTTTTAGGGAGGTGTTTTACTCCAGATAGAGCTGCTGATTGCTAAACTGATGTAGCCTGAGACAAGGATGGAGAAAACCTGCGTGTATTTGGGACACCATTTTGTGCATGTCATATGCATGCACCAGTATATATTATTGCCAAGCTCTTTTCTGAACATCTAATTTTGGCCTGAGGCAGGCTTTGTGATATCTCATCCGAGCATTTCAGCACTCCCACCGGCATGCTCACCTTGTCTTCTGCCTGTTATCAGTCTGGCTTTCCAAGATGAAGATGTTTCCTGGGTTTTTAAGCTCATCTGGCCTATAACAAAGTCCTTGCTGTTTTCAAAATGGTTCTATATTAGGACTATCCCATTCCTGGCAGACAAACCTATTCCATATTCATTGAGAGTTAGCATAGTTCTTTCTCTAAATGCTTTTGGGATAGGGGCCATCATGATTTCCATGCTAGAATGGATCTTGAGCTGAAACACTTTCTCTCTGCCCCATCTGTGCTGCTGTCTTCTTGTGAACCTCTCAGCTGATCATTAAGCTCACAGCTCCATAAGCCACCAAAAGTTTGGGCTACCCAACACAAAACACAGCAGCTTGATTTTAAAAGAAGCTGTAGTGCAATCCCCACTAAGGGCCAAGGGTATTGAAGGCCTGATCTCACCCGTTGCCAAACCATGGGTCTCAGGCCAGAGGTTCAGGTCACGGTTAATTTAGGCATTGGTCACTCTGTACTTTGGTGTTTCCATCTGTAAAATGGGCATGCCTGACTTCTTCTGTACCTGGTGCTGTTCCCCAGGCCCTTATGGGGCTCTGTGCCAGCTGTTCGAATGGACTTGGCCAAACAATACTTCCTTCCTTTGGGATTATGAGATTAAAGGCATCCACCAAGCACCAGGCATGAATTATTCTTCTTGTGTTTTGACTGTGAATGAGCGTCTCCCCTTAAACTTTCCTCCCGAGTCATGTTTCCTTGCCCTTTCTCAATCCTTATTTTCTTAATGCCTCTCTATGACTGAGAGTCTGGAAGTGTCCGAGTCTCCTGTCCCCTTCCTGGGTTCCCTTTGGATCAAGCACATGCTTTTCAGGAGACCTTGTATAACACATTGTCCTGCAAAGTGTTTTGTTGTAAAGTCCAGCCCACTGATATAAAAGTATATTAAGCCTGGGTTGGGAGCTTGGTTTATACCATATATTGTTTAGCAGCAATCTAACAATGAACATCTTCTTCTCAAAACAAATATCTGCTGGTTCCTGCAAATGAAAGTCGATACACCTTCAGAAGGAAATTTGTCCCAGTGGGGTCTTTTGTATTGAAAACTCTGTTGGTAGATTTATTCATTGTGCAGGTTTGTTCCCTTAACAAGTCAGTTATTCATTGGCCATTGCTTGAGGGTGTGTGGGATTTATGGTCATAGTCCTGTAATCAGATATTTTGTTACAGAGGGCTTTGCCACTGTGGAGGGTTTAAATAAATCAGCATGCAGCAAAAATTGATTCCCTCACAATCTATTTCTGGACTCAACTATTGGTTTCAGAATACTTTCCCCCTTCTTCTTGAACCATGCTACTTATTTCTGCGTGTCCGTGCTTTGGTCAGCTCTACCAAAGCTTTGCATTAGTGCACTTGCACTCACACATACAAACTCACACACACGTACTCATGTTTTTTGGATGTGACCACACTTGAGATACACACTGTTGCCATTTCCCAGACCAAAAAATGTTTTCTCTGTCACCTGATTTAAGCATTTTGAGCTTGGAAAGAACTGCTTGAAAAGGCTTTAATCAAATGCCAATGAAGAAAGGGAAATCTGATTTTGAGTAGCTGCACTGATGCCTTAAGTAGTAAAGAGGTCAGCCTGCTAATCTCCAGTTCTTGGATGTTGTTCTACAATCTGATCAGCCCTATTGAGCTGACGTAAGGGTTAATTACTGACAAAAAGGCTCCTCACCTTTGTGCATACAAAGAAAGGGGCAAGGGTGAGCACTGTGCTTGTTGTTTGCTGCAAGCTCACCTTGTGCAGGTGATAGTTAGAGCCTTCGGTTTTTGCGTGTGCTTCAAGAGCATGTCTCTGTGGATGTAATTACAGCAGAGCCTGTGATTTTGATGGCAGAAATCAGGGATGGGAGGATAGAAAGATCTCAGTAACCTAGCAGCCTGCAAAGCTGCTGTACGCTCGGTGGTCGGTGATGTTAAATGTGCAATGGCAGTGAACCTCTCCCCAGAGTGCAAGGCTGAACCATCTTGGCATCTACGCTTGGAAAGGAGTTTGGCAGTGATAGGGTTAGTCAGAGGTCTGACGTGCTGCCCACCCTGCATGTGCTCACTGGGGCAGAGCAGCTTTGAAGGAATAAGTAAACAGCCAATATATGTTTGCTGCATATTCTGAATACTTAAAAAATAAGAATATGAACAGCATAAAACGTTCTCTGTCCTGTGTGACTTGCTGTCTCCTGCCAGCTTGGGGTTTTTAGAAATGTTGATAGGGATAACAATGCCGTGGAGAATTCCAGATTCTCCAGATGGAGATGATTCTGCTACCAGCAGGAGAGATGGTGACAGTCAGAAGAGCAGCAAGGCTGGGAGGGCAAGGCGGAAGCAGGGAGAGCTCCCAGCAAAATGCCAGTTAGCTGTGGGATCCGGTTAAGTAGGATGCATGGAAATATAAGGAAGGCATCCTGTGCCTTTAGAGTTGTCATGGTTGTAGATGTGCCCAAGGCACCCATCTAGACAACATGGGCAATGTCTGCAGGCATGGAAATGCCACTGGAAGGGGAGGGTTTGGTAGCAAGCCCCCAGGTGGGGTAATCCCAATCCAAAGCCTTGCCCTCTACCAAGACTGAGGAAGATGAAGGTGGGGATCAGACTGCAGGTTCCTTCCAATCTCAAGTATATGTGATCCTGTGAAGATGGGACATGAGTGCTGCAGGGTCTGGTGCCCCCATTGGATTCAGTTGTCCTCAGGAGCTGCCTAGCTCAGCCCTTGTGCACTTTGACCTGTACATGGTGAGCAGAAGGTCTGCAGGGTATTAAAAAGTGTCCCGAGAAAAGCGCTGGAGGCTGTATTGCAGGACAAGCTCCAGGGTAGTCCATGGTCTGATAGCCCCATGTGCTCCCCCATTGCTCTGGGGTCTGGAAATTTCCCATGGAAGGTCCTTCCTTGTCCCCATGTAATAGATAGTAGACAAAGCAAAACATGAAGGAAGAAGAAGAGTTTCAGGGACTGTATCACCTTTCTCCTTCCTATCTTGAGTAGGTCATCAACGTGTTTGCACAGGAGCTCACAATGGTTTCCATTTTGTGTGGTGAGGGGAATGTGGGACATAGCAGTGATTTTTCTCACCTCCCTTCCCTTGCCCAAGTCATCTGTCAAAAAGATGTTTGGCTCTAAATAGGACATGACTTTTTCCAGTGCTGGAGTTTGGTCACCAGGCTCTGCTTATGTGCGGGTAACAGTGCTGGGAAGTGATAGGAGAGCTGGCACTAAATACAGCTACCAGGCACAACCAAACACGTCAGATGCTCCACACCAGACATGCCTGCGTTTCACATGGACTGAAAAGTCTTGCTGTAACTTCCTGTACTCATAAATGCAGTTTATGAGTTGCAAGGTGCACAGCATGCTGTAGTGATGTGGTTATTAAAACCCCAGCCTCCCACCTCAAATTACAACCCAAACGCTGTGTTTGTTTCCCACTTAATGCTGGTCCTCTGAGGTTTTCTTTTAGCACTAAGCCCTTTTGAAGTTGTTGCTGATTACAGAGCAGACAGCATAATCTCCCCGTGGAAGTTATTTGTAGTTGGGGGGGGAGGAAGGAAATCAATCACCCTAGTGCAAATGCCAGAAATGGGGTGGAGAATTAATGATGCTGCTTGACCACACTTTCCACTCAGGACCCAGTACAGCATCCTGCCACTCAGATGTCCATTTCTGGAAGTGTCAGTCTGATTGCCACAACTGCATAGACAGTCAGAGAAGGAGTAATTGGAACGGGGTTCAGCTGTGCAAATTGGCTTCTAGTCTGGAAGGTGACTCTGGAGGTGTAATTGTTCTGTCCAACCGCCAACCCCTCATCAAATACTGGCAACCGAGCCTCTGCTTATATCCTATTTTCTCTGTTCTTGTGGCAACTAGCCTGGCTGTTTCCTGGGTAATCAACCGGATAAATCAGTTAAAATCACTGTTCTTTATTCCTTCCCAATTTGTTGGCCAACACTGTCTGCAGTCTCTGAGCTTTTCTTGATGAACTCTTTTAGGGTTACATCACTTGGTCACCATGGGTTATACAGCATCTAGCCTGACTATGGCCAGTGTAGAGCTCTTGAGCACAGAGGCAGATGGTTGGTCTGTGGCTTGAATTAGGTGGAAAGTGAACCATTGGAAGGGATGAGGCCAATATCAAGTTGTCTTCTGATTTTGCTCCATTTCCAGCCCAGCTCCATCCCTCTATGACACCCTTGGAGAGCTGTTGCCATCTCCCGATGATGAGTTTATTTGTGCCCTTTCCTGGGGACTCAGTCTCAAGGATATTGGGAAATTTGGACTGGTGGTTCATGAAGTAGAGGAAGTTGGTCCTCCTTTGTACAATGGCATCTCTTGGTGCCCCCTGGTATTACTGTGGCAAAAGCAGTGAGGGTGGGAGAGCTCTAGATTGACAAAAAGCTGGTATATTTGTGGGAATCCAACTGCAGTTTCAAAGCTTGGATTTTTCTTTTTCTCTTTGGAGTCAAGGACTCTTATTGGTGAGTCTCATCTTTCAGATGTTCTTGATTTAATCTGTTGCAGGTTCTGTATGGCTGCAGCATTTGGTTTTTGCCAATTATTAACCATAAATAATCTTGAAATGGTAACAGCACAAAGTCTGGTATTTTTGCACTGGTGTGATAGGCATTCGGAGCTAGGAGGTGGAGCACATCAGACCAGACCAGCACAGTCACCAGTGCTGATTACTGGTTATTTCCTTGATTTCATAGAATCCATAACTCCAGTGAACAGAGACTCCAAAAGTGGCTGAGGATCAGTAAAATATTAAATATTCTTTCCCTTGAAGAAGAAAAGCTCTAGCATCAGTAAATATTCAAGGTGAGCAATTGCTGAGGAAGCCTGGGTAAATATGATGTTGTTGTTAGCACCATGGCAGCTAGAAGAGGCACTGACAGAGGCTGAGCATTGTTGTACTCTGTTCAACCAACTTTTTAAAGATCTCTTTCTTTCTTATTCCCAGGGTGGAGGCAGGTTTCACCTGGGAACCTTCAGAGTTTCTTTCTGGTTAATCCTTGTGAGTACTTTGCTGTGCCAGAATCTCTAGTGTGTGCAGGGATCTGATGTGCAGATGTGCATCTGCTGATATGCAATCAATGAAATATCACATCAAATGTTAATAATGCATGCCAAGGCTTGTTCTATAGCCAAGTGGCACTGTGTAAGTTGTTGCCACAGGACTAAGTTCTCTCCATCTCCCCACCTGCAGCTTAGCCTTGCTCATACAGTTTATTAGTAACAGTCCCTGGCCCATGATGTCTCCTGGATAGCACCTGGCATTGTTTTGCTAACAATTAAATAGTGTGGATGACTGTCAGAGAGTTCTTGAGGCCAGGCTCCATCTCTGTGCAGTTCAACAGCATAGTTGCAGACAAAAAAGCTACTGTCAAGCTAAATAATAAAAAATAAGAGGTGACCAGGTGAAAGAGAAAGAACAAAATAAGAAGGGAGCCCTTGGCATCATTGAGGAAGCTAAGAGGCAGCAGTACGCACAAACCACATCTTAGAACAAAACTTTGAGGATAGCCTGGGGTGTGCCAATGAGCAGCCTAGCTGGCAGCATGGATTTACTTTCAGTGGCTTGGCCCACAACCAGTTGAGGTCAATGTGCTGCACAGTGGAGTGTGGCATCCGAGATGTGTCTCCAACATAATGTTGGCTTGGATGGGCTGCATCCCTGAATCCTCTTGCCATTTGATGGAGGCTCATGGCTCACAGTGCAACACCAGTCCAGTGCACACATGGAAGAGGCAGGAGGGAGGAAGGGACCTGCCAGTACTTTTTTGTCCAAGCATCAGGGACATTCAATAGCTGGGGAGGATCTTGGCTCCTCCTTTGCACCATTTCTCAGTAGTGATGAGGAAACACGCCACTGACTTCCCTGAGCATCTGTTTTACCCGTGGCATGGGGGAAGTGATTTTCTTCGCTGCTGTGCTGATTGGAAGTCGAACAGCCTTCAATCCTGTGTTGATTATGTTCCTGGGAGCATTGGGTCTCCTGCAGGTTCTGATAGCCTGTATGCATGAATGCCAACCTGTAACCCAGCAGAGTCTTCAAAACTATATTTTCTTGTGAGACAAAGCCTGATAATTTCTGGCCTTTTAAAAGCATTCAGGAACATCCTAAATTGTGTCCTCTGGGCTGGATTCCAATGTCAAATCTTTTGTATTTCAGACGCTCCTGTATGATTATTGGAACAGGGGGATGGAATCCCTACATGAACAATCAAGGACGTTCCACCCCTCTTTTCTCCGCCACTATGGCATTTTGCTGAACCCCAGGGTACTTTCTAATCCTCTCCCCCTCTTGCAGCATAGCTAGGGCCTTGGAAACTAAACAAGGATAAGATAAAGGTACAAAGCTGCCTTGCATTTGAGCAGACAGTCTGATTTTCAGAACACACCCTGATTTGTTTTAAGCCCTTCTCCAGCAGCACTCTCCCACCCTGAGCCTGGCCATACCTTGGAGGACAACCTGGCCAGGGACAGTTCTCAGCAGGGACGTGGCCACCCTCTCCTGGCAGGGAGAAGATTAAAATCCTCTGCTGTACAGTGGCTCTGTGTTAATTGTAAGGCAAGCAGCAGAACATGTGTTGAGCTGTGTGGAGATGCCTATCTGGGGGCTCTTCTCTGTCCTATAACACTGCACTGCAACAATCAGCCACTTTTACAGCTCCATAGATCACTGGATAAAAAACACATTTAATTCTATGGTAAGGTCACTTTTTAGTTAAAAGGGACAGAATGGATTTAATTTACAAGCCTCTCCAACTTTATGGCTTGCATTTAGAGTTATATCTATTATGTAGTGCCAAACACGTATTATAAAAATTGATTCCCCCTTTCTCCTCCCTGGATTTGCTGTGTCAGGCAGATTCTGATTCCCCTCCTGTTTGCTTCAAGCCAGCAGATAGACTAAGGTAGATCTAAATGACAGGGATGACATCTGTGACTGCAGAGTGCAGGTTTATAGGGGATGAAATTGGCCCAGATCTATTCCTGGATGGATGGGAACTAATATGATTTGTACCAACCTACTACAATACAGGATAGGAGGAGAGGGCTGTAGTCTGCAAGGAAAAGTGTAGGTCAAAGTGATTGCAAGGTGCAGGTGGTCAACAGGTTAACTGACGTTACTGCCTTCGTGTGGGTCTGTTCATGGTAAGGTGACTTGGACACAGCCTCTAAATTCAATAACAAATTTCAGGCAGGTGAAAGTCTAGATGAGGTCATGGGGAAGAACCACTTTTTTTTTTTTTTCTTTTTTTTTTTCTTCCAGGAAAGCTTTTAAAAATTTCCAAAAAGCATCTTAACTCAACAGCAGTGAGAAGGAAGGTTGGAAGAGAGAGACCATGGCAGGAAAGAGAGGGAACAGGGTGACAGCAAGATGAAGTAGACTCAATTTATTGCCTGATCATCACTCACAACATCTCAATAACTGGAGCTTTGGCCCTGTTTGATTTTATTTAAGTGGTCTCTTTGCAGAATAGCATACATCAGAGAGGGGAATGGAAAGTCAACACTTGCAAGGCCAGAAGGTATCATTGTAATGTTGCTCCTGCAGAACAGGGGTGGTAGGTTCCCCCCATGATGACTGCATGAACTGTTATGACTTGTGGCGCACAAAAGTTGCACTAAGCTATTGGAGAGATGCCCTGCCCTGATTTAGGAGCTCCCGAGTGGTGGCAGATGGAGCATGTCATACAAGGAAGGGAAACTTGACATAGGACCCTGAATAGGGAACCAGAAATGATGGGAGCCTCCTTGAAATGATGGGAGCTAAGCTCCAGTGAATTTATTGTTCCTTGCAAAGGCTTTTCCAGTGGGACCTTCACCCCACGCTTCATTGCTTTCACCCTTTGGGCTTAGTTCTGGTCTGAGCTGCACAACAGCACTGGGGACCACAGACAGTGTGCCAGAGCATGGTCATGGGCATGCTCTGTTTTCTCTGCCTCCTACCAGAAATATATGCCAGTCTGAGACTTGAGTTGCCAGTGGGTCTCAGTTGGGGATTTCTGTACTGCTCGCCATGCTGCTCTTCTTGGCCCGCTCTGTAGCATGGTTCACCCACCAGGAGGGCAGCAATGGGTGGATCTGCCTCCCTTTCTTGCAGCTGTGTTGCTCGAGCAACTGTTTTCTATCTCTGTGATTAAGTTGTGCTCATAAAATTCATAGCAAACACTCTAGACAAGCTGTTTGCTGCCTTTTAAAGCTGAGAAGGGAAGAAGTGTACTGCATTTGCCTATATACAGTCCTGGCCATGCTTGACTGAGTGACTGCGGTAAAACTAGAGCTATAAATAAAATGCATGTGCCTGTGTCTACCCCGGTAATCTCCTGAGAAGAAGCCATTTGCTTGAGGACTTCAGTGGAATATCCATATTTTCAGCCTCCATTTGTATTAATTAAGTTTTTTATTTTTATTTTATTTTATTTTATTTTTTGCTTTATTGCAATGCAAACAAGGCAGTACAGGACACCCTGTCTAACACAGCAATGTGAACAAGGTGATAAGGGACACTTGGACCAAAGTAGCAGGCAGTGCCAAGGAACAAGCACAATGCCAGGCACGGGTGAGGCTTTGGAAGAGGAGGGACTGCAGGGTGCTTGAACAGGGTCACACTGTGTCTCTGTCACCAGCAGCTGTTCCTCCCATGGGCTGGAGGCATTGTGCTCTAGCAAGTGCATCCAGGCTGGGTTTACCTGTGAATTGTACAGCCTTGTCTGAGTGTTGCATGGATCTGAATGGAGAGATCTATGTCCTGTGCTGTTCATCTTTGCTCACGTAGCATGACCAAAACAACAAAAAAGATTGAAACTGGATCCCTTCAAATCTTAGTTGCTTAGAATTTTTTTTATTATCTTTGTATTTTTTTTTATTAGTCTGAAATTTGAACTGTAGTCAGCCTCTACAGCTTGTTTCAACAATGACAGCTGGGATATTTTATTAATTACTACTTGTATTTATTTTTTTAATGTAATCTGTCCTTTATAATTGCATGACTCCAGGAATTCTGATTTCCCCAAAGAATACCAGGTATTATGAATGCTGCCATGGTTGTGGCAGAATCTGTGGGCCGAAGTGTGTCCAAAAGGACCAGCAGATTACCAAGAAGTAATAAGGACAGAATACTGTCTCTGTGAGGAGTGAAGCATTCGCCTTTGCATCTTTTTTTTTTTTTTTTTTTTTTTTTTTGTCACTNTTTTTTTCAGTCTCCAAGGAGCTCTGCTTCTCTAACAGCAGCATCTTAGAAACTGAAAGGAGCAGTTCACAGGCAGTGAAGGTCTCTCTGGCACCATAACCACTTTTATCAGCATCCTGGCTGGAAAGGGCACGTCCTTTACATTAGTGGTGAGTGTGGAGATCGAGAGTCATATCTTTAGAAGTCCAAACATGAATTTGCCTAAAATTAGGCAACTGAAATATGCCAACGGGAACTTTGGATTTGTAGGTGAGACTTAAATGTGGGATAGAAGTTGACAATCACACCTATGTGGAGAAAGGTCAAAGAACCCTGCCCCTAGGCTGCAAATATGCAGGTGGTACCCATGCTGGAGAAGGTAATGACTGCAGGAGGTGTATGTAGGTGTGACTGAGGTGAAGATGCATAATATTGAAGGGAGAGGATTAAGGGTCACTGTATTTGGAGTGGGTCCCTTCCAAATCGGGATAATGTGTTCTGTTCTGTTTCTCTGGAGTCAGATTTGCTGATGTGCAGAGGTTTCTGCTGTGTAAAGGAGATGGTTCGGCACATTTCTTTCATCTCTACTGTCTCCATTCACCTCAAAATGGAGAGGAAAACAGTGCAGGAGGGAAGTGAGTGCATGAACAAGAGGTATCTGTCTCCATTGCTGTGGTGCTCAACAACCCCTGGAGCTTTAGCTTGGAGAAGAGAAGGCTCCGGGGAGACCTCATTGCGGCCTTCCAGTACCTGAAGGGAGCGTATAAACAGGAGGGGGAACGCCTGTTCACACACGTTGATAGTGATAGGACAAGGGGGAATGGTTTCAAACTAAGACAGAGGAGATTTAGGTTGGATATTAGGAGGAATTTTTTCACTCAGAGGGTGGTGAGGCACTGGAACAGGTTGCCCAGAGAGGTTGTGGATGCCCCATCCCTGGAGGCATTCAAGGCCAGGCTGGATGTGGCGCTGGGCAGCCTGCTCTAGTAGTTGGCAACCCTGCCCAGAGCAGGGGGGTTGAAACTAGATGATCTTTAAGGTCCTTTTCAACCCACACCGTTCTATGATTCTATGATTCTATGATTCTATGATTTAGCAGCAGTCTGAGGCTCAGAGGAGGAGGAAGAGGACTCCAAGATAGTTCACTATGGTCAGAGTAGTGCTGCTGGTCTTGAACCCACTCATTTGAACATGATTTGGCTTCTTAACATCATGCTATATCCTATCAGGATGAGGATCCTCTCTGGTTTTTGCCCTGGACCTCTAAAATGTCTGTATCCTTGATAATAAGACATTAGAGATGGAGGACCTTGAAGTAAAAACAAGTAAACGAGTGGAAGGAGTATCTCCTGCCTGCAGAAGGTAGCTGTCAGGTCTGTAGAATGTCACAGGAGGCCTTTGAGGTACTGGGGGATTTAATGTAAGGTTAGAGCAGAAAACTTTCACCTTGTTGCTGATGACTCACCAAACGCCTGAGAGAAAACACCAGGAGGCATCTCATGGAATAGAGAAGAACATTGATGCAAAGGCCCCTGTTGAGCTTGGCTCTATAGATGGAGGCTACATAGGTATGAAACTGTTCCCATCTCTCCGCATTAAATGTAAGAGGACAGAAGTGGAAGGGCATTTCTTGAAGCCAGTGGCCTTCCTTGTGAATTCCAGCTGAACGGTAGCAGGGGATTGCCTTGTTAGTCATACAGGACTGACTGTCCAGGTCTATAATTTTTGTGACGGCTGGAAAGCCCAACCTATACATATATAAATGTATTTTATATATATATATATTTGTCAAATCAAGCCTGTTTATTCTCATAACAGCACTGCACTTTAGTTTAAAGAGCCTTTCTTTCCCTGGTGCCTCCTTCTTTGCATTTAAGTATAGATTTTAATCTTCTTTTTGCCTTCCTTTTGCAAGGCCAAATACACCAGTATCTTCTGATGTCTTGTGATCTGGTCATCTTAATGGTCCTTCCCTATAACCCTGCCTCACTGTGAATTCATCTTTCTTGAACCTGAGCATGAAATATGTGTACAATATTTGCAATATGACCAAAGCTAAAACCTTTCTATATTTGGCAATACTTCCCCCGTTGCATTCTATATTGACACATTGCCTTTTTTTTTTTT
>VXAA01001113.1:376168-542680 GCA_013399115.1 Anseranas semipalmata
TTTTTTTTTTCAGTTGAGTTGTTTGTTTGTACCCAACCTGTGGCTTCATCCTCTGCTTTTTTTTGCTCCTTAAAGGTGACTTTACTCTTTCACAACTTTTAGTTTAGGAATGGCCTGATTATCTAAATACACAAGTATTACCTTTATGTTACACCTGGGGAACCTGGGGCAGAGGGAAAAGGTCACTTGGCTTTCATGAAGGAGTCTTTGAGTCTTGCCAACACCTCGCTAAGGAGAGAGGCACTTCAGGCTCCAATGTTGGGCTGCTGTGGGCAGCCTTCGTCCTGCAGCGACTTGCCTCTGACACTGGTGGAGTCTAGGTTCAAATGTCTCCCCATGGGCAGAGGCAGCCTCTACCGGGCGGACATTATTATAAGGAGACTGGTTGTTTTTCCTGCTCCTCAGCCTACATCCCCCCCTTCCCTGCTTTGCTGGGCCGGGATGAATAGGAAGAGAGAGGCTCTGAGTGGACTCTGTTCTCCAACACCAGTCGCTGCTGAATTTCAAATAACTCCCCAAACAAAACCCAAACAAGCAGGCCCTTGTGTTCCTCTATCTCCTCTCTCTTTGGCCTTAGTCACCAGGCTTGGCAGCAGTGCTGCTCTTCTGTGGCTTGTCACATGCTAGCCGGGGAGGATGGGCTGTTCTTTCCTTCTTCTTTTCCTTCAGGGGTCTAAAACAACAGAGCCCTTTGCCTTGTCTGCTTTGCTGGGGCAGGAGGGAGTGGGGATAGAAAAGGGGGAGGATGCTGTAACCCTCCTTGTCATGGGTCAGCAGCAGGGAGAAGGTTGGCATCTTCGGACGAGCAGCTGCCACCGCCTGTCCTCATCCCCTGCCTCCCTTGTGCTGGTGGCATCTGGTCTCCTCCTCGCAGAGGGTGATGGGAAGGGGATGGCTGCAAAGAGATGGAGGGAGAGGAGAAGATGCTGCCCTGTGCCTGGGGACAGAGGCTCCCTCATGTCCTGGGGCCACTCGCCAGCTGGCTGGGGTGTTCCAGCTGCAGAAACTGGTCAATGAAATTGGCTCAGCTTTTGTCCTAAACCCGCCTATCGGTGAAAAGATACTGCAGGACAAACCCAGCTGGGAGCCACGGTTCAGCTAGCCTTCTTGTCCTGAGACATCAGGGGTGGATGTCATTCTCGTGGCGTTGGGTGATGGTATGCATGATGGACTGGTGAGGACAGGTGAGGGGAGGAGAAAAGGAGAAGACACAGCTCCTCTGATCACCTCTGCATTCCATAGCAGCCTGGGACATGGTAGTCATGGCCCAGGCCAACTCGTGATTTGGGCAGAAGGTTTTTTAGGGGGTCCTGACACCTGCCCAACTCACTCCACTGGTGGTACAAGACAGGGCTTGAACCCCTTCGACCTGTGGGGAGAATGGGTGCAGCTCCTTATGACCTACTGATTTTTAGCAAGCCAAGCCTGATAGACTGGGACAGTGTAGTCTGTTTTCTGTTAAAAAGAGGGAATTAGCACCATTGCTTTATCTTGTGTCTTAGACCAGAAAAGCCCTCTGTGCAAAATTCACTCAAGATGCACTGTGAGTATTTGGCAGCATATTGCAGTGTTGTTCACTCCGCTGTGCTCAGGCACAGGTCGCAATTCAGCCCAGCTTTAACGGGATGAGAGGGGCTGCTCATCCTGGCAGCGTGCTTGGCGTGCACTGACTTTAAACGGCAGGACATGACCCCTTGCTTGTGATAAGGGTTATTAACTCCTGACCTAAATAGGCCAAAAGAGACCAGAAGTTTATGGAAAGCCTGTTCCACTGGTCCGAGTAAAAGCCAGCCGGCTTCTGCCTGTGATCTATTGACTATAAAGGGAAAATCATTAATAGCCTTTCTGATTGCCTGAGCAGAAGAGCCTAAGTGATAGCTGGTGCCTGTGCAAACTCACGGGATGGGTCAGGACAAAGGAAGCTGTCTCTCTCTTGCGGATAAATACAAACCTTCCTTCTGCAAGGCTTGTTACCGCTGCTTTTTTTATGGGCTAAACAGCATTCAGGATATTGCCGTTGCAGCAAGTCACTGCGACTGAACGGCTCATGGGGCTGTCAGAAAACACAGAAGTAAAGTATAATGGTGGGGTTTGTGCTAACCCCGGGTTTCTGGTCAAAGCGTGGGAAACCCTGGGTGAAATTCATTGGCCTCATTCTACCTGGGGACAAACTGCATGAACAAAACTATCCCTTCTGGAATAAACATATTTATATTAAGCAAAATGCAAAATATTTAATGAAGAATGACCTACACTTAGTACCATCCCAGTGTTTCCCTTGAGCTGAAGAAATTATCCTGAAAAGCTCCTTCAGAATGGTTCTTCATACCAGCTGATTTTTGCATTTGCTGCTATGTATCCAACATTGATTTGGTTGAGCTGGGTTGAGCTGGTGCCCCTGACTGTGTTATGCTGCACTGCTTTTGAAAAGGTTTGGCTTTTTGCAGTTGCACTCAACACTCTGATTTTGAGAGATAGCTCCTATTAATATATCTTCTTATATATCCCTACATATGATCTTTATAGCTGACTATATGTATGAAATAGTGAACACCTCCAGCTGGGAGTGGTATATAAGGAGCCTTAAACTGCTAAGCAACCGCTTCAAATCCAAGGCTGCAAATTGTTTCTCAGCCTATGACAGCTCTCTTAACCCCTGAGCTCTTCTGCTGAAACTGGGAAGCAAAAGGCATTTTGAAAAGAACGTGAAAGGCAATTTTATTTTTAAATGCAACTTGGTCCAGAGACAAGGTTCAAATCTTTTCAGGACGGATGTTTTCCAAGCTGTTTGGGAAAAATATTAGAAAAGAATAGTTAGAATTACTAATCAAAAACCCAGTTAACTTAGTATCTTTTTTTTTTTCTTTCTTTCTTTCTCTAAGTCCATTGGGAAAATATTTTGAGTTTCTGTGAACTCATTTGTTCATTCATAACAGCTTATCTCATAGCCAATTTTTAGCCAGTGATTGTTGCCAAATTCTCTTTGACTGCTAGATATTCATGATCCCTTCAGTTGCTTTCTATATCAAATTATATTTGATAAAATATTGACCATGAATCACAGTCATTTCAACCACGGAGTGGTTTAAGTGAGTCCATATATAATACTAACATGTATAGGCAGTTTTCCAAACTTTTAACAATAAGTTGGTTTTATATCAATACTTGCAGATAGAGATATTGGGATATCAGAAGTCTTATTTCAGCCTTGGGTGCATGCACGTGTATGTCTTTCTCTACCTATATACATATACATATATATACATATCTACATATACCATATACATATATTTAATCCTGTTCCTTTTATGAGTAGTTGATCAAAATAGAAAGATGACAAGTGCTGAATAGCTGATAACAGATATTTTTTTCACAATGTCCCAGGCACAATGGTCCTGGAGAAGCTCCCTGTGGAGAGCTGAATCTTTAACTGTTGGCTTTGAGGGTCTTGCTCCTTCACCATGACCTCCTGAGCTGTTGAGAGGCTGAGATCCCTCAGCCTCTACCCAAGTCCTTCTCACTAGAGGGAGGCAAAAGGATGCCTTGTAGAATGAAATAGTAGACCTACAGCTCTTTTGATGATGAACATTTTTCCAAATGTTCCACTAATCATCAAAGTATTCATGAGTAATCAACAATATAAGCTTACCAGCAGCAAAGAAGAAAAACAAGAGACAGTACGTTACTCTTACAGCTGCAAATTTGTTCCCTGCTCTTGTTCCTTAGCCCCAGCCCAGGTTCACCAGATTTATGAAATCTGGAGATTCTCCATCTGTAGAAAGAAATTGATAAGGAGAAATACCAGATGGTTGTCAGGGGTGAATGTCTGGGATGATAAGGAAATTGGAATATTTACAGAACATGTTGTTGAGGGTTGCATCAAAATCAATTTCTGAAAATGGTATATGAAAAAAAATAGGCATAGCAAGTCACAAGATGCAGAGCAGCTACAACGGCAACAGTATTTGCCACACAAGTCCTGATCAACTGCAGTTTTGACTTTTTCCTGTACCTGGAAAAGAAGATTCTCTTCCAGTATGGTGACGTTTCCACAAACTAAAACTCAAAGATTAGGAGCCAGCATGCTTTAATCCTAAATAGCCTTACTGTTGTCCTAAACACCTTACTGCTAGAGCTGAATGTGTGAAGATTAAAAGAACTGCTTAAAGATTACTAATGTTACTAATTACTACTGGTCATTAATGACCAATCATAGTGTGAAGAATGACTTCGTAACTTTTCCTCCTGTGACCTGTACTAATGAGTCCCACTGGTTTGTTACGCTTATGAAGGATTTTCCTTCTATCCATCTTAAATAAATACCCTTCTAATTTCCTGGAGTATCAACCAGAGAGGTCAAAGTTCTGTGAGTTACCTTTCTTCTGGGTGTGCATTTGTGATACATAGCTATTCTCTACTGGGTGTGCATTTATGACACAATATTTCTCTAATATTTCTCTAGTGGGTTAGGAAAGCCAAATATATATATATATAGTTACATTTTGATTTGTTTGCTTGGATGGCAAGGGACCATTTTTTTCCCTGTGCATCTAAATGGAAATTTCCACACCCCACATGAGCAAAATCAGAACAGTTCCTTATAAAGCATCTGTGGTCAGGAAAAAAATCCAAATGTAGCAGATTAGTTACCTCATCTTTCATCAGATGATAATGTGTTCTTGCTCCAAGGCTTCCAACTCCCACACTTGTGAAAGGTGTCTTATAGCTAGTGTCAAAGCTGAGCTAGGGAATCAAAGAATCAAGTTCTGATCAGTAAATTCTTTCCTCTTGCACAAACCAAGACTCTCCATGGGCCCAAGCTGTCTGAACAACAACTCAGAGTTACCACTGGCCAACTGCAGTTTTATTGTTTTCTCTCTTTATGAACAGTGTTGACCTCTCCTTGAAATCCCAATGAGAAGAGGTGTCTTGGGAATTTGTAACAACTTACTATTGTCCATTTGTGCATCCCTTGGCACTTCTGCTTTCATCTAATTGTTTTCCTATAGGTGACCAAAGGCAGCTAAAAGCCAAGGTTGGAGTTCCTGTAGCCCTAAGATGCTGTTAATGTTGGTGGCCTCAGTTGTTTTAAGTGCTCAGTTAATCCTAAGAAGTATAGTCCATACTTAGTTCACCTGTTATGTGAAAGCGGACTGAGACTCTCCATGGACCACAGACTGATGGGCTTTTATCCAGGCTTGTCTGAACGTAGCTCACCACACACTCGATGGACATCTAAGTAAAGCGCTGGTATGCTCTTAGACACAGGTACTCTGATAGTCACTCCCCAAAGCCTCATAAGCATGTGGATGCCTTGGAAACCTTGTAGGATAAATATCAAAGCCACTATGGGCTTCCCCAGTATAGAACCATCAAGGTTGTGTCACCAGGGTTGTTTACTAGTCGGGACTCCTTGATCCACTTCTTTTTGTTAGGACATACCAGGTCACTTCCTTCTCTCTGCAGAGAGGTGATCCCTCTTAAGCAGATGTGTGCCTTCATGTCTGAAAGGAGCTCCAGATCAATTGTGTTTGCTGCCACAGTAATTTCTGTGCTTTAAGGCCTCCAAGGATGCTGAGAATCCTTCAAAGCACTGAAAGAAATTTGTTCAATATTGATCAGTTACAGGAAATAGGTATGGTGGATGAAGAAAGGGAAAAGGTTCCAGACTGGATGGAAACCAAGGGGTGACACAGACAAGAGATTTGAGGCTTTTTGCCTATGACTCTTCCAAGGTTTGAGCCTCTCATGTAAATTCTGAGCAGGGAATGAGGAAGAGAGTTTTTTTAGGTCCCAGTGGTGACAAGGGGAACAGACGCTCTTGAAGGTCGCCAGAATGCTGACATTTGATAAGCAGCAGTACTGGAAAATTACAGATCCTGACCTGCTCTGGCACAGCAAAGGACGTACCACCACGTAACCATCCCCAGGGAAAGGAGCTGTGACTGCACCTGCCTCCAAAGGGCAAGGAGAGGACAAACATCTCAGAGGGCCGGCATTCCTAACATTGTCGGGACAGACAGTGTCCAGTTGACCTTGCCTGGGGGGCACTGGGATGCTCTGGACTGAAGTCTGAATAGTTTTTCCCTTCTTAGATAAATCTCTTTACATAATGACTGTACATTTTAGATCTTCCTGCGCAACAGATGCATGCTAAATGCTATTTATCTCATTTTTATTTATTTTTTAATCCTTCCTAGTCATTTTAGAAAGAGCTGGATGTTTAACCTGGTTCTACATCGTGCTCAGAGAAGCAGAGAATCAAAACTGACTCTCCTGTCCTAATGTAAGTGGTGGGGCTCTTTTGATGCTTTAAATAATTGGTGTGATAAGAAAGACTTCCTTACTGCATTTTGAAGAGTGTCTCATTCCTGAATAGCCATTCAGGAACATATCTCTTTATTTTTGCCTCTAAAATCACATCACACATCTCCATCATACTCCCATGTGGAATACTTTCAGATCTATGTGATACTGTACGAGGCCATAAATTTAAATGAACCTCTGGGCCACTCATTCACACTGTGTCTGTGGACTTTTCTGATCTGGTGTTTTCCTTGTGATTACATTCATCGGTGGCCTTTTGTGACTGTGAAGACAAAAGATGTGTTATAACAAGCCCAGGAAACTAGAAGCAAGCTGCTCTGTACCTCTTAAGCCCCATGCTCATTGTTGAGCTGAAGAAACAATCAGTGGATTGCCTTCAGCTTGAAGAGGCTGAAACAGAGCATCAGTGGGATTAGAAGGGCTTAGGGGTATTAGGATAATTGGTGGTGCTAATTTCCTATGCTGGAGACTTCCAGCTGTGTGAAGATACTGCAAGTTGCTGCTCTCTGCAGAGAAGGATGAACTTTAGAAAAAAAAAAAAACAAGTAGCTGGCTGGTGCACAGGAGGAGTGAAGAGATGCAGAAGAATGGCAATATAAAAGGATCTGAGTATAGCAAGATCTGAAGCTTTAGTTTTAGGTGAAAAGATACCCTAGAAAATATGATGTATAAATTTCAGTAGAAAGTGGCAACCCCAGGTGAAGGAGGAGAGAAGCAAGAGACTGAAAGCTTCACTGGAGACTTGAACTGGGGAGGGAAAGGGGAGATACCATAACATCTTCTTGGTATGTGGGGAAAGATAAATAAAAAAACAGCTCTGTCCATAGAAAGTAAGGATGCTGTGTAACCTGATTAAACTATCTGATATCTTATGTGCTCCTTGATCTCAGCTATAGCCTGAGAACAGGATGCACAAGTATCTAGATGCCCATCTCTAAGGGAGAGAGGCTGGGAGGCCCAGCCCCAAGATTTTTAAATATCATTCTCCTTGCTCTTTTAATGTGGTGCACTGTAGTTTTTTAGTTTGTAGCATTTTTTGTTTGTTTGTTTTAGTTTTTCAGAGAAAGACAATTTTTTTGAGGGCTTTCTATGGTGGATGGAGCAAATTCTTAGTGAACCCTCCACAGTTGCACAATACTAGATATTGGGGAGGCCATGAATTTTAACCTTCCATCCCTTCAAGTGTGTTTTTCCTTTTAGCACTAAGGAGGATGGAATCTTCCTTGCTTTTGCAGGAATGCTTCTATGAGCTCTTCACATTTATTCCTGAAGGTTTCAGCAAGTAGCTGGTTAAATCCTGTGGAGGCAGGAAAGACTCAGGGAAACCTGTCTTCAAGGAGAGCCACGAATGCTGAAATTTTGTGAGCAAGACTTCTCCTGTTCCATCTTCAGGGAAGTGAAAAGTGATAGCATATGATTAACTTATGAAGTGCTCGCTGTGGCAACGTCATTAGTTCGAACAGACCCTTGTGAAAATGGGAACTGCCAGAACATGAATTTTTAACGTCTGGGCTGCATTAAGATCTAAACGTGATGGAGACTAAACTTAGAGCCTGAACTCGGAGAGCAGCGCTGCTATTTGTGGCAGAAGCCAGAGATGGGTTTAGGTAAAAGTAAGGGAGTATTTTTTAGAAGGCTCTTGTGCTGGGGAACATCCACCAGTTTTGGACAAGTCTCAGCACAAATGAGACTTGTTTCTAGGGGATGGGCACACCTTTGTCTCTATCCAGGTTTTCCACAGAGCTATTTATCCTTCTGCCTTGAATCACCTCCTTTCCATCCCTGTCTGCATTCACCTTCACTCCTGATGGCTTGTCCTTGCTTCTGCCTTCTCCCAGGCCACCTCTTTCCATCCTATGCTGACTGCTGGTCTCCCTTCTTCATTGCTTTGCACACACACTCCCTCCCTGTCATGTCCTGTAGGAAAACTCCTCTGCTCTGAAGCCAGGAGCTGGCACTGAAGGGAAACTGCATTGTGCAACTCAAGTGATGTGGGAGATGACCAGCTTGAGGCTGCTATGGCAACAGCTGGATTTTCCTCCCCCTGGAGATTGTACTAAAATGACAGGAAAAGAAACAGCTAGGGTGAAAAGAAGAACCCAATTCCCCAACAAGATCTACTGGCCTTTAAATATTTTTTTTCCCAGTGCATCCCTGTTGCTTGTACAAC
The DNA here is from genome assembly GCA_013399115.1 of Anseranas semipalmata. Taxonomy (NCBI): domain Eukaryota; kingdom Metazoa; phylum Chordata; class Aves; order Anseriformes; family Anseranatidae; genus Anseranas; species Anseranas semipalmata. The sequence goes on from VXAA01001113.1 coordinate 384,666, forward strand.
GACCTTGTTGATTGTTGCTTGTATGTGGTAAGCAAAGAGAGTGTCGGTTTGCTTCCTTTTGGTGGGGAAGACCTTGCTCAGTGCTACTTATTCTGTGATCTTTGAGCTGAGTGACAGAGCTGTGGTCGAAGAACAGGTTTGGAGATGACTATGTGTGCTGGGGTCTGTTGCAGTTGTTCCGTGCAAAGGGGGACACTTGGGAAGATCTGGGTTTCAGGGTCTACTTGCATCAAGCAACACAGATGAGAGGTTGACAGACTGTATACTTCAAACACAAGAAGAATCTCACCTTCCCTTGTTTTTCTCAACATGATAAAGATGAAGTGCTTTTTTCTTTCTCCTCCCATAACTCCCTTTGTGGGTGTTTGCATTGGGAAACACCAAAACTGCCTGGGACATGGAGCAGAAAAGGAATTCCCCTGTATAAACAGGAAAATCATCCCAATTGCAAAGTGATATTTGATGTTGCATCAAAGAAGAGTGACTGTCTGGGGATGTTGGTGCAGTACAAGCTTTCAGTCTGTGCCACCATATCACAGACCTCTTTATTTGCAGCATCCCCGGCCTGGCACAGCTCATTCCAGTGCTGCACAGTGCTCCCAGGGTCTGTTCACTAGCAAAGACAGTGAGCTGCAGGTGCCATGGTCCTCCAGCTCTCAAAGCCCAGGTTGGGTCTGTGGGAAGGTCAAGGTGGGCTGACGTCCCACCTCTGACAGCAACCACAGCCGGTGCCTTCAGGGTCAGACAGATAGGGAACAACAGATTCCACCCAAATCTTTAGGAGTTATATGCTGGACTTAAGCACTGAAGCACAGAGATGGATATCCCTTCCCTGTACCTATCAACAGTGATAATAAAAATGGATTTTTTGATCCTTTTATATGTCTCCAAGACTACTCCATTGCTACTTTTAACATATATCCCCAGGGACTTTCCCTCAGACTGTAAGCCTTGAAATGTCACAGTAGGTCAGGTTTTGGAAGACTAAACTTGTTTTCTGAATGAAGCAGCATCTAAGAGAAGTCTTAGCAGCTGTATCAGAGTAGTTCTGTCCTAGTCAATGAACCTACAGCAACAAACATCAGCTATATATATATAACACACAGTCAGCTATATACATATAACACACAGTCAGACTTATCCTGCAGTAAAATAATTTCCTCTGCCCTCATTCTCCTTGGGTCTCAGCCTGAGCAAGTTTTCAGCTGAATGCTGCTGAGATATTTTCAGTTTGCTGCTGTAGCTGCTAATGGTGCTGAGTCCTTTCCTTGGGAGAGCAGGGTTTGGTAGTCAGTGTCCAGTCAGAGGAGCAAGGAACGATAGACACCCATGTAAACAGGAAGATGCAGTTAATATGGAGCAGGGAAGCTGAATTTCAGCTTTATCTTGAGGATGTCAGATGGCTGAGCTTTGATACCCTCACTTAGTTTCACGCTGTTTGTTTTTCTCCCTCCCCCCTCCCTACTCCTCAACAATTAACTTTGCAATTAGACTTAATTATATTCAGTAGTTACTGAATGTGTCCTCTGCCCTGGTTGATGCTGATGGAGAAATGCAGCAGTTGGGGTGAAAGATGCACAGTCAGCTCAGCAGACCGTTCAGCAGTGATTCACACCTCTTCTGCATGGGTGAGAACAAGGATCTCTCTTAAATATGCAGTCTTGTGATTTACTTCTCCTTTTGCTCCCGCAGAATTTCACCTTTCTGTCTCATTTAGGAGTCAAGCAACTGCTTGCTTGACTTCTAAATGTCAGGATACCCTGGAAGGATCCCTTTGAGGGATGTGTTTTTTTTTAACCAAAGGTGGCAACTCTCAGGACAGTATTATGCAACGAGAAAGCTTTTTTTTTTTTTTTTTTTTTTCCCAATGAATCTTAAAACCAAGGTACAGATTTCATTAATACAATACGGTGTCCATCCTCTCCCAATGTCTAGGGCACTCAGAGATCTCCTGTCAAGTTGGCACACCTCAAAGCCAAGTTAGTAAAAGGTCTTTGAGAACCAAATGTCTTTTGGTGTTAGTTGACTCTGAAGCGTCCAGAAATCCAATACCCAGTATCATTCTCAGTGTATCAGTATTAACATCACTACCTTTCCTCTGATCTGAGTAACTGGCAATGCATAAAGTGTGTGTGCATGTGTACAGTTATATGTGTGTGTGTTGGTTTTTGTACAATGTACAGTTTTATGCCAGGAATCGTTAGGTGAGATATCAGGTACTTCAGCAGTCTCTTAACAACATACGCATTATTATAGTGTATGAATGTTAGGTTAATTTCATTCCCATTTGGGAAATATGTCGCGGTTTTCCTTTGGGAAGGATGGGGTGAGCAGTAAATATTTCCAACTTATTGTGCAAGCTAGGGGTTGCTTTGCCTCTTGGAAACAAAACATTTCAGTTCAGCACAACCACTGTGTAGTAGCTACTGTGAAGAGGTGGTTTGAGAACTCCGGGTACAGAAAGCCTCTGAAGTAAAGGTTCAAGATCTTGCATGAAAATGACCTTTTGTTGATAGGAAGTGAAAGACTTTCTTGCTGGAGGGCTATCTAGAGAAATAAATTTGTGTGGTTCCTGGTCTTAGACTCCCCAGAATGATGATGGTCATTGGATAGGAGGAAGGAGGTTTTGCTGTGAACATCAATCTGCTTCAGATCAGGTGTACATGCTGCTTTGGTTTGATTATAAGCGTAACCTACTGATTTTCGTGTAGAGTAAAGTTATTAGCTGGATCAAAGCCTTTTCTCCTGGAGGACTGATACTTTTATAACCAAAGGGCAAGAGGTGATATCCCCTTCTGCTACTCCTTGCAGGAACGCAGAGACCATATCTCTCAGTAAATAGTCTCATAAAGGCAAAGCGAGCAACAGTAAACTGAGCACCCAGCCCTGGAAGTACCTGGCTGTACTTGTTCTGCAAATGGACTTCATTATCTTGGCCTGCCAATCTAAATTAATTGCTAATGCACAGTACTCCCACCACTTTTGCTAGCTGGAACTTAATTGAATAATGCTTGTCTTGGGATAAACAGGCAAAAGTGCCAGTCATTGGGTCAACTTGCTGGGAGCAGAGGCATCAGTTAGATGCAGAACATTGGCCAAGCACTTCCTTGGGTACTTCGTTTGGGGAAGCTTGGGAAAAAAGGCTGAACCCCTCCACCTGCTTGGTGAGAAATCATGCTTGGAAAGCTGAGGAACCTGGTCCTTACCATAGAAGCAATCACTCCTTTCTTCCAATGAAGCTGTCTGTATACGGCGTTGTCAGGAAGACATGTAATTGATGGAGATTTTGATTTGATTTTGAATTGTGCTCCCTCCCCAGTCCCTATGTGAGTGAAAACTTGATTCTTGCTGTTTTTTTTTTTTTTTTTCCTTGAAGCTTATTTATGTATTTATTTATTTATTTATTTATTCCAGTGCTTGGTAATTAAAAACCTGTGTCTGGTCAAGTTGCACAAAGAAAAACCCCAAACCTAAACACCCCACATTACCAGAGGAAAACAAAGGCTGCGAGTGTCATAAATAACACAGTAGTTCATGAATTATTCAAATCAGAATATACTTCTTGTTGTAAGGAGTTATCTCAGCTAATTATAGTCTATTGCTATCGTTCTCTCCAAAGCTCTGGCATTGATCACTGCAGGACATGCCAAATATTTCACTAAAACAAAATATTGCACTCGATACTTTCCTGTTGATAAGCAGGTCTTTCCCTGAGACAGGTCCCTGTTCTTTGGTGTTTTTTGTTCCTTAGGTCACGGCTAGTAAGAAATGGAAAAGGCCTTTCACTTAATGGACTCATTCATCCCCATTAGTCCAATTGTTCCCCATAGACTATTCTCCCCTGCCCAACCTTGGTCTAACTGCCTTGGCACAGAAAGGGCTAACACTTCCACCATTCCAACAAAATAGAGAAAATCCTTATAGGATATATATATATATATATATACATTTAATGTTCAGATTTTTTTTTTTTTTTTCAATCTGGAAAGCTCCTCTTTATAAAAGGCTTGCATTCTGGGATGGGAGGAGGATTTATGCACATTATAGAGTAAAATCTAGCAGGACATGTGGCTTCCCTGTTGGGTTTTTCCTTCAGATTTCCCCTTGTGCTGCAAGATTGCTGGGTGTGTATAAGGGTTTACGAGCTGTAGACTATTGGCAAGCACCAGATGTTGACTAGACATGAACTTGGAACCAGAGAATTTCCAGGAATGAGCTCCAGAAAATCAGAAAATGTTGAATAACTGTCTGTAAAAGGAGTTTTAATGAGAATATTAATCATGAAATACAAAAAAAAAAAAAAAAGTAAAATAATGTAATAGAAATATTTCATGAGAGAAATGCAAAGACAGTATTATTTATATAAAATTAACAAACAAGGAGGAAAATTACTGATATCTTTAGAAGGCTGAAGAGGCTGAGGAAGGTTAACAGATGGCCAGCCTGGTAGGGGTAAATCTTTCCCAAGCTTCAGATATTAAGTTGCAAGGAACTGAGGGTGTTATTTTACCTGCAAGTGGGAACCTCAGCATGGACATGAGTTCAGTGCCAGCAAAACACTGCTCCGGGGTAGAAATCTCCTATTGTCCAGTCTCTGACATAAGATTTACAGTATGTTGTATCATTGCAAACAGTTGTTGCTTGTCCTTGGTCAGACTAAATCTAACTTTCAGCCTATTTTGAAATATGGATCAATCTGATATTGTTGTATGGTAGAGGTGATAGTTTTTTCCTTCTATTCTCACTGCTGTTTTTGATTCCTTTTCCCTTGACATCTCCTTTTTGGCCTAGCTTTGGCTAAAAGCCTGAATTTATAAGGCATAAAATTGATATTCCTAAAACTTACTAAGAAGTCTGCAAAAAGCTATTACTATTATCATTGCTATCTCATGCATAACATCCTGTGTATGAATTTCCTACAGGATCTTTAGATAAAGTGAAGACTTTTTACATGACTGTACAGTGCCTAATATGGGGTTGCTCCATGATTTAGACTCTTAGACTACCCCAAAGGTCTACTAAGAGGTAGAGAATTTGTGGGTCTGCTCCAAACTCCTCTGAGTGAAGGAAAAAGCCTCAGTCTGTCTCTGGGCCAGTGTTATTATGGTGTGCTCCACCTCTCACCCCCTTCCACCCATCCACCTGCCTCCCGGACACTCAAATGACCGCTGGCAAGAGACTCCCAGGTAGTTTGCTGGTGTTCCTGCTGCACGTGGGCATGCAGGGCCTGGTTTTACCTGAAAAGTATATTTGGCTCTTCTTATGAGCTTCCAAGATAGCAGGTAGGCAGGTGTAATCTTGAGGGTAAGTGGGGGTCATCCTCACCTGAGAGAATAGAAATGGCCTCCTTGGCTTCCCCGACTTAATTCACCAAGCCCTTACTTGCATTTTTTAAGAGGTAGGGGGATTATGAGGTAAACACATCACATCAGATTCCTTCCAGATTTGAAGTCCAATTATTTCAGGCTAAGAATTCTGTTTATTTCGTAGATATATACTTGTAGTTGCTGGGAATAAAAGGAAAATATCCTCCAAAAGGAGTGAATGTTTTCCAGATGATTGCAGACAAGATAATCTGAACAGTGAGTGGCTTTTTTGGGTAGAGAGAAATCACTATATTGCAAGAAGAGGAAGAAAACTGCACATGCATTTTACATGAAGAGGTTATTTGAGAACACGACAGCTATAATGAGCGAGAGATCATCTTGCTTGTGGCTGTACAGAGTGGAGGTCAGACAGCTCTGAATTAGCAGAGTCATTAATATTCTACTACAACATAAGGCTGGAAGGGACCTTCTAGGTCATCAAGCCAACCATGTCATATAATCCCCTTTGCGGAGAGCTGGTGACATTGGAGGCTAAGCAGTGGAGAAAGTGCTTGTGGAGATACAAAGTATTGGTCACTGACCACGTAGTTAGCAGAAACTAAGGGTGAGGGTTTTGTTAGGGGACTGAGGGAATTAGGGACCTGACCAAGATGTCTTGGAAATTGCTGGTATTTCTAAAGTAACTTCTGTCTTTCTTGCTGTGTTTGGGGAAGAGAGGCCTGACTCTCTACTAAGCATCTTGCCTTATTTAATTTGATAAAATAGGGGGAAATATGTTCCTACATGGACCCGTGCAAGTTGCTTGATGCAGAGCAGAGAAGGACTGATCCTGCCTGCTCTTTGGTAACCTCAGCTCTTCCTAAAAGTGACAGTGCTCAGCACTGTGGAGATCATCTCCTTTGGGGTTGTTTCGAGCTGTGAAGGACACATAACCTTGACTGTTTCTGAAGCATGAACACAGGAGACTGTAATGGTGTAGCAGGAGCAGGGAATCGAGGTGCCAGGTTTTCTTCCTGGGAATCCCACTTGATTCATGTCTTAGCTTTGCCTGAGTAGAATTTTAATTGCTCTCTCCCTTTGTTCTCATCCATGTAACGTGCTAAGATAATTACATTTTTATGTCTCACAGGGATGTTGTGAGGTTTCTCTAAGATTTATCAAGTGTTTGAAGAAGATCTTATGAAGGTAGAGTGTAAGTACCAGAAATTGCTAACAGTCTTGATGAAGATCCTTCCTTCGAGCAACATAGACAAATTCAAGCTGGAACCATGGCAAACATTTTTAGCAGCAAAATTAATTAAATGCTACAGCAGCTTCCCAAGGGAAGTGGTACATTTTCTATTGCTCAACATCTGTAAGTCAAAGCTGCCTGTCTTTCTGAAAGGCAGGCTTTAGCTTAACTATAAGATATTTGGTTTGGTGGTAGTTATGATGATCCTGTGGAGTTACAAACTTGCTGCCCTGCCCTCTCTCTGAATGTTTTCATCTGGGAAGGAGGGAATCTCCAGCAGACTTTGCTGCCATTGACAGCTTCACCAGGTCCCCTCCCCATTGTGTTGTCCTTGTTTCCTCAACTAAGTTTCCATCCACCTGTAACATCAGTTCCTAAGTAGTGTCATCTTATTTGGGGTCATAATGGCTATTCTGGAAGCCACCGTGCTGTCACTTCTTTCATACTCTTAGATAGCAAATAGCTTTCACTGTTTTTTTTTGTTTGTTTGTTTTTCTTCTACCTCTGTTTCAGTAGGGATTGTGTTGAAGAAATTCTGTCTCATGTCAGAGACCATCCAAGTGACCCTATTGTCTAGTATAGTCAGTGCTAGAAATAAAAGCAGAGCCCAAGTGTCTGAAGTACATGTGAAGGGGTTCTGTCACTATACTTGCCTTCACCCTCTTTATTCCAAATGCTGTTATGCCAACAGTGCAGAATTCTTTTTCCTATTTATACATAGACCCTCAACACCAGGTAAAAGAATAGTTTCTACAGAAAATAGAATCTACATGTGGTGCTCTCATCCTCTCTGTTAAAGAGGTTAGACCACCTTGTTGCGCTGCAAAAGCAAAAAACGCTCCGTTTTCTAAAATACCCACAATGCTGCTCAAAGACCAAGCATGATTTGCTGCTTATGACGAATTTGCAAAGGCAAGTTATACCTACAAAACTCTGTACTCAAGAGCAGCATTTGAGTAACAAACTGATGGTTAGTGTTTTATAATACGATGGATGAAGCTAAGTTTTAGGAAAGAAGACATTTTGTAAACAACCACCAAGCTATTCCTACTACTATTTTAAAGGGTTTTATAACATGAACTCTGATGAAAAAGAGTTGAGAGGTGACCTTTGTGCTAGAAGGTGGGGAAAGAAAAGCACTTCATTGAAAAGACCATGTTTGAAAAAATCATTTGATAGTGATGACACAGTAACTGCTACTGTAAATACAATTTTCTCTATTTTTAAAGAGCCATTTGGTTTCCAGACACACAATTCAACTTTGTGCTAACTGGCAGCTTTGGTGTTTAAAAATGGATTGTGTCGAGACAATATAATACCCAGAGGCAAATGTGCTGTTGGGAAAGAGCTGTACAGGTTTATATTAGAGTGGCTGTCAGGAGGCAGAACAAGGGCAATCTTAGATCTTGCCAACACACTAAGTTGGAGTTTGCAAAAGTCATCTTCCATCTTGTGGCTACATGGACTTTCAAAAATACTGGAGCTTGAAGGATGGACCCTCTTGTCCATATTTCCATTATGTTCAGGCAAGTCTTCTGGGAGCTGAGCATTCAAGCAACTGGGCTAATTTTAGACTGGGATACTTTTTTGCCTGGAAAGGTTTGCTAATGTATACCAAATAAAGGTGTTTTAAAGATGTTTCAGGGCTCTGTTGCCTTCTCCCAGAATATTCACCAGCAAAAGACAATTCTTCATTTTAAAAGCACATTTTTTGTCATGTGGTGCCAGAACTGTACATAGCTTTAGGTGTTAAGGTGCCTCTTGGACACCCGAATAGGTGATAGATACTTGTATGCATCTGACTCCCATATTTTGAAAAACTGAAGTCATATTTCTCCCTTTCATGTATTGGTTGATTTTCGAAATACCTCTAAGTGAAGGGAAATCCTTGCTGCTGGGCAGTACAGAGAATAGAAGACCCCCAAGGCTTCTCTACAAAGAAACATTTTAAAGCCAGAAGGGAACATGATGATCTGCCATCTGTGTGGAGCAAACCAGAGAGCTTCACTCAGCTGTTTCTGAAACAGTCCCCTAACTCAGGCTGAGCAGGAGAATTAGCTCCAGTCTCAGTTTAATGTTTCCTAGAGACAGAGAAGCTGCTGCCCCTTCTGCGATTAGTTACCACAGTTTAGAGTACACACACACACTTTGATTTTCCTCTCTAAATTCCTATCTGTGTTCATATCATTCACTAATATCAGGTTTTATCTATGTAGCACCCACAGAAGGGGTAGATGAAGGTGTTAGGTGGCAGATATTACCTTTGTGACAACCTGCTTTTCATATCACCTAGACAAACCACACATTTACTTTTTGCACTGTCAACAGTGGAAATACCCATGCTCTCTCTTTTCTTTGTCTATAGGCTTTTCTATTAGAGACAAAGCCACCTTCATCCCTTCTCTCCTTGGGCTCCCTCCAGCCATCTGCAGTTACTCTCTGCATCATAGATACCATTCCATTTCTTGGGTAGCAAAAAAGTGAGTTTTGTTCATTTTCAGTGATATTTTTTTACCTCCATAAATGAATGTCTAAGAAGGAAAGGGGAAGGAACCACCTGTCTCACCTTTGTGATAGTCAGGTTGATCATCCTGTTTCATGGCCTGTGAGGCTGTGAAGAAAGACTTTCTGGAGCTTTCTGGAGTAAAGATGTATTGCACAGTCATCTTCAATTCCAGCAGAAGAGATTCAGTGGCTTAGATGGTCTTTCCAGACCTTTGTGTGAGGCTCTACCTCCAGTTTTTCGTCTTTAAAGCAGCCTGTCCACTCACTTATTTCTAAACTTGTGTATTTTGATCATCTCCTCAATTTTTTTCTGACCATTCTTTGTGACTGTCATGGACTGGCTGCCAGCAGCCTGCTTTCTTCCAACTGCTTCCTCTATGTTTTTTGCCCCTCAAAAGAGAAAAACAGATGTTCCTAGGTGTGTGTCCGTTTGCTCATTTTGCTTTGAGAGCAGTCCCCATCACAATATGCAGTCAGACATCTCATTTCGACATGGCTTTGCTGTCATGCAGGGCAAAGGACATCTAACCTCCGTCCATTACAGCAACAAGAAGATTGTGCAGAATGCAGACTTGATGCTGGGAGACGGGAACCTTGTTAATTAAAATGTCAGTGACTCAAATCCCCTTAAGGTGAGAGAGCTGCATTTTTTATTACCATTGCTGATAATGATACAGTCAGCTTGTACCTTGTAGAGGCATAATGCATTTCATTTATCCTGACAAGGCCTGCCCACTTTGCACACTTTCTCTGTGCAACAAACATACGACTTTTCAAAAGTATCAGGAAGTAAGGCTAGAGATAGAAAGGAAAAGGAAAATAAAAGGCAGTGGTTTTGGTTTTCCATCCTGTTAGACTAATGCTATTCTCTATCATTCTCCAAATCTTGAACATGATATTGGAAGGTAACATCACGCCTGTTGGAGGGGAGGAACAGCCTAGAAGGAAATGGAGGTGAAGCCAAGCAGGAAGAGAGGTGAAACTAGGAAAATGTTAAGATAACTTAAGTCATAAGTCACTCTTTTTAAACCAGTCCTGGAGAAGTTATGACTTGAATGGTCTGCTGAAAAACCTCACTCCTTAATCACCTCTTGCATAATTGGAGTTATCTACTCCTCTGCCCTGCTTCCACCCTATTAACTTCACTGACTGTTGTAAACCTGCCCTCCTTCTCTTTATAGAGGATGGAGGAAAGGGCTGTAAAGGCTAAGACTTAAAAAAGTATCACGGAAAGGTTTAAAAGCTGTGGCTAAAACTGTACCCCACTTCATTAGGTACTTTACAAATACATAAGGCCATCTCAATTACTTATTTAGAGCATCAAGCCTTCACTGAAATAGTGCTAATGAGATATGAGCCATATTTTGTCTCTGCTTTGCTGAAGACAAGCAATAGACAATGTGTCCACAGCTTCTTGGGTATAAAGCGTTCAGACCTTTTTCCTTCTAGCTTGATAGCATAACCAGGAGACAACACTGCTTTCACAGCTACTTAAGCACCTGTGAGATCCCCATGTAGCAGTAAGCATGTGCTTCAAAAGCTGCAGTGAATGCAAGCTCAGCTTCGAGGTAATGGGCCTTTTCAGGCCTTGAGATACACAATATTTCTGTCAGGACAGCATCTATGAGTCAGGCTCGAGCAATTCTGATTCCACCTGGGAGTCGTTCCCACAAAGGCCAGCCAAGTCATTAACAGTCTATGACTAATTGCCTGTTGTAAGATGGGCGTAAAGCAACTTCCCTTTGAGACAGAGCTCAGCTTGAGCCCCGTTGCTGGTTTCTCATTGTGGTACACTTAGCTGGGATTTATATGCCATCTTGATGCTGTCATTCATGATAGTTTTGGTCATAGGATGGACCAGGAGAAGGTCTGCTTAAAAGCCTCGTCTTTCCATGACCTGTTCCATTCCCTCGGTGAGCAATGTACAGCATGAGATCCAGGTGAAGCAGCCAGCAGCCCTTACACACGCCTGCCATTGCATCTCCGCACGTGCAAGAATCCCATTAGCATCGTCTCACCGTTGCTAGGAGATGACATTGTCTCGGGCTGCGCCAAAGCGTGACTCAGCCGCCTGTAGTAGTGGCTGTTGTTATTGTGCCAGAGGAGGCATCAGCTGCAGGCTGGGGAGGTGAGTCCGACCAGCTGAGCGAATATGAGGAAGGAGAGGTCGACGGGGCTGTGCTGAGGAGCAAGAGGGGATTTTTAGGAGTTAAAGCTCCCGGTTCCAGAAGTACCTGTGAGCATTTCAGCACTGGCCAGCACAGAGCAAAGAGGATAACCCATTAAGTCCTGTACGGATCAGCTCACACTTTGGGAGCATCTCGGACCTGTTAGCGTAGCTTACCCAAGCAAGAATAAACTAACTATAAGGCTACACCATCTCCGGGCTTAGCCACTTTCTTGCTATGCATTGTGTGCATGGACAGAGTGGATGTACTTTCCACTGAAATTTAGTGGGATTATAATTATTAACTCTAGTTATTTGGGGGAAAAGTATCTATCCAATATTTAGTATTACTAGTATTTTCTAGTGAATAGCTCTGTAAGGCTTAGACTTAAACCAAAGGAGGAGAGGTGGTAATAATGTCAAAACCCCTCAAAATCTAAGATCTCATATGACTATTTACTCAGATTTTTTTAAAAACAGCAGATATCTGATTATCCTAATCTAGGCTCTGTTATTAACCCCTTTTGTGCTAGAAATGTACAGTGCATGGGGCATTTACTCTTTCTGTCAGGTGAGTGAGGCTTGAAGAAACTACTGCAGTTTGAACAAACAGTAATAAGCAGTGATTACTTCACTGGACGGGAGAACAGACTCTGAAAGGGAAGAGAATTAACATGAACTGATTTTTACGCTCACACGAGAGCGCTTCTGACAGCAGGGCTCTCGTACACTGCCTGACAAGGAGCAGAAGCAGCAATCTGTGACTGCTCTGACCGATATTGCCTGCCAGCATGGCATCCCAAATAGCTCTTCTTCCTTTTTGTAATGGATGTGGCTTTGAAAAAAAAATGCATTCACCAAGGAACAAATAATTGAATAAGTGAAAACAACTAATAAATGTGCTGAAATCCTAATCTCTCATTAGGGAAAAATACAAATTGTATCGGATCATTACCTGAAGCTGACTACTCACTAACTTCTACCTTGGGACCCACATTTCAGTGTGGACAGACAAAACACTGGAAAATGAACACTTGGGCAGTCTTTTCTGGCCTGGAATGGGTAGATAAAATGAGCTCTTGCTACAAATCTTGTCTTCTTGGTCTCCTCTGGTTTTTATTCACAGCTTGGTCTTATATGCATGGCATCAACAGGGGACTTTTCACAAGGTTTGTCCAAAAATGTCTTGACTTGAGATCTTCCTGATAGCAGAAAGAGGTGTTTTGTAGTGGATGTAATATTACCAGGAATCCAGTCTTTGTGACAGAATAACAGAGCCTAATTTTCCTGCTTCTGCATCACAGCTTGCTCTAGGAGAGATGCATATTCCCTGCAGCAGTGGAGCAACCTCTGTAGAAAGCCATTGGTGTTTTTGGACTGCTGCCTCATCTCCCTGCTGGAGAGTTTCTCTCCTGGCCTTTAAATTGTTCCTCTCGATGTGGGTTAGCTTCTGATGGATAGCGCTGCCATGGATATGGATCTGCTCTTCCTGCTGAGTTGATGGGTGACAGTATTTAGGGTTTGGGTTACCTGCGAAATGTTTTGCTCAGGATGCTGTCAGATTAGTATTAACTGTCAGACAAATGATAGAGGTCTTTCCATAATGACCCTGACAGCATTCTTCCGGGTTCTCCCTTTACATGACACCAATACTAAGACAAAGCATTTAAATCCTTGTATATGCAATACGCTCAGCTGTACTACCTGCACCAGAGGAAGCAAATCAGACCTTTAGGCTATCTGAATTGATGAGAGATGTAAAGATGAGCTAGGTCCAAGATCGACCATCTCTAAAGAGGAAATAGAGGCCAAAGCACCACAATAGCTCTGACTTCTACAAATAGCTGCTTTATACCTGATACTTTCTTTTTCTGCCCAAGACCTCCTTAAGGGGTGAAATGTCTTCTGTGTCTGTTGCAGGGCTTTGTTCAGGATGAATCCTCCTCCCTCCCCAGCCTCCCCGAATGACTCAATAATTACTTTAACTGATTCAACGCTCCCCCTCAACCTCCAACCACCCCCCTCACCACCATTCAACTTTAACACAAGACCACACTGTTTCTCGGTTTCCAATGCGCCCAAAGCTATTCAAGCCACTTGTTCCTCTCTGAATGGAGCTGACAGAGCTGCTTTTGTACAGAGGCAATTTTGGATTTAATTGGAGGCTTACTGGGGGCAGGGCTGGAGTGGAGGGGGGAGGGAATGGGGTCACTAGGTCAGTGTTTTGGAAAGATCACGTCCAAGGAGAGTCCAAGGAGAAAAATGAGTGTGGGTTAGATGTCTGGGAAGAGGTTTTGCATGTGTGTGTGTACATAAGGGAAATGCTCCCCATTTTCTAGAAATGATTATGATACCTAACTGGAATCAGAAAGCAAATCAGGTCAGGTCCAGGGCAAACAGCTTTAACAGCCATTTTGAATCTATAATGACAGATCCCAGGGTCCTTTCTGCAAGGATCACAGGATAATTCAAGCTGTGGTGAAGGAGGTCTGATGTCAGAAAGGTCACTTGCTGCAGTCCGTCCCCTCGGGTCAGCCATTCATCATGCACATTAAAGGAGCTTCACTAAATTCCCTCCTCCAGTTCTGCATCCCTCCCTGGAGATAAGTTCAGCTTCAGCCCTGTCTATACCACTTATGGGTCCTGGCTCATACCAGCACTCTAAATGCAACACAAGAAGGGAAGACCTTTTTTTCTGGTGAGGAACATGGTAAGTCACTCCATGCTTTGAACCAGTGTAGTGTCACTGTGCAAGGGGACCACAGGTCATAATCCACATGAAAAATGGACATCAGTGAGTAACATAAAAGCAGTGTGACTTTCCTACTTAATTGCTCAGGTTCTTTTTGGTCCTCCTCATTTTCACACTTGACTATAAAAACATAAGGTAAACTGGAAAGCATTGGATTGATTGTGTTGCAGAAAAAAACAATATAATCCTGGCAGAGCTAGACCGCAGACCAACAGAGATTCAGTGAAGATGTGCAAAAAGAAATCTTTCTTTTCCTTTGACTCAACAGCCAAATGTGCATGGCTGGAGATACATTAGGTAAGACTACTTTGAGTGGCTTAAAAAGTTCCCCCTCCCGGTCCCTGCCAATCCACCTCTGTCCACATCACCTGGAGGTCCCCTCCCCTCAACAGAGGGGTTAATGGTCCTGATCCCTACTTGTCCTTTGCCTGAAAGACATCAGAGTGATGGCTTTCAATTTGCTGACATAACTGACTTCATTTTTAAAGCAAATGGAAACTCCAAGACAGGTGGCTGCCCTGTATCAGTAGTAGGACCTCTTAAACTCCTCCGGCGGAATGACAAGTGTGGAGCTGACAGTGCCCTTGTACTGCTCTGAGACAGACACCTGCTGGAAGTGTGTGCTGGGGGGAGGGGGGGGTGATACATAATTTAGAAGCAAAGCAGCAATTGTGCTATTATCCTGAGGATGCACTTCAAAACCTGACATCTCCAGCCAGCTGCTCTGCGGAGGAGCAGACGGATGTTACTCAAATGGGATGACCAGGAGAAGTGCCTGTTTTTTTCTGGGATGGTCTCAGCTGAGTGAACAGAAATGGTGAGAAGCTGTTTAGTCAAGCTTGTTACACCCCTGAGAATTACATTTCCACCCAGCATCACATCTTTTCTCTGTTTCTTTCACTTACGAGCCTCCGGCTGCACGTCCCTCTGGGATGCCTCCGATGCCATTTCACATCATCCCTACGGGCCCCAGATCACAGCTTCCTCTGGGGGAGCGAGGAGAGGTGTTTAAGGATGTCGGAGACCTGTAGAGCTACATTTAGATCTGCAGCCTGCTAGACCTGGCTCTGGCAGCGTTAGTCAAATTGAAGTAACATGGAGCTCAAGCAGCCTTTGCTCTTTTCCCCTTACCTGCTCGAAAGCAGACAAGGTTGACATTTATAAAGCATTAGGAAGCCTGAGTTTAGCATTAAATCTGCTGCCAGATCCACATAAGCAATTGTATTCCTCTCCACGCTAGCGACTTGGACTCAAACTGCTTGTCATCTGAGATGGCAGCAGGTAGGGGACTGGTGACCTTCCTGTGAAAGGTTGGGAAGAGGCAGAAAACATCTTCTGGACCCTCTCAACTTTTCGGAAAACACATGGAGCAGGCTCTTCTTGGTATATTTCTGTTCCCAGGGAGTGCAAAGTTGCTGTCCAAGCCCAGGATGATGCAGTGTTTTAAGAACCACTCTGTGATGCTTGTTGCAAGAACATAGGAATGAACCGTGTCAGGCAATGTTATCTCGGTATTGTTCTGCAGTGATCCATGGAGCTCTGATTCCTCACATTGCTGGCAGTGGGAAGGACTTGCTAGACCAGGGATGTGAGTTTGGCTGGAAACTCCTGTTAACTCACCATGTGCTAATCACAGCAAGGCTGCCATGTGCTGCTTCAGGCTGACGGTGATGACAGTTAATAGGCAGGTACCAGCCACACTGAAGGTAACGAGTGAAGAATTGAACATGTCTGATCAAGGCTAGATGCAGCAGGGGAGAGCACAGAATTCTGCTCTCCTCCATTCCCAGACCCAGACAACAGAGCAAACCTAAGCATAGTGAGCCTGGCTGGAGAGGTGGACCACATACGTCAACACAGCACTGCAGTGGAGGGCTTTCAGCACAGCTCCTGCCAAGCAGCATCCCATGATGCAGGCAGATTCTGCTGAGTTCAGCTTTGGCATGATGAGAGAGATACAGTGCTTCCCATCAACCTATGGGTCAAACAGCATTGGACTTGGTTACTGGGATGGTAGGGCATGGGTACACACAGCGAGCAGTCTGCCCATGTCCAGGGTACTGCCAGCTGGGCTCTGTGTATCACAGAAATTGGTGAATTTTGCTTCCCAGACTTGCAAGTCTCATATCCCTGGTGGCTTCAGATGGAGAGTAAGGGAAGAAAGAAGGTTTGGCATTTTTTCTCTAAATACCTTCTCATCTAGGACTGTTTTCAAAAGCAAATAAGAATTTGCTAAGAATCTGCAGGGCAGCCAAAAGAAACAGGGCTGATCCAAAGCCCTTATTAGATATTGAACCTCCTGAAATGTTTGTGTTTAAAAAGAAACCATTCTGCTACTAATAAATCCACCGAACACCTGGATTTTCAAAGCTAGAATGTATCACCAGTATATATATCTCCACCAAGACTATCGACTGTCACAGAAAGTATAATTAACAGGCCTTTAGCACTTTGAAGTGTTTGCTGCTGCTGTATATATATATATACCTTCTAAATATGAGTCCTAGTATACCAAAGCATGACCCCAGCATTTCAACTAATATTCTTTCACTCAGATGCCAAGATCTAATGTCCAGGCATAAGTGTGAACAATCACCACGGCTACAATTGCTATTTCCCAGCACTGCTCCATCAGTATTTAATCTGCTGCTTTATAGAGCACCGTAGGGGATCCCCAGAAAGGAAAGCAGCTGCAGCCAAGTTCTGCTCCAAAAAGTATTTCCAATTGAAATGCCTATTAATCCAGGCAATAGGCATTAAATGACGTAATAGTAAAGCTGGAGGGCTGATATGCCCTTCTACCCAGGGCGGGATTTTTTTTTCTTTTTTTTTATGCCTAGGACAGTTGCTGTGAAAGAGAGCCCTACAGGAGTCTGAGAAATGTGTTCCAGGATTTTTTTTTTTTTTCCGTCTTGAAGTGGCAGCTGTTAGCTTTTCTATTTTTTTCTTAAGCTAAGATAATGTATTTAATTTCTTAGATTGTTGCAGTAATTGGTTAGGTATACACAGACGACAGTCAACAGAATGTATTTTCAGCGCAAAAAGAGCCTGGAGCTATGTGCCTGTCTTCCCAGCCATTTTCATTCAGACAGTTTAACTCTTTGAGCTTGCAAAGAGAGACGTGTCCTCCAAAGAGGGATTTGCAAGGTCTGCTAGGAAAATGGTTGGCTTAGCAGGAAACTAAAGTTCATTTTCAGGATCCCTGTGTGACCTTGAAAACTTGCCCCATGTCTCTGTGCCTGAAGCCCTAATCTGGGATGTGGATGAAATAACTCTCTCTTCTTTCATGGAGAGGTGGTGAACACTCATTTTTGACTTGCAAGAGCTCCCTCAGAGCTGAGATTGAGAGGTAAGATGTACTCATTCTTCTTCTGAGGAAAGGCAGCCAATGAATCTTACAGATCAGGAAAAGACAAGTCCTGCTTGATCATCTTGACTCCATCTCATAAAGCTGATCCTGTCAGGAGTATAGTCCGGTGCAGTGGAGATTAGATAAGGTTAGTGTGACTATAGCCAGAAGTGTGAAAATAAGAGCTGCTCTGAGAAATCCTGCATCATTTTCTAAACCACACCATCAATATATCCCTCTATATTCAGTTTTACCTCTTTCACCTCCTACTTTCCAGCAGGTGAAACTTGAGATGAGATGTTTGGTATTTCTCACAAAGAAAAAATCTAGAATCCCATTGGGTATGTGATACCCTGTTTTTTTCTTCTCTTTTGTCTGTTTGAGGACAAAGTGAAGAAGCTGAGTAGGTGAGTTGGGATGATATCTACGTAAACCCCTAGAATTTTATTGCTCAAGTCAAAATACTGCCAAAGAAATTGTTGATGCCCTATCCCATGTTCAAGACCAGGTTGGATGGAGCTTTGAGCAACCTGGTCTAATGGGAGGTGTCCCTGCCCATGGCAGTGGGGTTGGAACTGGATGGTCTTTAAGGTCCTTTCCAACACAACCCATCCTATGATTCTATGATTCTATGATATCAGAAAGCAGTTTGCATCCTCATGTGGTGTCAGGGTGTGCGCTCTGATAATCTGCTTACTCATCTTGGTAAGAGGCAGCACCGAGCCATAATATTAGGCTCCAGTCTTTGGAAAGATTGGGTTTCTGACTCCACTCCCTTCTAGCATCCCACCCACTGAATGCTCTGATGCTGTTAAGGCCAGACTAACACTTTCACATGGTTGTTTTTCGGAAACAAAAGCAGCAAATAAAAAGAAAAAAAAATCTGCATTTGACTCGTTGCTCCTTCTGCAGTCCAGATCATGTTAGGCCTGGAAAGTTATTTTTGACTCTATATAATGGACACTTTACAAAGGAGATGGATTTAGTACTTTTGTAAAATAAGAAGAAAAATAGATGGCAATAAATTGCCAGAGAGCTGAAGTAATAAAGTGTCTCATTGGACTATCTGGTCTGCAACTTGTTTTTCTCTTCTCAGAATGGAAATAGGCAGTCTTGTCTCCTTCTTCTCTACACTCCCCTCACTTTCCTTTTAGACATGTTGATTCTTCTGCCTTCAGAAAGAAATTGCTGTTCCCTGACTTTGTTTTTATTTGTTTGCCTTTTGTGATGGCATCACCTGACAATCTCCTTTCATCACCTGCCAACTTCTTTTATAAACTTACTCCTTAATCACTGCTCAGGCTTCTGATCAGCTTTTGCACAACCACTGCTTGGCTCCCAGTCCATCTGAAACCCACTGGCTTTAATAACAACACAGCATGATGGGAATATTTTTTATAATGGTGTTTCCGATCCTGTGTTATAAATGAACATAACGCAAAGAGGCATGTTCCTTCCTCACCCAGCTGAAGGAATTAAAATTGCAATTGTTCTGGAGAGATATTGTGTTCATGATCACATTTTCCAGCACACAGCAGGTCTGTCCCACAGGGTGGTGGACGTCACTGCTATGAAGGATGTCAATCTTAGAGATTTATTCCACCTACCAGGCACCCATCCATGGGTAGCTGTTCCTTCAATTTTTGACCGCATTTGAAGACTCTCTCTGTAATGTCTCTAAGTCAGCTCATCCTTCTCACTAGTTTGGTCCACTTCCCTGAGTTTTTGCTTACCGCAGAACAAACTCCAATGAACACCTCTCTCTAACATGACAGCCAGTGACTTTCTGTATTGCTCAGATACCCAGAGAGTATGCACTGGTTGGTTTCCAGTGAAATTCCAGTGAATTCCAGTGAAATACTAACATTATTTCTTTCTGGAGTTCTTCTACATCTCAAATGTCTAGGAATCACATGGTTTTGCCAGGGTAGTCATGATGGTGACCCACATGGAGAATCAACGGAAAAGTATCTACATTTGGTCTGATGAATCACATCCTACTCTTCATTGACCTTGTCGTCTATATTATTACTGATTATAAAGGAAACCTATAGATTTGCTTTTATGGAAACACCAACCTTGAAACAGATATAGGTATGGAACAGGGTGCCTACTGTTTAAATCCATTAATCTCAGATTATTTAATATCCCCGATATTGGGAAGTGAAGGCTAAGAAAGCTCTGTGGCTCTCACATGCTGATCTTTTGATATAATTAGACTTTTTAAATCAACAGTTTTCCAAGATACTAGAGTACATACTATTGTGCAGTATCACTGGTTGTGAGATGAAGAGCAGAGTTAAATTAGCCAATCTTTAGTCCAATCTTTAGCATGCACACCATACTTTGAAGGACCTGAGTGGGTGATTATCTGCTGGTGAAGCTTGGTCCATCCTGGCCCAATCTGTTTAGCCAATCCAAAAGCTAGGCCTGATATTCCTTTTCCAAGTATATGTGGAGATTGGGCTCAGGTATCTTCACAGAGTAGGTTGGTGGGATCACTGTGGATGGAGGAATTGAAAACATGGTTGGATGCACACTCACTGTGTTGACTCACCAGGTGCCAACATGGGGTGCTAACACTGACCCATGCCTCTGGTGTTCTCGTACCAGAATATCTGGGGACTCAAATGAGTCATGCAAAACCATGAGAACAACAGCTTTATGAGAAAGTACTCTGACATTTATTAATCAACTTTTCCTAGGGTCAGTCCTGTTGCAGCTTAATACTGTGAATGTCAGTTAGGTTCCAGGCACATTTTCCAAGTGTTTCTTCCTATAGCCAGTATTCTTCCCTCCAAGGCCATTGCTGCAGATCACAGATTGCTGCAGATCACAGCTACTCTGTTGGATGAAATCTTAGTGGTAATAACCTTTGGCCTGGGAGATGAGGCAGCATAACTGCATTTCAAGTGCTTCATTGCTTTCCTGGAATTTCTTTGAGCATGTTTTCTTCCTAGGCTCTCCTCTCAGGAGGCAACTTTGAGCAGCTTGTTATGTGAGAGTATCTGTCTGAACTCCTGTGTTCTGGATGAAAGTTGAACATGCAACTTTTTAATACATTTTCCTTGGCTTGGGATTTGAGTCACCTTTCTGAGCCTTGCTCTTTGCTGTGCTTGGATAAACAATGCTTATGACTTAGCTAAAGTCAAGACAGAGTTTTGACTACTGCATCTTTTATCAGCAAGAGATACGGAGGTGTCTTTGCAGATTTAACACTCATCTCTAGTATTTGTTTGCAATTTTGAAAGGAACCTCTCATTTTATAAGAGTAGGTAGGTAACCATCTTGTTATATGGGGTCTGAGGCTAAGAAAGAGCCCAAGAAGTTATCCAATGTAGTTTCATCACTGAGGAAATTTAAGTAACACTGCAAATAAACCATAGGTGTAGTCTGATGATTGAACCACAAAACTGGTCATCAGGGCCCAATGATTTTCCTTCTACCTCTGTTACTGACTAAGCAATACAGCCACAAGGAAGTAACCTTGTTCACTATATATTGTTTTATGTAAAGTAGGATTCATATTGCTATATCTTGGATGTGCTGTGCAGGTGTGTTGTGACGGAGGAAGCCTCACTGTATGTAATGACTCTTAGTTGAATTAGGCAGATGCAACCAGGAAACATGGTGCCAATTTTTAAACAAATAGTAACAGTTCACGGGGATAGCTTCAAGAGAGATGAATAAACCCTGTTTCCTATGTAGGCTTTCATATTGTCGTAATACTTCTCTCTTACACACCTAGTTTCTTTGGATATAAAAAACATCCTTCTGCAGAAAAATCTCTAATTTATGGGTAAGGAAGCTGAGGCAAAGAAAAAAGTGGATTTGAAATTAGACACCATGCAAAAAATCAATAAATCCCAGAGCTATGAGGAGAACCCAGGTGTCCTGTGGCTTGGGTAGAGCTCTAACAAGCTCTGGATCTCTTGACTTAATTTGTGATATCTCTAAAAGACAACCTATAACATAGCCAAAAGTTCTGTGTGAGTGTAATCTCTGAGGCCATCACCATTCAGGAGGTAAGAGAGAGAAGGGTTCAACCTGCCTTAAATCCAGGGTGGCTGGTAGCTGGTCTTGTGAGTCACTTAAGAGTAATGTGTCTTGCAGGAATAGCTCAGATAGACAGAGACACACCAGCAAACCATAACGCACCTTATAGATGATGAAGTAAAATAATTCAAGGCTCATTATGAAAGGAACCTGTATGGAAATCATCTTGGTTAGAAGCAGAATAAAAGAACAAAGGAATCAGCAAGTACCCAGAAAGGTCATGTAGGGCACCCTCCCTTGATATGATTAAATAGGGGGATAAGTGAATAAGTAATAATCTAATCATAGAGGGGGCCAGGCAAATTCAGCATTAAACTACTACAGTAGGCAAGTTTTTCATTTGTGACCAAATGACCTCATATTTTTTCCATCTGCCTCTATTAGGCAGAGTCATTTCTTCCATCAGTGCAGTGGTGAAAAATTTCTCCAACTGTTCCAGAGAGAGAGGAGTAAATGGTTCCTTCTGGAGAGGGATAGCAAGAAATTAATGTCCTGACATGTTCATTACTAAAATCAGTGAGAATTTTTCTATTAATTTCAGGGAGCTGTGGGGGGAGGACAGAGCTCATGGCCAGAACAAGCTTGATCTTTCATCACTGAAAGCCATAGTCACTTTGCTGGTGAGTCGCAGGGAACAGTGTCTGAAACTGAGATTGGGGAGTAGCTCCCATCTCCACAGAATATGTAGAGCCTCAACCATTGCACAAGAGGATAACCCAAGTCTCAGTGAACCAGATCAGACATTGGTTTATCTGGAGCCCAGGTCAACAATGAACCCACCTTGACTCCTGTACTCCCATGCTCTCATCCGTGTAGTAAATTGTACTACTCCCTGCCTGTGTGGAGTGTTATGAGTCTGATTTTGTTAGCATTGGGGATCTTAAGGCAAATAACTAGTGTGATAGAGCAGGAGTGCAATATGACATTGCTATGGAGAGGGCAGATAAGGCAGAAAACAGAAAAAAGAAAGGTGGACTTTGCAGACCTGCTCAGCACTCACGTTTCATGAAACTCATGTGATTCTGCTAGTAGCAGCTGCTCCCTCCTGCAGAGCTTTTCGTGCGAGAATTTAAAGCACTGCATGAGACACTCTAGGGAAGACTCAGTATCTCTCAGTGCATTTTTGTGTAGACAGTGCCTTGCAGCCAGGGTACAGACCTAAGTGCCTTACCCGAGAGCACCCAGGAAGTCACACGCCTAGCAGTCAAGAACCATCTCTGATCTCCTGCCTTTCAACACAGTTTTCAAACTGTTAGCTTGTTTTGAAGAGAAATATGCATCCTGTTCACATTTCTTTGGC
This sequence comes from Anseranas semipalmata, assembly GCA_013399115.1. NCBI lineage: Eukaryota > Metazoa > Chordata > Aves > Anseriformes > Anseranatidae > Anseranas > Anseranas semipalmata. The sequence continues at coordinate 407,353 of VXAA01001113.1, forward strand.
CACCTTGTTTCTGCTGGTAGAGATGGGACTAAACTTTGACCCACTAGGTCCACATGGGTCCAGTATAGAAAGGCTCATGGCCACCCGTCCCAAATTTAGTGGCACAGCATAGATCACAGCACTTCTGCAGACCGGCTCCAAAAGCTGTGGTGTTAGGAAGGTGCATGTGGAAGTGGGGAGCTCTGTTGTGATTCCTTGAACATCACAAAGCTCACAAGACTAGCAGCAGTCCCAGCAGTGCTCCCTTGTACTCAAAGCATTCAAAATGGATCATTCTTAGGCAACGGCAAAAAGTTCATGCCAAAGTACAGGTTCCTTTCTATCAAAATATCTATTGCAAAGACACTGAATTGGTAAATTTGGTACTGTGACGCTTGGCAGGAAGAAAGCACTACACATAGGCAGCTCAGCTATTCATTTATTTACAGAATAATTGGAGGTTATTAACTAGTTAATTAATAAAGATTAGATGGAGTGCTGGGGGAGGGGACCTTGACATTAAAAAAGTTTGGCAGCAGTAGTAGCTGCTGTATTATAAAGGTTTGTAAATCAATGGAAGAACAGGAAATGAAGTCAAGTTGATCATCAGGTATCAAAGGAGTAAGGGAAGTAGGGACAGTCTCAGTAGGACAGCTCAGTGTTTAAAAAAGGAAACAGGACAATACCCGTTAACCAGCTCCAGCTGGTGAATAAGATCACTGCCTCACCTTGCAGGTTGCAAGTGGAATGTGAATTGGGCTTCCCATCCCCAGGGCTAATTCTGGGCAAGCAGATGCTCAGCTGAGTTGAGAGATTAAGTCAGCGTGAACCAATCGACAGTACGTGGAGGAGAGACTTTCCAGACTATTCATAATAACTTGACTTTTCTCTCCTACAGTCCCCTCCGCCACAGGATCACAAAGCATTACATAAACCACAGTTCGCTAAGTTTTTTGATGAAGGTTTTCCTTTCTTATTTTAAAGAGTGGGTAAGGGTTATTAGCTTTGTTCCAATGACGAGGAAACCAAGGCATAGAGAAGTCAATATACCTCTACCCACAAATCCCATTGAAAGCATCCCCTGACTGCTGAGAGCCATGCAACGAATTCTGGGAGACCTGCCAAGACAGCCAAGTGCCAGAATCAGTGACTCACAGTGTCGTGGGGGAATGAGAGATGATTTACACCAATGCAGTTCCAGCAGTCAGAGTTAGGTTGGGCTGATGCCATCAATGCAGACTGCACCAATGCACGGTATCCACTGCTGCCCCCAAAGGTGGAGGCTGGTGGCAGAACTGCATAAGAAATCAAAAACAAACCTTGAAACTACCATCATACGCTCGTAACGCCAAGGTGATGCAGCTTTTTGGTGAGCTAAATCACTCCTAGGAGACGGCTGTCATTCTCTTTTGACTGTTTGGAGACTTATGTGCTGGTACCACTCTTCCTGCCTCTCTGCCTCCAGTACAGTTACTGTTAAAACAGTAGTAAATCTTGTGCATGTGCTGACTGCTGGAGAGAGCTAAAGCCCTTCATAACTTTATCAAGGAGCTCACAGATAAGTCCTAGAAGAATGCAGGTGTCTCATCCTGGGACAGAAGGACATCATCTGTAGGTTTTCATGTAGAAGGTGAGTTTATTTTACCCCACTCCTACTGCACACACACGTTTTAACAGTCTTTTCAACCTGCCCACTGACCTCTAAACCACGAGACCACCTCTCTCTCCCATCCAGTTCCCTGTGCCCATATTCCCGTCTCTATTTCTACTATACTGGCAAGGGGAAGTATCCACTGCAGCATTCATTTCTGGAAAGAAGGAGCAGTACAAGAAAGATAGTTTAAGCAAGTGAAATGAAAAGCTGAATAGGTGAAGGGAGTGGAGGAGCCCTGCTCCTTGATGCCAGCAGCTCCCAAAGCTCCTGAGTGATATTTTGACTCATTAGCATTGAGTCCATCAGTGCAGATTGCAGCTGTGTGATGTCCACCAGTGTCCCCAGGTGAAGTTGGCAGGTGAGGAAACTGAGGGGATACTGAAAGGGATCCCTGGGGGAGTCTCCTCTAGTGCCTCTGAATCAGCAGTTCCAGATTCTTCATAGGAGAGAGGGGCCAAAAGCACGTGCTATCCCTAAACAGTGTCTCCTATTGGCTTTGCTGGAAACAGAGTATTAGACATTTCCAGTACGGCATTTTTCATACGAGCTCTTTTATAATCTGGTGAACTCAAAGATTATATTAGGACACTACTGATGAGGAATAATAAAATAAATAGATAAATAAAGAAACAAATGATATTTTTTTCATTCTATAGAAAAGTAAAACAAAGGGAGACATGAGACTGGTTTTCCCTGGTGTGGGATATAGGAGAGCCAGGGGAACTGTGGCAAAGACAGAGGAAACAAAAGTAGTGTTCTGAACCTACAAGACAAGAAACCATTGGCTTAGATTCTAGTGGGGGACATCTAAGTTAGACATGGCAGAGCTTTTCCTAGAGAGATGGGTAATGACACACTATGCTGACAGGGTGGGGGAGGCTTCTAAGAGCAGGTTGGAAGGGTCATCGCTCAGGCATGCTTTCTGTAGGTGAAACAAGTCGAGAGGTAGGAAGACAGAAAAGGTCTCTCCCTGGGCTGCTGTCTGTGATTCAATACTGTTCTTTCACCTCTGTTTTGTTTAAGGACCTGGAAAATTTGTTGTGAACTCTCTAGTTCACAAAATAACATTCCTATGTTATACATGCTTCTCTTGCTGTCACAGCCAAGTAGCTCACTTTGGTCAGTCAGTCAGGATCATACCACAAGAAACGGGTTGCCATTTACATGTTCTTTTTCCCAATATTGTATATTTTTTTGGCAAGAGTTTTAAACACAGAGAGAAAGAAGAGCCCCCTTTAATAAAGCATTGAACAGGCTTTTTTTTTTTTTTTTTCCAGAGTGAACTCCAGGTGTTGATTGGTTATTGATTTTCAGGGAGCAAATGATTTCCTGAAATAGCCCCTTGCTTGTCCAAGACCCTACAGAAGGAAGAAAAAGCTAATAAAAGCGATTCTTTGGTGGGAGCTGTTGTTACGGATTATAACTGGTCTTCATCACCAGTTGATCGACTGGTTTGTTAGATCATTAATCGCCCTTGGCTTTGATCTGGGCCATTAACTAACAAACTTGTCATTAGCTGTTGGAAAATGACCAGCTCTTTCTTAGGATTATTGCACTGAGCAGTCTGGGCTGTTAAATCCCAGAGGGCGTGAGGCAGGACTCTCCAGAGCACTGTTTGCTTGGTTCATTGGTGCTGTATGAGCGTCATACCAGGTTGTTCCTTTTGCAAGGGTCAACAGCTATCTGGGATGCTGGGGCATGGTTTTTTTTTGTTGTTGTTCTTTCCTTGAATTGCCAAAGAGAGGTACTGTCTCACTGTAAGAAAGGAAACTTTCTCTCTCTCTCTGGTACCTCGTTAAAAAATAATGGGGTAGTTTGAAATGCCTTTGCTTGGTTGATATTTTAGAGCTTTCCTGGTTTATACCAATAGAAGATCTCTACTTGGAAGCTTATTTTCATGTCTGCAAAAGATGTAGGACTGAAAGCTGTGGAGATTGAAATACACAGTGTAAGCAGAAAGAAACTGGACTCCATCCATCCTTTCTTGGTATTGTCTCCCAGACCAGATTTCAGATGGCAAAGGAGAAGTGTCTCAGTTTCACTGAAGAATATCAGCAATAGGGTTGTTAGTGCTTGTTTGCCCTGGAATTTCTGAGGTGTGAGCATCAACCTGGTCAGAAATTGAGGAAGGACCACAAAATCCAGCAGGGAGCCATGAATGGAAATTTCCTTTTCTCATGGCTGATCCAAACAGAAACGACTTTTTTTTTTTTTTTTTCCTTTTTGATCCAAAAAGGAATCAAGCCAGTCCTCTAGAAATGAAACTTCCCATTTTTCATTCCAAGTTCCCCTGAGCCAAATTCCCACCATGGCACTTCTCCAGGACACCAAAAGCTTGAGCTGTTCTATCTCAGCTTTCCCAGGAAAGCAGGTCTTGATGTAAATAGGTTCTCCCAGAAGAAAAACCCTGCATCTTTCCAGCACTGCAAAAGCAACTCTCCTCCTTTTGGTGAGGCTGGGTTCTTGGGAAGAAACTAACCAAGAGGCAAAAACAAACAGAATTCATGCAAGCTCCAAGTATTAAACAAAGTGCCAGCACAGTTTTATTTTACAAACACTATTGATGGCAAATTCTGTTGCAGCTCAAGACCTGGGAATTCAATTCCACCGTCACTCTGGACCCTCTGCTCGCCTCCCCTCCCTTCTTTCCTCCCCAGGAATTCAATCATGTCAATGTCCTACTGCTGGCAAGGGAGAAATGGAAAGGAAGAATACATCATTTTTAGAGTCTGTGTCTCCCAGACAAATTGTGACCCTCAAGCCATGTTATTATGAAATCCTTAATAACAATAGTAACAACAACTCGAAAGGGAGGGAGGACTTATGTCTGCATGCAGCAGATGCTGCAACACAATTCCTTTCTGCAGAGCGTCATTTGTGCTAACGCATCCCAGAGAAGCTTCATATCTGATTACGGGCCCTGCAGAGAAATGCAAGAAAGCTCCCTGGAAGATAACTGCTTGGGGCTGCAATCTTACAGAGTTCATCAGCTAGGCAATGAGCTGAGGCTGATCTGCAGTTCAGCTGAGAGTCCTCTGAGGAAGGAAGAAAAGTGGTGTTCGTGCTTGGGCAGGTGATGTTCTGTTTTCTTCAGCTTAATATTCAGTCAGATTTTCATAGCTACCCTCACTTTTCCTCATTTCCTGGTCTGTCTTGCTCGAATATTTACAGATGTAACAGCAAAACGCATGGTCCAGACAGTTTTGATCGCTAAAGACATACTGGACATTTCAAAAGGGTAAGGATAGGATGAGTGGTGGGTAAGCTAGATGATGGATGCTGTAGCAGGTAGCAGCATCCTTGCAGTCCCAGGGGGAGTTTTTCTCTGATTTCTTCCCCAGTTCTGGGAAGAGAGTTGGAGCCCTTTAAATAAAGAGGTTAGGTCATGGATCCCCACTGGATAACTTTTAACATCACCAGAGATTCAGGGATGCCTCAATAACAGAAGGATCAGCTCAAGAGAAGGTCCAAATCGTGAGTCTTGGACAGATCTGGCCGTCAGGAAGAGCTGATGTTTCTTCTTTAGGAATCGGCCCTGCTATGACATCTGAACTCGACTATCCAGACTCCTTGAAAAACACCTGCTCTCTGCAGAGGGACTCCTCAAGGCCTTCAGGAAGGTGCATGGTGTTGGTCCTTAACATTAACCATGTGCTGGGAGGAAAGAATTCCCACTGATATTTCTTAGTGACCCTACTCTCCATCTGTTCTTCACATCCTTCACCCAATGGATTCACTTTATGATCTTTCACTCTCAGAGATCGCCTCCTGATTTTTTCTTTAGCTTCTGTCTGTACTTTTGCCAAATCTCCTCCCTACCACCAGCCAGTCTTTGATTTCCTCTTCCAATGTTGCTTTCAGCATACACCATGACCTGACAGCATAAATGAGCTCCAGGGATCCACAACAAGGATCGTCCTTTACAGATTTTCCTTTACACAGACAGGGTGTTAGGGGTCTTAACATGTAGGATTGTCCCTTCTTCGGGTACCATGTCTTTTTTCACCTCTGGAGATCAGTCAGAAAGTACCGATTTTAGCCTAGAGTTTTAAATATGCCATTCCTTGTTACTCAAAGAATTCTCTAACAATACCATACGGTATATCTGTTTAACTGCATTTATCTGTATACAGACACAGGTTTGCACAGCCATGAATCCCAGGAGTATTAAAGTATCCAGACTCTTCTTAGCTGATAATTTATTGAAGCAGCATCTTAGCATAATGTCATGCCTCGTACAGTTATTGGTTCTGGCAAGGTTTTCTTTGTAATAGCTTGATCTGCTTTCTATTGAACAAGAATGGAATTGACTGTAGGACAGCAGTGTATTTTCTAAGAGCACAGTCTCACACTCCGAGTATCCCAGAGCACTCAATAAAGTAATGAGTTAGACTGGCAACACAGTGACTGTGGAAGGAAACAACTGCCAGCTCAGATAGGCTCATATGCATTACACATTTGGGAATTATTATCTTACTTTTATATTTTGCACTTGCCAGTGCTAAGCATCTATCTATGCCTTTTTGTGATGAGGTGCCATGGGAGTGTAGCCCTCTCTGACCAGGATTCCCATCAGAGATGGGCAGCAGGATCCTGCTTGTGCTGTTTTCCCTGCAGGGTGCATGTCAGCTTTCCTCCCTCCCCTCTTTCACTGGTGCTGCAATGCAGTGTCAGTGTTGGTTGCAAGCCCAAGCCCTAGCACAGACTCTGACTCTGCCACAGTCTCCTGGCTCTGGGGAGAAGCCTAAAAACACTTGGCCCCTTTCTCGTAGCTGCTGCAGTCTGCCTGCATGCTCTGGGAGAGAAGGCAGAGCTGGAGCTGCAGGGCAGGTTAAGGGCTCATTTGCTTTGCATGTCTGTAGGGCTTCCGCTGGGCCAGGTGAGAAACAGCAAAAGTCAAATCAGCAAAAGCAATGTTGCACCAGGCTCCCTGTCAATGTATCCTGTATGGTTTGTTGGAAAGAAAAAAAAAAAAAATCTTCTGTTGCTGGTCTTACTCCTTGCAGCTGAGAGGAGCCCTGTGTTTTCCTGGAGGGCATGGCATCACAGACCCTGAACTTTTGCTTTGAGTCTTGGCCTGAAATTAGCTCAAGTTTTTCAAAAAGAAATTCAAGTAGAGATGCCAGGCTTGAATACCTCTGCAGTGGCAGGCATCGGGCCATCATTCTGAGCTCATTGCCTATGCTGTTATGTTTGTCTCAGGTTTCCTCAAAATTTTGAGAAAATTCACAAATCATTCCCAGCTCCAGGGACAACTCAGTGGCTTCAGATTGAGCATCTTGTCATGTCCACTACATGATCTGTACAACTGTATGGTTTGCTACACAATTTGACCAGAGCCCACATTGCATCTATCAGACATGGGATCCCACCAGGGACCGTTCCTGAACTTGGGGACCAGGCTGGAGTCTTTGCAGAATGCTGATCTAGGCTGCTTGGCTCAAACCCTCTATGTCCCCTCACCTTGCAACACTGCTGTTCACTCAGAGAGATGCAAAGTCTGAAGGCTGGGTGTGACTTTGAGAGCACAAAAGCTCATTAATGTCCATGGTGGGTGAGACTGATGGACTATGGAGCTGGTGCCAATAGCAGATGCCTATGAGAAGAGTAAAGCGAAGAGGAGTAAGCATAAAGTGATCCCAACCTTGACACACACTCCTTACTTCCAGAATTCACTGAATTAAAATATTTATTTATTTATTTATTTACTTATTTATTTCCTGAACTGGAAACTGGCCGAGCAAGCATATTCTGTAGCCATTGATAGATTCTTCCCCTGTGAATCTGTTTATCCCTCCTGGAGCCCACCAGAATATTTGGCCTCTAGAGCATGCCATGGAAATGAACCCCAGTGTTTAACCGCGCCGCTCAGTCAGTTCAGGATGTGTCTACAACCCATTTGCCAAGTACCTCTCCTATTACTTCTGGGGGGATGTAATAAAAACCAATGAAAACTCCATGTTCAACCTGATTTCAGCTGGGACTGGGTCATGCCCTCATGCAAGTAATGAACAAGAGGGAGAAGTATTCATGAGAAATTGTATAAGGTGTTTTGACCAGTAACCACTGGCCTACAAAGGAGATGAACTGGGGACAGAAATTCCATTATTTCATGTAAACATTAAGACAAAAATAGAAAATTCAAAGGTAAAGGAGTTCTGTTAAACTGCTTGTTGCCATAGCTACTGTATCATCCGGAGTATCCACGAGGCACACAGGATTTCATTCTCTTCCCAACTTTTTCATTGATTTTTTTTAATATATATTTTTATTTTTAATGAATAGGAAATAAGAGAGGAAATGTAGGAAGAGAGGACACTAATTGTTCTTCCCAATGCATTAAGCACAAAAATGGTTTGAGGCTGCTGCAGAGATAATTGTCTGCTGTCATTTTGTGAGGTGTCCCAACCTTTTCTTGTTTCTGAGACAAATAACTTTACTCTCTTTAGAGAATGGAGCAAGATTTTCTGTTACTGCTGACATCAGAAGGACCTAAGGGTTCTTATAGCATTGCATCTTGCGCAAGGTGGGATCAACATGAATAACCTTCATTCTCTTGCTCTCTGGGTAGGCAGCTGTCCTGAATCACGTAGGATTTTGGGGAGGGAATGAAGAATTAGATAGAATAATATTCCTTTTCCACACTAAAAACTCATAGCATTTTCAAATACAGAGGAAAGAGGACTCCTTAAATGCTGACAGAAGATTCTGAACTGAGGATGAGTACCCACCTTCTGGCGTTACTTCTTTCTATTCAGTATCTATTTCAGATTTTTTGAGTGACAGTGATTTGGAGATGCCAGAGACATGAAGGGTTCAGAAGGGCTACTCAGCAATGTTGCTCTTTGTAGTTAATTTTCCAACACTAAGCCAGGTTTAGGTTGAAATGAATTGATCAATGATGAACCCACTTCTCTTGGGAGGCTCTGCAATATTACACAATGATATAATCTTTTAAAAATATGAGAACGGTGTCTCCCTAATCTCATTGTTATTGGCCAAGAAAAATAATAGAAAAAAAAAAGTGTAATTACAGTGGAATTATATTGCAATTAAAATGTAATTACACTGTGTTTTTTCTGCTCAATCAATGATTATTTCTGTTGATATAATAAGAACATTAACTGCATGAATGAATAGTTTATGTTAGCTCTTATGTCCCCTTGCCACCTGAACTGAATAGACACCACGGCAATGAGATTTACAGTACTTATTCTCAGGGACACTGTGAACCCTTCAGTCACTTATTTTGCAAGACACAAGGGTGTGTGTGCATATGTGTGTATGTGTACATATGTAAAATACTTCTACATGTAATATGTCCTATAATTACCAATTCTATTATTACATTATAACACAATTATATTGCAATAATAATATATATTGTAATGGAGGATAATTATATTACATTTGTATTTGTGGTATTAAAGTGTGTCAGAGAACATACTTATCATAATTACACTGCAATTGCTCTTTAACAGGAGTGGAATTAAAGTCATCATATTATGATATATGAGTGTTATCTTTATACATTATTTGTATTAAAGTACAGGTTACAGGGCCTTTTAATCGGTATCTTCTTAAGAAGATAGCAATCTTCCACTGGTAGTAGGGAACAGACCTAGAGCAAACACTAGTAAAGGATTCTGGCTCAACAATATTTTCAGCAGATGGTCCTGGCTTGGGGTCTGGATCCCTGTTTTGAGGTCCAGTTTCTGTCTTTCCATGAAGTGTCCTCACGGAGTGGTGCTGCTGATGAATCTGTCCATGGAAACTTATGTCTTCTGCCAAAGGCACAGGGATGGTAGTAGTCGTTCCCATACGTGCCCATGAAAGCTTGTCTGCTGGTGCAGGACAAACTGAAACACTAAGATCTTTGGATCACAGCATCTTTTCCAAAATCCTGCCCTGCTTCAGATGCCGATTTCTTTCTGTGGACAGCTCAAGGAGCTTAGAGTGGCTGGCTCACATTTGCTTCTCTGTCTTTTAGTCATTTAAGCATAGTTCATGCTAATCCTTTAAGTGTATCTTCCAGGTGGTCCTGCCTACATCTTAGAGATGTGGTTAGAGCATTATATCACTTTTCAGCCAGACTGGGTTAAAAATACACCTTTTCCCATGTTTGGGGACAACTTGTGTGCTTTTCTTTAAACAGGCTTCAGATAAAACGCACAGTTTTTAGAGGATCTCTTTATATATTCTAGTTCAACTCACAGGTTATACTGGCACGATCTGCTTTGTCTTCTCTCTCTGGCCCTGGGATCTTCTTGAATCCTCCCCTGGGTCATTTCTCAGCCTGATGAAACCATCTTGTAGGTGAGGTGAGAACACCGAGTAAGGAGGTAAGGATGCAAGCACACGCCTGCTCCACTGCCCCAGCCACAGGGATGGTGATCCCTGGCAGGGACATGGCCATGGCATGCTGCAGGTTCACCTCCCAGAGTGCATGTCAAAGCCCTCTGCCTTCTGCCAGATGTGGCCACTAGACCTTCAGCTCAGGGGAGGCTGAACTGGAGATCCCGATGTGCCAGGCAAGATCCCCTGTCCAAGATCTGGTCACTGCTCAATGGAGCCAATACTCTTTGCTCTAAACAATTCTTCAGCAGCCTTAAAAAAAAACAGTGCCAAAGAGCCTGAGATTGAGGCAACCATTCCTGATCTCATTAGCAGACAAGTTTGCAGATGTGTAGGCTTTAGTCAGGTCAAAGTGTAGAGATGCCCTAATGAATTGACATTGTCAGTGTAGTTTATCTGCTGAATTAAAATCTCAGTTTCCTGAGCAATGTATGTACTCTTACGGCTTGATCTGCCAAAGGCAGAAACAAACAAACCTGAACGAACATTTCCTTTCTGCAGTATTTATGATTCACCAAAACAATTGCTCTTGGCAATTTTGCAAAGCAGGAACTTTATTTCAGTAAAAATTAGTTGGACAAATATACTGCAATGTAGGCTTGGACAAGAATGTGTCTGAGTGTGTGGGCTTCTTACAGGATATTCAAGGAGCTCCAAACAGAGGAGGATGAATCAGGATGAATGAGAGAGAGAAAAATCAAGAAGATGCATAAAGGAGATCTTTACAGCTGCATGAAAACAATATATAGGCATTGAGCTCAGGAATAAAGAAACGGATTCCTGGCCCCACTGACGTCAGTGAGGCTTTATGGATTCAGTGAATAACTTTGGATTTATAATCAAAGATGGGTGGTACTTATTTGCTAAGAGAGTAACTACCAGCTGTACAAGTAGGTTCCCACACTGTTTGAGTTCAATCTCCAAACCCAACTGATTATCAGAGGCCTCCAGAGACATGATGGCCTCAAGATATTAACACTGGACTTGATGACCATCTTCATCACATCTCCTTTCCTCTTTTCCTGTCCTGCACCTACAGTTTTGCCAGCTATAAATCTTTAAGTGTTCTTTTTTTTTATTTTCTTCTACCTCTTCCTTTTTTTAACCAACTTTCTGAGATTTTTGCTGTCATCCAAAAAAATCATCATCATTTGAATCACTTGCAAAATGGACAAAATGCTGCCAAGTATACTGCAGGGGATCAGCAGTTCCCATGGGCCTGGAGAGATGGAGAGGATAAATGAAGGAGCCTTCTGCCAGGGGCTGGCTAAGTTGGTGAAATGAGGTCTCTATCCTGTCCTAAATATTCTGAGCAGTTCAGAGGTGCAGGCCATGTTCAGGGTGATGCATAGCTAGACTCAACCTGTGAACACAACATAGAGATATGAGATCCCTGTGATGGGTGGGAGAGTTGATATCTGCAGTAGTGTTTCAAGCACAACTGATCTCTGACTTCTAAAATTTCCACTCTCCATTTATCTGTCTCCCCTACCATCATGCTGTATGCCCTTATCAGAGGGCTGGGGCACTTTTCCCATTTGCTTTTCTGGACTTTCATTTCATCCAGCTCCTTCCTGAACCTGTAAAGTGAGGCATAACCTCTACCTGCCAGTTTTTTTTTTGTTGTTGTTGTTGTTTGTTTTTGGTATTGGTTTCTAATCAATCAGAACTCGTAAATCATAACCTCAAGAGGTGTTGATTGGTTTTGCATGACTTTGTGTCTCCTTACCCATACCGCTAACTGGAGGACATAGATTTACCTTACAGAGGAGTTGTGGGTAAAGGTGACCAGTCATTCCAGTTTCCACTAGGCAGAGACCAGATTTATAATGTTTTTGTGGAAATTAAATTAACACTCACTATCACTGAGGGGAAAAAAAAAAAAAAAGATTCTGCAACAACACTTTTACCGTCACGTTCCTGCCATTCATTTTTGGTGAATAGTAGAAACTGCTGCTGAGCTTCTTTAGGAGGTTGCCAGGGTCTGTGCTTGGACCTCCAAACCCAGTGGTCTTTCTTTCAAGCTGGATATGCCAGCAAAGGTTCTCGGAGAGCTGGATTCAATCAAAGTTTGCGAGACCAGAGACATTTCCAATGCAGTACACAGGGTTCATATAACTGTATTTTCTTGCTGAAACTTTGTTCTGCTGTAAAATTTCCTTCTGACTTGTACCTTTATTACCTGAGTTACACAATATGCTCCAAGATCGCCAGAATAGCAAGGACCGAAGAAGAGCAATGTAGCAGTATTAGCTGTTTGCCACAATCCATGTCCAGGATTGCTATGCTTTCCCTGCAGCAGGTGAAATAGCAAGAAAACAAATAAGAATTTCACCCAGTGCCATTAGGAGAGAGTGGGTGGACAAGACCATTTTCACCAGGGTCCTTCCGACTAGCATGGACTTGAAACAGCACCGTTTCTGCTCAAAATAGCGTGCCACAGGCAGAGACATTTTGTTTTTGTTAAAAGCAAACAGAGTTGCTAAGAAACGAATATTGCAGAGACGGAAATCCGCAAAAGGTTTGACAGTTGCCGAACGGTGCATGCTAGATTGAGTGTCTTAGCAAATATGGCCATACAGATAGCAGAGAGGAGCCAGCCAATCCCTGGCAGTGCATGGTCCTTCCAGCAAGAAGCCCATCAGTCACTCCTTACATCTTTGCCTCCATCATGCTTATTGCTGATGGGGACTGACAGACCAGAGGTGTAAGGGGGCAAGGCACACAAAGACCAGAGGATTTCCTAAGCTGGGAAGACTGAGTAGATAGAAGGCTTTGAAGGATATGCCCTCCAGCATTTCTGTCTGTCAAAGCTGGGAGTAGTGAAGAAGGTTAGTGAATGCTTACAATTCTTCTCATCTTTGCTCCTGAAGGTTCTGGTTTTGGAAACCCTACCTTGGTACCTTTTTTATTGGACCTTTAAGGACAAGTCATGAAGTTGGGAATGTGTCTCCATCAGTGATGACTATCCTTTAGAGCCCGATCATGGTGACCATGATGAGGGTCTGTGACCCTGTTGTTACCAGCTTTCCCAGGGTGTGGGAATTACTCCCTGTCTTTAGGTCACTGTGGAGCTTCTGGGGACAGTGCTCACCTGTGGCTATACAGGAGTCAAGGCTTTTACCTCCACATCAGGCAGTCAAATTTGAGCTACCTCATTTTCCTGTGTTAGGAGAAGAGATCTTACATAACCTTCTTATCAGATGATGAATGACATATGGATGGTACCCAAAGATGCTGCGTTTCAGTATGTATGTGACTGCGTGCATGGGGATTCTCCTTGAAGGATGCTTAGAGAGCAACATGGATGGAAAAGACTGCTGAAGTATGAGCTGTTCAAGAGATAGCATGGTGCTTGATTTAAACTTTGAAAAACCAGAGATGAGCGCTACCTGGAATAACTTAGGAGCCACCTCCAATCTCCAGTGCAGTGGTGTTATTGTTAGGTATGTTATTGAGGAGGGTGGGCTTGGAAAAAAAAATGAAATATTAAAATAGAAGATAAAAGCAAAGCAAACTAACACTGAGCCAATCTGATTAATAAAGGATGCCAGAAGTTGGTGTTAATTTGTGTCTGATTTAAAGTGCCTGGTGGGTGGAGAGAGAACAGCCCACAAGAAGCAGCTGGGCTCCTTTTCCATCCCCCAGCCCTGCTGTTGGTGCGGCATGGTGGGGGAAAGAGGAGCACACAATCAGGCGATTCATCCCCACGCTGTTGCACTTTCCAAAGGCAAAGGAGAAGAAGGGAAGGGGGGAGAGGGAGAGAGAAAAAGCTGCAATCCAGTTCTCATGAAAAATGTCGGCAGCAAACGTTATGCTTCTGCTTGCCTAACCAGGGTCAACCCATCCTATCAACACTTACCGGCCCTTTGTGAGATGTTGGTGGGCAGTCGAGACAAAAAGGAGAAGCTGGATTGATGCTTTTCCTTGTCTGGTTGTTGGGGTCAGGCATGCTGAGTGATGAAGGGAGTGCTCTGAGCAGCTGTGTTGGGGCTGGCAGGGTTCACCCTCTCCTCTTGAGGCCAAAGTTCCCGATTTATTTGCAGAGCTGGGTAAGATGGAGACAAGCTCCCTGATTGACTACCACTTGCTGGAGAAAGAGTCAGGGAGAAAGGGTTGGTGAGCTCTTTCATATTAGTGTCCATGTTCCATCTCTTGAGCACCTAACAAGGGACTTTTCAGAGCAAGTGGGCTGAGGTACAAATCTCCAGGTGTGACCTTGTTCTGATTTACTGACCCTTAACAACAACAAACAAAAATCCTCTCTCCAGCAGAAGACAGCTTTGGCCAAAAGGAGTTCATGTCTTCATCTTCTTAAAAACCTGGTAGAGGGTGGGAATCACTATCTTGGGGTTGCTGACATGGAGTGAGATCCAGGAAAAACCTGACTGGTTTGGGAGCTATGTGAAGATGCAGGGACTCCAGACCACAGGTGAAGGTGGGAGCATTACCCAGCTGGCTGGCTTACCCTCAGGACTGCTCTCCACCACAGAGGTCCATCTGAACCAACAAAAGTGGTACCTGGATCACTCCCTATGGAAAGGTCCCTACCACCCTCAGCTCTTCCAGTGAAACACTGAAGGACAAACCCTTTGCTATTCACGTCCTTTCACTCCCTCCGAGGTTATGTCTCTCCTCATAAATAAATGAGGGATTAAATGCAGGCATGAGCGTGGTCCCGTGATCATCCAGACCATCATTTAATTACTTGCATGATCCCTGGTGCAATTTTGGCCCGAGACAGTGCCAGGACACAGTCTGGTAGATGGTTGAGCCAAGGGACTCTCGCCCACAGGTCGGTGGGATGAGGCCAGCCCATTTTGCAGAGGAGGAGAGCTGAGGTGTGTGGCTCCAAGCTGCGCCATGCTTGGCCCCAGAGCCAGAGAACAGTCCCTGAACTGTTTTGTTCAGTAGAGTAGACATAGCCTGTGGAGACAGACAGCAAAAGGGCAAATTAGCATTTAGTTGGCATGTGAATTTCTGTTCTTTAGGAACAAAAGAAGGGCCATCTGCTCATTGTGTCTCGCACGAGGTGGGGGCTTTTGCTCACCACCAACCTGTGCTGGATTTCAGCCCATCACTGAGCGCGGAGATCCGACAGACCCTCCTGGTAGTGTCCTGGGAGACTAAGGATGTCCACTTTGCCCCACTGTGCTGGGTCAACCTACCTTCTGGGCAAAAAAGGCGGTGATCCTCATCTCCTGGCACGTTCCTGGAAGGACTGTTTTTCTCTCCTGTAATTCCTGGCTCACTGAGGCTGATTCCTGGGCTGCACACGTGGGTTTGTCATCGCAGGGCTGCTGGGGAACACCTGGCTTTTTGCATACTGGTGAGTTACAGTGAGGTTTCTCTAACTGGGCTGGAAGCAGGATGAACAGTCTCAAAATCTCCCTAGGGGAAACTGGAAGCAGAAGAATTGCTTGCATGTGGCTATGTAGCTGAGGTTTTAGCAGTGTGTTGGGTAGAAACCTAAATATAAGCCCTGCCTGTTGTCTGCAGACGAACTAAACCTCCAGGTCCCCTCCAGCTCCTTACTCCAGTCCTGTCTACCTGTGTCCCCAGCCAGAAAGGAAAACCCATACAAATGAAGGAGCATGTGAAAATCACAGGCTCTGCTGTCATCCCTGTGATGAAGCACCACCTGAGCCCTTCTCAGAATAAATATAAACCATCCTCCTTCAATCCTTCATCTTCATCAAGGCTGCATGCAGACAGCTAACTAACACCAGCCCCAAACCAGCGCATTCTCAATGCTGCACAAATCACTCCATAAAGTCCTCCAGCATCTCCTGTGATTAAACAAAGCTCAGGGAAGTACCTCCCGATAACCACCATGCTTGCCCCTCACTACTAAGCCATCCTCCCTCCCATCTCACTTTGCTCAAGGGTTACTGGAGAGAAAGACTGAAAAATTGGAAAAGCGTACATCTGGCTCATTTATGTAAATCCCGAACTGCTTGTGGTGAGGCTGATAGATGAGATGCAAGGAATAATCTGGCTCATTAGTGCCTGTGTTATGATTGCATCCCTTTGCCTGCCTCCGCAACTACAAGCTTCATAGGATTTGTTGTAGGATAGCCTAGAAGGCAGTCTCTGGCCTGAGGGGTCTGCAATGACAAGGGGGGTCTCCAGAGAGCAGGGTAGGCAGGTGCCCCTTGCCCACAGTGTGGTTAGCTCAGGTGTGGCACTGCATGGGTGTGGGCATTACACTCCAGAGAGGTTTGGGTTGAGGCAGGTGGCCATCCAAACCACTGCTCTCCCAGGCAATGCAATGGCACCATGCAGGGCATAGCACAGGGCCAGGGACAGGACAAGCAACATGGATGAAGCCAACTCAAGTGTTTACCTACATGATGGGACCTGGACACTCCATTTGGCTTCAGGCTCTGGCCAAGGTTTGTTTAGCAGTATGGATATATGCCTTGTGGCTTAGGGGTGGTAGCTAATATCCCTGCACCTCTCTATTATAAACGCTAGAATGGTTATTTAGGGAAGGAGGAAAGGTCTGTGCAAGTCCATCTGTGTGCACAAGAAAACACCGAAGGATAGGCTTCTCCCCCAGCTGTACCTTCTCATCTTCTAGGAAGAATAGTAGACACTTATGGGACTGATGGTTGCATCCAGACCATCATGGCTAATAGCAACTGATGGACTTGTCCTCTACAAATTCTGTAATCCATTTTGGCACTCTTTTATACCTTTAGCCTACACAGCATCCTGTGGCAACGAGTTCCTCAATTGAATTATGAGCTGTGTGAAAAAGTACTTCCTTTTGTTTGTGTTCAGTCTTTGGGGTCAGTAAGGATGGGTTTCTGCGTCATGAGGCTTAATTCACTCCTGCTCCCCATGTCCCTTGAGGACCCTGGAGAGAAGGTGCTGTAGAAATGCACATATTTATCATTCTTTTATTTTGTGAGTTCAGGCTGCTAACTCCTACTGCTTCAAGGTCGTGGCTGGATCCAAAACATCTGAGACTTGGGACTTCAAAGGGGATCAGGTACAATCCTGCTTCTCTCCACCTTCAGGGCCTGTGCTCGACTTGGAAGAAAGGTGCCACATACACGGGCTCTGGCTCGGACATTTCTATGCTCCCCATATTTTTGGGACATTCCTGTTCTCCCATCCTGGTGTTACCAGAGGGCTCCAGAGCCCCTTCTTTCAGACAGTGTAGAAGAAACTGAAATCACTTCTATAGCTAGTACAATCCTGTATTTCAAGTTCTCTATGGAGGGGAAAAGTGAGGCAAAGGAGAGATACATCTCTGGTTTGCTCAAAGGACCTATATTTTAGGTGTTTTTTGTACCTACACCCCGAATATCCATCTTCTTTCTGCCACGACATACAAGAAAATTGCAAACCTGAGCAATACCATCTTACAGTCTTTTGGCATGCAATTTAAATAGACATCTGCACTGGGCATTGGAAACTGAATACCTAAAATTATGAGCTGAATTCCTGATGTCAGAAGGGGAAACGTTCTCAATCCAGTTTTAACTGCTGATATTGCAGCATTCAAAAAACTGAGCATTGTGCACCTTCAGGGTTGCTGTACAAAACTGGATCCTTACGTAGACTTTCCTTCTCTTCCCAGCTGCTGCCTGGAAAATCTATCACCATCACTGGGGTAGTGTCACCACTGTTTGTCAGATGGGGAAATTGACTGAGGCATGGACAACGAGAAAGAGCACAAAGCCATGGAAGAAGTTAGCAGAGGAGCTCATATTAAATCTGTACATCTAGGACTGGTTGTTGGCTTCTGGTTGTTGTCACCCCTCATTGCTGATCGTACCCAGCCATGTAAGGATCTGGAGGACATTGAAGTGGAAATCTACTTGCTTGGTACTAGGAGAGGCACCATGAGTTGCACCGGTGCAGATCCTAGGCTGGACACGGCTGCAAAAGCAGATAGTTGGGTGCCCAGTCTCCTTTCCTTTCCTTTGTCCAGCCCTGCTTCAGGCTGCCATGGGGCAGGTGAAGGTCAGGCTCCAGTGGGTGTTCATCCAAGGGGAGCTGGACAGACTGGGCAGGAACAGAGCTCCAGGTGCCAAGGCCAAGGCACCAGCTTTTTATTTACCCTCTGTAGGTCCTAGTCCTCCTTGCACCAGTAGCCCCAGAAGGCTAGGACACAGCCTGAAGCACTGGCCCATGACTTCCTCCACATCTCAGAACACTTCCTGGCATGGTTTTGGCCCCAGCCAACAAGCATGACCCCAGCAGGCACAGCTCAGGAGACAACATTAGGCACTGCAGCAAGGCTGCCCTGCTTCGGGGGACAGGCAATTTAACTACATGCACACGAGCTTCATCATGCACACCCAGACCCCCGTAAACAGCCCCAATCCCCGGGGGCTCCCATTTAGCTCCCCAGCTAATGACAACGCTTTTATCCTCCCGATGGCTTTCCAATCAATCGTATCCCAGTGCCCAGCACAAATGAGTGGAGAGGGAAGCGGTCCAGTCCCTGCCTGCTTTCTGCCACTCAAGTAGATGACCTTGCCCTCAGAGGCCCTCTTGTGCAACCTTCACACTGAGGAATGGGGTGGGAACAGAGGGAAAAATGCCCCAACGGGCTGGTTGTGGAGTGTTTACGGGCAGAAATAAGGCAAGAGGGACAGCAGGAGGTTTATAGGGTTTGCTGGGGAGAATCCAAGGTGTTTCTAGTGATGTGTTTTGCTTCACGGGTGGTACCACTGATGGCAATGAACAGGAGCTGGGGAAGCTAATGGTGCGAGTGATGCTGGCATGGAGGAGATAGGAACAGCACATCTCACTGAGATCAGAAGAGCTGTGTATTCCCCTGGGGGTGAGGAAATACACAGGAGCAGTGTGGCACAGCCACCACCCTAAACCTGCTGTGGGATGTACTTCACCACTGTCAACTGTTAACCACTGGGCTTTAATTCTGCTCTGCTAATGAGAAACTGAGGCAGAGAAAGATGCAATGTTAGATGCAATGTTCTGATGACGTCCATCAGATGCCTCCAGCCAAGAACCCCATAGGCTCCTTGACTTTGCTGTATGCTGGCATCTAACTCATCTCTCCACCATGGATTCCTTGAGAAATTCCCAGTCCTGGTGTATTCCCAGCAGGCTGTGCCAATAGCATTGCACTGTATTAGAGGAGAGCCGAGGACAAACAGCTGCAGCTCCGGCTGAGGTGAAGTTTAAAAAACACCAAGTACATACACGACAGCTGCGTGCTGAAGCTGCTTTGGACCCAACAGAAGGTGCTGCAAAGCCCTGGGCTCGTTTCCCTTGGGCAACCACATCTGGGAGCAGATGGAGCACATGTGGTCCTCCTTGTCTGCCAGGCTTTTCTCTGAGGAAGTGTTTCAGGGTCCTACATTTTAGGGTCCAGTCTTGCTGCTCAGGTGCTCCCTGAACTAACTCACTGAAAAAACAAACAAACAAACAAACAAACAAACAAAAACACACAGAGTCAGGAACTGAGCTTGACCCTCCTGCACCCCTGCCTGAGAGTTTTAGCCATGACCCCATCTTCAATTGATTTGCTCTGGAGATGAGGTTTAAGTCTTTAAGGTTGTTAATCTGATATCAAGATGAAATCCTAGAGTGTTGGGAATGAATCACCATCTTCAGCTTTTTGCTGGAACTTTTCAGATCACTAAAGAAAAGCAGAGGAGGTTTCTTACACACATTTTTTCAAGCAGGGAAACTGAGGCATTGATAGGCAGAGATGCTTAAATAGGAGCATACACTAATCCTGGAGTCAGGATTAAAATCTGGCATCTGACTCTCCCCAACAGCGTCTCTCTATCTGGCCAGTGCTGAAAGAGGTCAGAGGTGGGACGGCTCAGCCAAGGCTCAGGAGCTTTGGAGTTTCCTGAAGGTGGTTAGAACACCCAGCATGATCCATTTCTACATTTTGTCTCTCAGCCCTCTCCCCAGATCCCCCTTTCTCTTCACTGAAAATTGAAATGGGATGCGGACTTTGTCCCCACAAGCAAATCCCCATCATGGGATCAAATATTCCCCATCCTATTCATGCACTTCCTACAGGCTGTCCCAAATCTACTGAAATCCATCCCCAAAGCGTGTTCCTTTCCAGGATGAAGTTGAGAGAAATTTCGGATGAAGGATGCTAGTGTGTATAAGTATCATTTATTAACACAGCAGGCAGGTGAGAATCAGGCTTTCTTTGTGCTCAGGAGACGGAGATGGATGGAGGCCGGGGGCAGTATGTCAGTCTCTGTAGTGGCAGAGCAAACCTGCCAGGTCGCGAGGGGTCCATGCAGAAATGTGAAACATCAGGAGGGGAACAGGGCTGGACTCTTGTCTACCTGACCCTCGTCTGCTTCCCAAAGGGGTTTTGTCCAAGTCCAGCTCTCAGGATTTGGTCCAGAGGTAGAACTGGCCAGGCCAAATCCTGACCCAGGGAGCTGGAACAGTTCCACAAGGGAGATGTGTTGGTTTAGCATCCTTTCCAGGATGTTTCCTACACCTGAAATCCCTCCGGAGGGTGGACGTGCAATGGAGTCAGGGAGAGGCCTCCCAGTCCTGCAATACCCACCAACCCTTGCCCCTTTGGGTCCTGGTTTCCACCAGATTCTGCTTTACCAGTAAACAAAGACAAATCTTTGTGGATAAACTCTTGCTGGGAAGGGTCAGAGTGAAGGAAATCCTCCCAGAAGACAGAATAGAAAGAAAATAGATCATGAAAAATAATAACAAGCAAAAAAAAACTGATTTTAAGCATTGATTTTATGGAAGCTGTGCTGCTGCAGGACTGGTCCAAGCCCCATCCTACTCTAGGAGCCAGGAACAACAGCCGGGTCTGAGCCCTCCTCGACTTCCCCATGCACTGTCGGGTGACAGATGCTGTGTTATTTCTCCAGGCACTTCCACCGTGCTTTGCTCATTCGCCTCTGTAGCAAGAAAATTTCCGAGTGGTTGCAGCATTTTTTTTCTCCTGAATAAAGACAGAGCATTTTCATTTCCCGTGTTTTCTCACAGTGACAAGGGACTGAGCTTTCCAGGGCCAGGCGGCTTTCTGCCTCCGGCAAAAAGGATATTTTGTTTGATATCGGGGGATTTCTTACAGGGAAATGGGAAGCCCCAGGAAAGGAGGATTAGCTTGGTGAGAGCGGTTTTCACCCTGCTGGGGTGTCAGCCGTGTACCAAGGTCAGGAAGAGGAAAAGCAGAGGGAGGTAAATCTTGGACAATAGCACACCTGAGCCCACGGGCAAGAGGAAGGGGATTTGGGACATGACAGATCAGAGTGTTTGGAGAAGTCCCATGGACAGCACTGGGGAAGGAAGCACTTTCTGCAGTCGTTGTTTTGCTATCTTTTACATTTTTTTTTTTCGTGGAGAGTGTGTGTGTGTGTTTGTGTGTGCATGTCTAACAGTGCCCTCCATTGGCCAGATCCAGACTGCTGCACGGAGAGTCCCCTGTCACCAGCAACACCGAGGAAAACGGTGGATGCACGGACGGGGAGGCAGCCCTACCTGCGCAGAAGGACTCTGGGCAATGCACAGATCCTGCCAAGCAGGGCGCGCTGCAGATCTGCCTGCACTGCATGGTCTTCTGCCTGTGCAGAGCTGAGATCCCTGTGCTGGGGCACAGCCGCAAAGTTGGACACAGCAACTTGAAGATCTTCATCTGGAAGGTCTTGGTGGGATGGGGTGAATGACCATGTGGGACTTTTCAGGCAGGCAGGAAAAGTGGGTGTAAGCAGAGCCAAGGCCAACCCCAGTCCCTCCCTGCTTACACCTTTCTCATGCTTCTTGTATCAGGGAAAACAGTCACAGGATCACAGAATGGTTGAGGTTGGAAGGGACCTCTGGGTCCATCTGGTCTAATCCCTGCTCAAGCAGGGACACCTACAGCACGTTGCCCAAGACCATGTCCAGGCAGTTTTTGAAGATATCCAAGGAGGGAGAATCCACAACCTCTCTGGGCAACCCGTTCTGGGCAACATTTGGTCTCCCTGGGACAAGCATGAAATGTGTTTGGGGCACACAGATGCATGCAGAAAGCAATCAGATGTGAGAGTGGTGGAAATCTCCAGCCTCAGACCAGATTGTCTTGATTCACCATTACTGTGGGACATGAGGGTGCACCACCAAACAGCTCAACAAAGCTTGCAGGCTCCAAAATTCACATGAGCCAGTGGAAACTTGGGCAGTCCAAGTCCTATGTGCAATGTGTGATTCGGTCCCTGCATGGGTTTGTTTAAGCTGCAAAGACCGATCTGGTTCTGTGTTTCTGACCATTCCTGGCCCTGTGGGTGCCAGGGTGGGATGGTAAATACTCAGCAAGAAGAAGTACAAAAAATACTACTGTGGCTTTGGGCAGTGATGTGAGGGTGCATGGGCCATGACAGTGGTTCAAACCTCTGTTCATAACCCTTCCCTTGACCATATCTAACACATGTGCAAGGAAATCAAGATGGGGGAGTGTTTTGGATCAAACTTATCAACCTTTTTCTGTGGTTGCTTGGGATGAAAACTTGTCTTTCGCCAGGCACACACACAAAGAGGACAACATTTTTGCATTTTTGTTTGTTCTTGAGAAACTCAAGCAAGGGATGGTCCAAGTTACTTCACAGTCACCTGCTGTCCTCAAGCTTTTCTCCAGCAAATGCTTCTCTGCCAGTCCCATCTCCCACTGGAAGAGGAGTGGCGTGTTCTCCAAGCTGGAGCTGAAGGATGAGACCAGGCATGGATGTCTCCCAGCACACAGCAGAGCAGGGAGAGACAGGCTATTTACACACCAGCTGTGGCAAATACCATGGGAGTATGGGCAAATTAGCCTTGTGCCATAGGTGTGTGGTCTTCATCAGTGGGATAATCTGTCTTTTCATGCATTTAATAACGACTACCCAGCTGGAGGCTGCAACCTTTTGTGTACATCCCCCTTGGGGGATTAAAGCATAGAGGATCGATCTCTTTGCTGAAATGCAGCATCTAAACAACTGCCCATCGCTTCTTCCTAATGTGTGTTGAGCCAAAGACACACGTGTGGAAGGGGGGTTGCCTATTTACTTCTTCTGCTTTAAGAAAAGATTCCTACTTCAGTAAGAATCATCTGAAGGAGAAAAAATATGTTTATGCTCCTTATGGTGAAACCTTCCAGATGGGACTGCATTCAGGGGAAATCAATTCTGAGACCTAACAGCCGTAACACAGCGTCCCATTAATGGGTTTGTATAGTTAAAGTTTGTTGGCTTTTATGGTGTTTTTCCCCAAAAGGGACGAGGGGAGGGTGTGTTTTGTGCTTTCTGCATTTTCATTCAGTAACAGGGTTGTGGTTGGCGTGAGAAAAATCAGGTTCATGGAGGGCAGGAGTCTTGGGCTGAATCCCACATGCTGAAGTCACCAGTAGGGACCGGGTCTCGGTGCATGCCATCGGCGCTCAGCCCTGTCTCCTCCTCATCTCGTTGCTATGGAGGCACTGCTGGCTCCTGTGGGTTACTTCATGGGCTGGACCAGAGTTTAGGGTGATCCTGTTTGGCTCATGGTTTGAAGATCGGATAGACTTGGGCTTTGCAAATGCTGTGCCCACTTCCAAACAGCACGAGCTGCTCAGGCACTGCCCTAAAGTGAGGGAGAGATGAACCAAAGGGTCTCAGACTTCTGCTCCCTTTCATAGACTCAGCAAGCAAGCATGCTTCACTTACTGAAGCTGATATTTAAGGCATTCGCAGTCATTTGCAGGCAACCCCTCCTGCTAATCAGGATGACCTGTCTGGAAATTTATAGGATGTTTGCTTGATGCCTGTGGTTTTCCTTGCAACCAAGCGCTGCTTTGCATCCACTAAGCAGGCTGCTGTTCCTGAAATCCAGCCCCTGAGGCTGGCACGGGGAGATTTGCACTGCGGAGTTCTGCAGGCTGCAAAGCACTGTTGTGAGTGGGGATCTGACTTGTAAAAAATTTAAGTGCAAATGCATTTGGACTCCGTGCTGATTAGTGTCAGGTCTAACAGACACTCAGGAATCTGCTGGCAGAGGCTGCACTGATTTGAAGCTCAGCTGAAACCCAGTTTGCAAACAGCAGATCTGACTTTCCAGTTCCCTAACCCTTTCCTCCCCAGATAAAAAGGCTTTTGCAGAAGATAGGCAATGCAGAGGCAAAACTTTAATATAGAGAGAGGAGAGAAAGCAAGGGGTGGGTGAGAGCGGAGCTGCATTTGGCTTCTTATCTCCTCCCAAATGCACAGGATGGTCTATGGGCTTCATCTCTTGTAAGCATCTCCTGGGAGGCAGGATTGGGTTTAGCTGCATAAATCGTAGATTTGCTGGGAATTTGTCTGGCTGCTGTGAAAGCTTCCTCTGTTTGCAGTCTGGGAAGGGAGAGCCTGACAGCGGGGTGGGAGAGGGCAGGGCTGGGGGCGGGTGGTGCGGACATGATGGGGATGTGAAGAGGATCAGAGCTGCTGGCTGCAATGGGAGAAGATGTATGTCTCCCTACCCCCTTGCAGTCAGAACCTCTCTCCATAGCCTGGGCATGGCTTTCACCCTAATTCCTTCCTGGCAGTGCCAGCTTGGCCCCTGATCAATAAGATGAACATCCCAGGTGATCTGAGGTATTGTGGGGCTGCAAGCTAATGTTAGCAGCTGAGAAGCTGGGCTGCTTGCACTCAGGCCTTCAATGCAGAGGACCTGAACATTTGCTTTTTTTTTTTTTTNAGACCATGGAAAGCTCCCAATATCGTGGCAGTAAGCTGAGTTTGGTAGGGGAAACCTCCCTCCCTGAGGTTAGACCTGTCCTTTCAAAATCGGGCAGTAGTCCTGGTTTGGGGGAAATAAGTGCTGCAGGGCCAGGGCAATCCTCACCCAAGGGGAAACTTCTGATTTCCTCTACCTGGTGTGAGCCCAGAGGGCAGGAAAGGAAATGGCCAGGAAGATGAGAAGTAGAAGGAGTCATGACTGCAGCACTGCAGGTTTGGGGATGTCTTGCACACAGGGGTGGCAAGGCAGGGTGGCTGCCTTATGTGCAAAGACCTGAAACCCACCCGCAGCCCCCTTTATTTCTCCTATACTGAGAGCATGGCTCCCAGCCCTGATCCCCTTTCCCTGGGGAGAGGACTGGAAACCACCGCAAAGTCTCTGCCCAGCTCAGCACAGGGGCAGTGCATAGGCAGAGGGCACTAGGAAAGGGAGGTCACAGCTGTGTTGTCCCCCACTATGGGTCACACCCTGCTGGCATGGAGACACATCAGGCTGGGACATCCCAGAGATGGGGACACCTCCAAACCTAGCATGTGGATGATGACGTGGGGCTGCAAACTCCACCACTGAGATGTGCTGGGACCGGGGATGCTGCATGGATTCTTGGCCTTGCAAAGGGTTAATGAAAAAAGTAAAGAACAAATCCCAAATCTCTTCTCTTTCTCTCCCCTCCTCCTTTCCTTCCTTCCTTTTTTTTTCCAGGTGTTGTTTATGGCCACAGGAGGGAGCTCAAATCCAGACATGGGAGGATTGGCTTGATTTCGGATCCAGAGCCTCTTAAACTCTCACTTTTCCTCTAAGCTGGTCCCTGTTATGTCCAGGATCTGGCACCTGCTTGACATTTACTTTGAGTTCCAGAGGACCAGAGACCTAGGATGAGGAGCATTGGATCTGCCCTGAACCTGCTTTTGGTATCGCCACTCTACTTTGTGTGGACCGTGGTCGCTCTGGACCTGGCACAAACTCCCTGCACCACTTTGGTCCAGGGGAAATTCTTTGGGTATTTCTCCTCCTTTGCCGTCTTCCCGTTGAACTCCTCTCTCTGCTCTTGGATTATCCAGAACCCTGACCCTCGGAGGTACACCTTGTACATGAAGATCCTCAAACCTACTGGCATATGTGACCACCAGCACATCCGCACCTACCAGTTCGACTCCTTCCTAGAGTCCACCCGCACCTACCTGGGCATGGAGAGCTTTGACGATGTGTTGAAGCTCTGTGATGGGTCCACCCGCTACGCCTTCCTCCAGTCCAACAAGCAGTTCCTCCAGATGAAGCAGACTGCACCGCCAGGGGTGGAGAACGGACCAGTGCGGTGGAAGCCCACGAAGGCTCAGGAAAGGGACTTCTCGGTGGAGTACCTCGTGGTGGGCAACAGAAACCCTAGCAAAGCTGCTTGCCAGATGCTCTGCAAGTGGCTGGATGCGTGCTTGGCCATCAGCAGCAGCTCCCACCCATGCGGCATTATGCAGACTCCGTGCTCTTGCTCGGGAGGGGAGGTCCTAGATCAAGCCAGCGAGATCCTGGGGCTCGCAAAGAAGAAGGAAGATTGTTATAAGGATGGGATTTACTTGGAGAACTGCATGAGCAGCCCGAAGGACAGCAGTGGAGTGGAGTTCCTGGGTGAGTGGAGGGCAGCCGGGGGTGTTTGGGAGGAAGGGCTGGTTGGGTTCTCCCCTCCTGGGTCTCACGCTGTTCCCACCGTGTGTGTACCTGAGTCTGCAAATACCCAGTATGAAAAACTTCTTTGCTAATTGCTAGGCAGATCTGGCAACCCCTGGTGGCTCTTTATGAACGGCTTCCCCTAAATGTGCCCCAGATTGTTTCATTCCTTCCTTGGGCTCTTTCCTCACTTGTTTTACTTCTGCAGCCTCAGAGCAGCTGAGGGTAAGTCGTACCTGAGGGTAAGCAGTTCCCCAACGCAATTAGAAATATCCTGGAAGAGGCAGGATGCAAGCTCCCTCCCGAGGTGGGCTGCACTCAGCAGCCCTATCAACCATTTAAATTCATGGGAAAAACTTAATTCCCAAGGCCAGTTTGAGTGAACGGCAACAGAAGGCGTGCTCATTTTGTTCTCAGATTCCCAGCTTCATTTTCCTTCTGGAGGCTTTCAAAAGGAAAGCTCACCACGCTGCTCGTGTGGGGCTGTGCAGTGCCTTTGCTTGGGCTCATTCCTCAGGTATTTGGTCAGTGTTTTGTTTTCCTCGTGATGCTGAGTATGACATAGGCTGTGCCTGCCAAGAGGCCATGAAAGGGACTGGGAAGGAAGACAAGGAAGGGCTGAGAATAAGGATGAGGTGCTCCTGAGGTTTGATCTCGGTGTGTTGCTGCTGCTAAGCCTTTCGGCACTGTGCTGGGGAGAGAAATGCTCCTTGCAGTGATCTCCACCGGTGGTACAGTGCCATGCAAAGCAGAAGGGAATGGGATGGTCAGAAAGCATAGCCGCTATTTCAGTGTCGGTGCCAGATCCGCTCTTCTGTATTTCTTCTCCGCTTCCGTCCCACCTGCCAGCAGGCAGCTTATGTAAAGCGGGGGCGTGATGCTAAATGGGAATCTGGGCAGTGAGGAGGGCAGCCTCCGATTTAGCGAGGTTCAGATCCGCTCCTCAAGCCCACCTCAGGCTCTTGCCTCCTTCAGGTGCCAGACCGGAATGTCCTCTGCCACCAGCAGAAAGCTGGCATCCACCTGGGGCTGGGCTTTGAGGCTCCTGCCTGGCTTTTGCAGCCACCCCCAGTCAGGGGGGAATTTCTGTACATTTCTGCACATTTCTGCGGGCGGAAGGAGGCTAAATTTGCTAGCAGTAGGCAGGAGGTTATCAGGCACGGGTCCAAGCTGTGTGATTTTCTCGCAGACCGCAGTCTGGAGTTAGCTGAGAGATTAGGATATGATCAAGTATTAGTGCTTCCGTCAGTGTATTTTGGGGGGGATTTTGTTTCTTGCTGCTCTGTGAATCAATACGTGGAGGCACGCAGCCGAGCCATAAATCCTACAAATTAGTTCTTCAGCCGTGCCTCTCGCCCTGCCTGTGAGCACACGGCAACGTTTGCTCTCCAGATCTCGGATTTCTTTGCAGTGCCCTTTTCTCCCGTGTGAACAGCTTGCGAGGAGTACCACGCCGACTGCCTCCTCAGAGTGATGCGAGCTTCGTTAAGTCATGTGTCACGCTTTGCATTTGCTGATTGGATGATTTATGCATTCAACCCAAGCAGTGTGACCTTTTTCATTGCAACCAAAGGTGAAATTTGAAAAAAGATTTTCAGCAAATCCTGAAGCATTCAAGCTTAATATTGGCTTTTGTAAAGATCTCTCCTAGTCCAGCTTGAGTGCTCGACTGTTCCCAGAAAATAAATATGAAAGAGGCTCAAAGGTGGCTGAATCTAAATCCCTTTGGGGTGTCAAATATTTGTAGAGAGTGTAGATTTATTTATTTATTTTATTTTATTTATTTATTTATTTTGCTGGCTGCTCACATCTGCTCCATACTGAAGACACAGAATTAGCATCTTTACTGGTGGGATGCCATCTACAGGGAGATGAAGCTTACAGGGCACCCAGCCTCTCCATGTGCTGCTCTGTCTGTCACCGTGTCTGTTCTGATTTTTGCAAAGGCCTGATCACAAAGATGGAGGCGAGATCCGATTTGGACAGAGAGCCTGCGATCCCTTAACAGAGCTTTGTGGGTGGAATATTTTGATAGGATTCCTGATTTCTGAGCACTGCTGCTGGTTAATGCTGTTATTGTTGTCCTGATTGTATTTGTAACATTCTTTTTAACAACCTTTTTTTTTTTTTTTTTTTTTTTCTGCTGCTGCCTGCGTCATTTGTTGTTTTGGAGCCTGTCTTGACACTTTTGTCTCTGAACAGGGGTGTATGTGTGTGCTGTACTACTCTGGTTTGATGACTTTCAAGGCATTTATGGAACTGCCAGATACCCAGACACTATGCAATGTGGAGCCTATTTTTTTCCCAATGTGCCTCTTCTATACCTGGGATATTTCCAGAGCAAATGGGTGGGTGCGAATTTACAAAGGCTATAATGAGCCACTGCCTTGGAAGCAGCTGTGCTTTGGCTCACAGAGCATTTGGGATGAGGTTCCCGCTGAAAAAGTGCACTCCCCATTTTGGGGCATCCGTATACCAAAGGATGGAGAATGCACCTATGTGGCTATGTGCTGGACTAGATTCTGTCCTCTCCCTGCTCTCCAGAGATGCTCAAGAGCAGTCCAAGAACAGATCTGTCGGGCTGGACATTGGCTTTGGTGGCCAAAGAGCAGAGATGGGAGATGCGACTTCTGCCACCAACCGAGGCACAGATCTAACCACAGCTGAGGACTGGGCACGCTGAC
This sequence comes from Anseranas semipalmata, assembly GCA_013399115.1. Taxonomy (NCBI): domain Eukaryota; kingdom Metazoa; phylum Chordata; class Aves; order Anseriformes; family Anseranatidae; genus Anseranas; species Anseranas semipalmata. The sequence continues at coordinate 436,381 of VXAA01001113.1, forward strand.
CTGGCCAGTGAGTTTCCACTCAGGACAGTTACATAGGGATGTTTGTGGACAATTAGAACGGAACTTCACAAAGCGGCTCTGCCAAAACTGCCTTTGTATCCCCTCCTCGTCCACAGCATCCGTACTTCAATGTCTGGGGAAAGAAGGGACTGTTCCAAATTTGCTTCCTGGGCTTGGTGAGACACCTCCTTTGCACTCTCTGTCCCACGCAGACATTGCAGAGGTTACAGCAGGCGGTGGTGGGAGCGAGAAGAATCTGTCAGGGTACAGAGGCGGCAAGAGATATTTTGGTGTCTTGCTGCACATGGAGCTTGTCCTGGTGATCAACAAGACAGGCTCGGAAATGTATTGGCAGCTGCAGCCCACTCCCCACATCTACGCTCCTTGCTGCAGCTACCTCAAGCTGCTGCACCAAAAGGCTTTGAAGAGGGATTTTTTTTTTTTTTTTCTAGAAGAAGATAACTAAACAGAAGAAAGATTTTTGAGCAGCAACAGATCTCTCTCATCTGATTTGGGCAGGCTGGGAAGAGGGCAGAGACTGGTTGAAGGTTCTAATGTTTAGAGGCAAATTCCCCTTTGGGAAATTAAAACGGCATTCCTAGGATAGGCTTCCATGCAGCTTAGGGGTAGGGGCCCTGGGGGGCTGCCGATGGGAAAGCTTCCTGAAACATGGTGCCCTGGGACTAGAAGGTCTGGAAATCCTGGTGGCCCTCCCAGATGTGAGCTGGCTTCACTGTAAAGAGAGCTGGAGCTTTAAATGGGACATTGATGTGACACTGTAATGAGAGAAGGTTAAATGTGTGCTTAAGTGCTGTGCTGAGTTAGGTACTTAATGAGTGTCTAATTAGTCCTGTCTCATTGTAATCTGTTCCTGGAAGACCACTGCTTCGCTGTCACATTGTGGTAGTCCAGACAGATAACCATGAAACGCTGGTCCTCCTGCTCTTCAGATCCCCCCCTCTTGGAGGGCTCCATGATGCAGACTGCAAAACAGAGCTAATTGAGTGCCCCTGAAATATATTATATGCTCCCTGGTAAAGTAGATGGCTTCAGGGCTGGAGGGATTGTTATGATGAACAGGTCTGATCAGTTCCATGTCTCAGCCAGAGAATTTTGCCAATTCATTCCAGCAAAAAACTTGAAACTGAGATTAAAATGGACCTGCTTCGTTCTCAAAAAAAAAAAACAAAAACAAACAAACAAACAAACAAAAAAAAAAAACAAAAAAAAACACTGCATCAGGATATAGCTAATTTGAAGTGCTGGGGATTTTCCTGTCTTTGCTGATAAACTTTTCCATTGTTTTTCTGTCCCCGTTGCTCTCAACACATGCAGTCCCTCCTTCCTCCTGAATGCTCAATCACTTCATCGCTGTATTTTTTTGTGATGTTTCATTTTCCAGCCCTGAGATGCTTTTCTTCCTTTGCCCACTAGATTAAGAAATCATCTAGTGTCCATTCTCTAGAGTTTGGAGAGGCATTTATAGACCCATGAACAAGTTGCTTCTTAACCTCTGCTGCGTTAAGTAGGCTGAGGTTCATAAATCTCTCACTGCAGGACACATCCTCCAAACCTCCAGTTGTTGTTAGGAGCTTTGCTTCATGCCTGGCTGGCTCTGCTGGCCAAAGCATGGTGTCTCCTCCGCAGGGCTGAGCTTCTGCCTGGACTCATGGATGCAGAAGCAGGTCCCTGGTGTAGAAAAGGGGCCAGAGGCATAGGGTCAAACCAACTGCCTTCCTCCCTGCTGCAGGAATCATGTTGTTTGGCACAACTCTCCTGCCCTTAAATCTCCCTCGGGGCAGAAGTAACTCAATAAATCATTTCCTGTGTTTGTGGTCAAATGTAGTGACCATGAAAGCTCAGGGACTGATAAAGAGCTGTGAGTAATTGTCCAAGGGCAGGCTCTCAAGCCTCTCCATTGACCTCTTTCTACGCTAGAAGCTCTATCCCTCCCAGCAAGAGTCCCGCAGGCCCAAAGAACAGCTGGGCTCATGGAGAAAGGACTTTGGCTTTGGATTTGCCTCATTTGGGGATTTACAAACCAAGTGGCAATGGGAGTTGAGTGGATTCAGTTTCATCGCCTGTCCTTCCTCCTGGCATACACTTGCTGTGTGTGCCTGGGGAAGGCATGCTGCTTTCCAGCTCCTCACTTCTCCATCTGTGTTTGTCCCAGCTATCTGTGTTTACCCCAGTCCATACATCTTTGAGAGCAGAGCGACGCTACAGTGAGAGTTCACCAGCAAAACATGGGGCAAGGAAGGGCTGGTTTCTGCTTGCTATGTGAAATTTTCCTCCATTACCCTGTTAAAAGCATTAGGGATGTTACCTGTCATCTTCCCATCTTAAGTCCAATCCTCAGCAGCAAGAGCTGACAGCACTTCAGAACAGAGCCTGTCATCTTACAAATGGGAGACCTTCCTCCCCTCGTCTCCTGCAGGGAATCCCGACTGTCCCCATATGTGCAGCTCCTGATGGGACTGTCCATCATGTTTGTGATTATTGGGGTGTTTTATGGACAAGGCAAGTGTGGGCAACTCCTTCCTGAGTGTTAAAAAGGGCAGTCCCAACTTGGTTTGAAAACTCAGATCCCTGTGATCTGCACAATCCCTGCTTGCCCCACTGCTTCCCTTTGGGATCATTAAAAACCTTGCAATTAGGCATGAATGCTAGACTACACAGCATCTGGGGTCTTTTCCAGTAGCGGAGCAGAGATTTCCTGTGTCCACAATGTTGTTTCAGCACTAAATTCACTCGTGCATGCGTCTGTATGGAGATGTCCTATTTAGGAGATAGGGGGAGAAAAATGAGAAAAATAAAGCGATCAGTTCCATTGTGAACCCAACAGCTTGTGGACATGATCACAATGCAGAAACATCAGCAATTACCATCAGAATGTGCTATTGTTGTAGCAGGGAGACTAAAGGTGGAATTTACATCCAGTTGCTGAGGGAGTTTTACAGGCAACTACTCCCATTATTGCTGTGAGGGGACTTTTATGGGTAATTTAATGAGTAGCAGCCCTGGTGAAAGGCTCAGCCTTACAGTTATGCACTTTTTTCTTTCTTTCTTTTCTTTTTACTTTTCCTTTCCTTTCTTTCCTTTTTTTTTTTTATTTTTTTTTACATTCATTATTGTTTAACATCCTCTCATATTCAGGACACATAACAGCTGCCCCCAAATGTTTTGTATGGGAATATGGGGTGAAATTTAATGCAGGGAAACACAGACACCAGATTCAAAACCATCACATCTGCAGTGGAGCCTTACAACTGTAACTGCTGAATATGAGAACAAGGATCCTAATGGCTCAGAGGGGAGGGAGCACAGAGCAATTTCTGGCCCTTTTCACCACCCGACCTGAACCTCTAATGTATTTAAATAATCAGAGCAGGCTGAAAAATGGGAAACATCATCTTTCCAAGGGAACTGGGTCCACAGAGCTTTTCAGGTGCCTGATTCCCCACTAAGGGTGCCTGATCCCCATGGGTTTCATTGGCAATGAGCTGTATGACCTGGAGAATTCTGTCTCTCTTGGTGGATAAGGTTCTTGGGTTTCTCCCAGGCTTCATTGAATGAGAGTTTTCCCTTTTTCTTTTTTTTCTTTTTTTTTTTTTTCTGTATCTAGATAGACTTTGGGTGAAGTCAGGATTTAGCAGAGAATGTGCATAGCCCAGCTGCTGTGTAAAGGTCTAGCAGACAATGGATCCAGGAGGGGAGAAAAGCTCTGATCTTTGCCTAACAAGCTGTGAACAGAAGTTCAAGAAGGTTGAGAGCTTATCCATGAGTGCTCTCAGCAAAACCTTGCAACATCTGCGGGTGCTGGTTCTGGCTCCTATGAGCCTGCCATCCGCCAAGGCAGCGCTGGAGCAAGATTGGGCTAAAAAATGTTGGAAGACTGTTTTTGGATTCTCAGCGGGTATCATTTAGTGCTGCTCTAGGACACTTTGACCTGGGGAGGATTGACCATCTGTGTGTCCCTGGAGTGGCTCTGCCAATGTCACCTCCAGTCACTGACTCTCTGCTTGGTACACCATCTCCTTGAACTTGCTGCAGCCAGCAATCTGATACTGATATCCTACATTTCAGCCTGCCATCAGGGTGAAAAAAAAAACAATCTAAGAAGGGACGTCCTTTAGCACATCATCAGAATTGCAGATCTGTTGAGTTTAAATATATTCGTCTTTGTTCTCTGGCTCTGGTTTTGATAGTGTAATAATTGCCACACAGTTCATTAAGCTGAATGCTCTCAATGGGCCTCGAGTGATGCATGCCGTCAAATGAAGGGTTACCAGCTTGGGATATTCCCAGTGCTTGGAAGCAATACGGAAGGAAAATGACTTGGATGGATGAAAGCTGCAGCTTCAGACTCCTGAACAAACTGGGCTGCCCTGGCAGGGTGGCTGCTTCGTCCCATCACTTCTGGGGGAGTGTGAGCTGCTCTCTCCCTGCATTATGTGGGCTTTGATCCATCCCCTGTAACAGCTTGTGTGTGTGGACATGATATGGCAGCGGACACGTGCTTGCAAGGAGTGTGGTAGGGTCTTAAAGCAGGGTGATGGAATGACCATCAACTGGAAGGTGGTCTGATCCCTCCCTGTGCCTGCCAGCAGGACCAAAATTACTGGTGCAAGTCCTTGGTTTTGTCTCCTTGCCTGGCGGAAGAGGGAGGTGCCCTGGCCTCTGCCAGCCTGGATGTTTTTGCTGTTGTTGTTGTTTGTTTTGTTTTGTTTTGTTTTGTTTTGTTTTGTTTTAATGGATGGAAGTTGGCACTTCCCCTCTTGTTAGCTCTGGGGACAGAGGGGTTGACTGTCTTTGTATTGAAGATGCTCAGACAAGAGGAAGAGAGTGAGGTACTGCAAATGGCACCGAAAGCAGGAAAACCAGCCGAGAGCATAGGTGCTTTCTCCATTTGATTTCACTTGTCCTGCTACTGAATCTAGAGACTGCAGGACAGAGGTGTGGATTGCTGGGCCCTGGGCTCTTGCTGAGACCCTGGGCCTGGTGTGGAATCCGACCTACACAGAGTTTCTGCTTCAGGCTCTACTGGAGACAGGGATAGTGCATGGGGTGAGGTTGCTCCTCCATGGCTCTCATTGTCTTCTGCTTCCCCAGATTAAACCCAGTCCTGTGAAGAGCACTATGCAGTAATTTCTATGCATTTAAATTTTTTATGCCTGGTGGATGAAATTGAGGTCCAATTTTGGTGTCCCCTTCTGACTGAGTCAGACATTTTCAACCAAAGTTGCTGGCATGACCAAGACCACGAACAGAATCCCATTTCAACCAGTTCCATGGCAAGAACTGCAGGCGTGGAGGAAAGGCACTATGGTGCATGTGCCATGGGAAAGACTAGTGCAAGTTCAGCTTATCCATCAGAGACCTCCATGATGGCCCAACCTAGAGCCCAGATGGGGAAGGAGGCAGCTCTGTTGTTGTGCACAGAGCTTCTTGGTTTTAAAGCTAGTGCCATGAGGAGTAACTAGGCTTAGAGATATAGACAATGTGCACATGTATATATCTAAAGGAAAAATAGTCCTGGGGTATGGACATGTCAGGGGAGTGACGGTCCAATGCTCACGGCCAGTTCTTGTCTATGAGGATAGTACCAGTGGTGCTTCTGGTGCCTATCAATCTGGAATTAGGACTAAGGTCCCTAAACACAGTGACTTAATGATTTCTACAGGGCTGGACCAAAGGGACATTTGCACCAGATTCCCAACTGTGGACGTGTGCTTGGCAAGACATCACTGGCCTCACCCAGCAACAAAGCATTAACACAGATGGGCCAGGCCTGCTATTTACAGATGTACTTGCTGGTGTTTGACTTCTACAGTGTATGCGCTGAGTCCGTCAAAGGAACATCAATAAAAGTGGCTGAAGACAATTTATTTCTGCCTATAAATATCCTTCCTTCCCCACCTCCCTGCCTCCTTCTTCATTTAGTTGGTTGTTTGGTTTGTTTCTTCATTTGATTGTTTTTCCATTTTAGTGCCCTGAATTACTCAGCTTCCTGCAATACTGCCCATGGACACATTTTGCTAAGCATGTTTCAGGGTGCTCTGCTGGGTTTGGAGTGACTCTAACTTGGGAGCAGCCCCACGAGGCTGTGCCCTATGCATAGCCATATATTGGCTGTGGATGCTGAAAGTGAATTGTGGCAAGTCAGCTCTAGCATCAGCACAGCCCTGCCAGGGGTGACTCAGCCTGGAGAGTAGGTGTTTGTGATGTTTCCATCATGACCCAGCAATGAGGCACCTAAACCCAGCTGACCACCATCCTCAGCAGAGATGAGTTGGTCAGCCTTCTTAACCTCCCCAGACTCTACTCCTTCATGTTCCGTTGTTAAAATCTGGGGGCATCTTTGTTGATCGGCCTGAAATTTGTCTAGCTACCAAGCATTAGGGTCAGCCAAGATCAATGGAAGGTGATGTGACTTGAGATCAGCAATGAGAATAACAGGAAGGTAGACAGAGAGCAGCAGAGGAGCTGCTCAGAAAGACATCTTGCTTGCTGGGGAAGGTACTCACTGAAGAAGAAAAGACACAGGGACCGGGACAGTCCCCAGGTAACCATAGAGAGATATTTAAAGAGATTGCATTTCATGCTTCTGTGCTTCTGGGCCATGGAGGAGCTTGGAAGGTCCCTCTGGGGAGCTCAGCCGCTTGCCCCTGCAGACCACTGCAGCTGAGGAACCGTCAAGGAGAACGAAAGACCTCATGGGAGAGCCGCAATGGATCCCACCAGCTGTCAGGGCAGAGATGGCTTTTCTCGCTCAGCAGCTCTTGCATGCCACGTGCCGCTCTGCTCAGTCCCATCTCTGTCCCCCAGGCAGCTCAGCAGTTCCATGATTTGAGCCTATTGTCACAGGAGCTGGTGACAAGTTTGGGGGGAGTTTTGCTCTGACATAATTTCATGCCTTTTACTTGCTGCAAGATGGAGGAAGAGACTAATTAAAAGCTTTGCCAGGTCTTTCAACACAACCCACCGTCTTCTCCAGTCTTCTGCATGATGTCCCAAACATCCCAGAAGGGAGGGCAAAGTGGCATACTCTCCCTTCTACTCTTAAAAAATATGGCTTTTTGAATAGTGGAAAGGATGAAGCCTGATTTCCTACCAGGTGAAGTCCTGTGTTTCCCTATTGTGACAAGTACAGCTCCTCCCATTGCTGCCTGTATCCAAATCCCTCATGACCCTTATTTTCCATTAATGCCTCCAGGTTTGTCCTGCTACTAACATCCTTCTGAATCCCTTAATTACTTGCTGGACAGGAGATAACATCTCTGGAGCAGTGCTGGCCTGGCTGGTGGGCCAAAGAAAACAGATAACTGCTGTGCTAGCTATTAGTCCAGTGAGTCAGGTCAGGGATGTTTGATGGGAAGGTGTTGTGGTGTGTGGCTGCGGGAGGGGAGCATCTCTGTGAGTGGAAGCCCTGTGAGTACCAGCCTGACGTGTACAGCCTTCCCCACAACAACAGGACTTCTCTGCAGCCTCTTTCCTGCTGTGCAATGCCAGGAGCATCTGGTGTGTAGGTCACAGCCCTGGGGAAACATCTAGGTCACGAGGCAGGAGGGGGCCATGGTCTCTGGAGCAGGGCTGAGTTAGGAAGGGTGAGCAGAAAACCTTGGGAGAAATGCCCTATGTGGTGCTGGAGGCTTGAAAGGCTTCTGGAGGGGTTTTTGCCTTGGGCCTTTTCTCTCTTGATCAGAGAGAAAGTGTGAGCAATGGTGAGCAATGTCTGGGGAAGGGCAGGCACCGTGCACTCAAAGAAATGTTTGTTGATACTTCAGTAGGAGAAGAAAAGAAATGAAAAGGTGATAGGGGAGAGCCAAAAGCAGCAGCTATAAAATCTGAGTGGTGGAGATAGGTTTTCCTTGCATGACTGAGAGCATGCATCGACACAGGCAGAGGAGGGAGCAGCCAGCAAGGCTCTATCCCTCTTCAAGGGCACAACCGTGAGCCAGTGGCATGCATGGACCTGACAGCCTGGCTCCGCTGTCACCTGGTTGTGTCCTGCTGACCTTGTGTGATGCAAGATTCCCCCGCTTCCTTGCTCTCCCTGTCCCTTTGCAAGCTGAAACGCACACATCTGCGCATACACAGGCACAGCACATCGTGAGGTGCCTGGATAGGTGCAGGGCTGCACGAGCACGCAGATTCAGGTGCACCTGCATTGATGCACATGCAGACAGACGTGCGTATGCACGGGCTAGAGTTGGCACACAGGTGTGTTTGCACAGGGATGCGTATACAGGAACAGATATGTGAATTTATACACAGATGCCCAAGTGTGTGTGCATATGGAATCATGCCTGCATATGAGGGTGTAAATCCACACAGAGCAGGAAGGTATACATGCAGTCATAAACGTACCTCCCTGCACATGCACGAACATGCATGAGCAGATGGACACATGCTCTGGAGTGGACACACACCCATGTAAATGCAAGTACAAATGTATACCACCCATACAGCTACACCCATCCCTGCACAACCATACTCAGTCACATGCCTGTGCACACGTATGAACATGTCCAAAAGTCAAGACCCCACTGGGGTGCACCATAACTGGATGCATGGAGAGACACGGGACGTGCTGCTTCCCACTCTGTAGTGGCTGTGTCTGTGGGGACCCTCAGCATGCAAACTCACTGCTGGAACAAGAGGCTGACTCATGCTTCATCCTTTCCATGCCAGGAGGCAGTGATGGGGAGGAGGAGCTGTGGGAAGGGCAATCTGGGACTCGTGTCTCGCCTCGTGGTTTGCTGAAAGCCCCTTGTGGACTAATCAACTCACTTTCCAGATCAGCATCATGGTGCATTTTGGAAGAAGCTGGTTTTGTTGATACTTGTGGGATCCTTCCTGGGAAATGTACAATCTCTGTTAATCCCCCACAAAGCAAGCTAATGATTTCCCCACCGTGGTTTGATAGCCTGATGAGAGAGGACAGCTTGCATGGCTTGGTGCTCAAGAGGGGACAAGCAGGTCCTGCTCTGGGGTTATCAGATGTGGAGAGAAATCTGGATGAGAGAAATCTGGTGTCCATGCTCCTTCTTTGCAGGAGCAAATCAGCAGAAACAAGGACTTGCTTTGAGACTGCCATGTTCCAGTGCTGTCCCCAAGCCCACATTGCTGGTGGGACAGTTTCCCTCTGTTCTCCCATAGCAAAGCACTGAAGGGAGTGTGGCATTCTGCTCTGCAAAAGGCTCCTGACCTGCTCAAAGCCCAGGACATGCTTAAGTGGTGGGTTCGACTGGGACCCTCCTCAGTGACCACCAGCTCTACCTTAAAGCTCTTCTTTTGGCACAAAACCATTTGACCTGTGGCTTCACCAGGAAAGTTTGCAGCATCCCTCCATGCAACACGGGCACTGGAGGTTTTTGGCATTGGGGTTTTTACCGGAGGGTTGTGGCTTTGGAGACTCTTGGCTGTTCCTCAGCATCTCCACTCCCGCCTTCCCCACACCCCAGCTCAGATGTGGGCATTTATGCAGAAGCCCCATGCAGCACATGAAGACTAATTTGGGTGTCCGCTTGTGCATTGGTTTACACATGCAGACACATAACTCTAGCTGCCATACACTCAACACCTTCTCTTTCTTTTCATCTTGGGATATGTTTCTCATTACACGAAGACCCTTTGATATGTTGTTGAGGAGCAGAGTTACTCCAAGGCAGATGCTGGATGCTGAGCCTCATCTCACTTGTGATCCTTTCCTGGTGTCAAACCAGCCCCAAAGCAGCAGACAATTGTGGCTGTTCTACTTTCCAGGCCCATGTTTTTGAGAAAGTCCCAACTTCACGAGGCGATGCTGCCAAAAACGACAGCTTCACCCTCCTCACATTTTAATTAACTCTCTACCCATTCTCCTTTGCCTCCACTCCATCCCTCCATACCTTTCTCTGCCCTGCCCCTCTTGCCACAAATGAACATCTAATGTCAGCTAGGGAAAATGCACTCATTCAGCAGTTAAATAATTGAATATTCCTCTGGCAAAATGAACTATCACATGCCTTTCTTGTGCTTTACCACATTTTTTTTCCCCTCTTCTTTTCCCCTCTTCTTTCTTCTTCCCTCTGGTGAGATAAGGCTGCCATTCTTGAAAGCCATTTTAAATATTCATGTTTTAATTAACAGACTTTATTGCGTGAACTGTATGTAAGATAATAAAAAGACTGCCTGAGGCACAACACATTTTTGTTGTTTGTTCTTGAAAGGGGGCTAGGAAGTAAAAAGCCTAATACCTTTCCTCAAGAAACGTTTGAAAGATACACAGAAACGACAGCCGTGGGTCATTTATCCTTTGGGCCCTCCATAACTCGCGTGCCCCTGAACATCACTTTACAATATGTTTGTATAAATGTGGAGCACGGTGTAAATCTACAAGGGTTCTTGCGGGGACTGGTTCCTCCGAATGTGCATCAGGCTCTGCGACGGGCAGAGCAGGGCAGTGGTTTGCATCTAGAAGGTGCACAGGTGGAGGTGTGAGCAGAGCTGCAGCAATCAAGGACACTTAGGGCTGTGAACATTTGGGGCTGAATGCAATCCTTTGCTGAACCTGGAAATGCTTTGCTCTGAGTTTGGATGGCTTTATTTATTTATTTCAAAATAGAATAGAAGGAAGAATTTGACCAACTTCTCTCCCTAATATTTCCGGGTTTAAAAACCCAAATATTGACTGTATGTTTCTGCACTGGATTTTGCTTTTATTTAAGACAAACAGTTTGACAGAATGTAAGAATTTTTGAAACATCTGGTATTGCCAGTTATGTATTTTTGCCAGAAAAAAAAAAAAAAAAAGAAAAAGAAAAAGAAAAATAATGTTAGATGAAACTTCTTTGTATGTGGGTGTTTTCTTATGGTGCAGCATGCTGAAATTAATTTTATATTCTGAGTGTGTCATCCATGCTGCGTGACATGGACCTCACCACCCAGCTTAGCTGTGGTCTTGTGCTGGAAGGGATCCCAAGGATGCTGGACCAGAGCCTCACAGGGAGTCCTGCGCTCTTTTCCCATGTCTGCTTATAACCTAGAAGAAATCAAGGCATTTGCACACCTTGTTCATTTAAACTTGTTTTTACCCTCCTGTTCTTCGCTTTTGCTTCCTTATCTTTTAGAAAAAGGATCATCTCTTACAGGTTGATACCCTTGCTTCGAGGCTGAAGAAAGAGAGGGGCTGTCCAGCATTAAATAAGGCACGTGGGTGGTGCAGAGAAAACATCTTTAATCACCTCATGTAGGTTTTCAGTGTTTTAATGATAAACTATATTGTGCCCTGAGAATATCTATCTATCAGTCACATAGATCATTCCATTTGTTTTCTGCCTCATATTGAGTTTTTTTCATCCTAAGTCAAGACAGGGCCAGAGTTCAGCAGCAGCTGCCAAGGTTGGAAAGATGGGGTCACTCTGCTGAGTTAGGGGAAAAGTCTCTGGATTTACCAGGATGAACAAGTACACAGGCAGGTCAGACTTTATTAAGATCATTTGGTGGAGATGTCTCCATTCTGTCTCCTGAAGGTGCTGTCACCTCTTTCATGCTCCATTTATGGAGGTTGAAATGCTGGACTGTTCTCACTTTATGTTGTCCAGTCCTGGCTGGAGTATCTGCTGCTTCTCTTTGGTGTGAGCTACGGGTGAGCAAGTCAATATCACCATCCGATACAGGACCCACACTCCTCTTTTGTGTGTCAGCAAAGCTGGGGGTAGTTCAACAAAGTCTATGGATCATCAAGCAGCTGGGAAGACCAGTAGATGAAAATTCTGATGTGAAAATTCTTGCTCATTTCTTGCAGCACTTTACTGGGAGAAGCGTGAGAGGAAGAAAACCCCAAATTTGGGCAGATCATGGAAAGACAGGAACTCATTTACCAGCACGTATGTTTTAGGATGTGCCATTCATCACAAATGTCAAAACTCAGTTTGATCATAACCCTCATTATTGTGTCTGGGATACCCAACTTCGGCAGAGGGTTTGTTGATCTCTTTAACCCATGAGCCCTGGCTCTCAGACCTGTTTTCATCAGAAGTTCTCAGCTCTTGCTGTCCTGTGTGCCATGGTGACTAACTCCAGTGTCTGTGGAGCCAGCGTGGAGCCAGGGAGATGTTCACATCTGAGCAAGTCACCCTGAGCTCCCTTCTTAGTCAACAAAAAGCTGCAGGTGGGGGGGGGGCAGATAATGCTTCATCTCATCCCAATCAGAAGAAAGCAGTCAGGATCTTCAGCATAGGGACTGGATAATTGGTTCAGAGGAAGAGTAATGGATGCAGGGGGATGAGGTGGCTCTGCTCAGCTCGAGTGCAGCCTTGCCACTGGCTATAGCTGAAGTGATAGTCTTCGTGTTGAAATGAGGTGCCAAGGTTAATCCTGATATGAACCCATACCTTGCACTGCTTGCCCTTGCTAGCTCCTCTCCATCTTTCCAGGGCAGATTTGTCTGTGTGATCTGTATCAAAGGGCTAAAGCACAAGAACATTGCAGGAAAGATGTTATCGGAGCCTGCACATCCCTGAACATTCCTCCTGCTGACGCTGTCCCAGCATTAAATGAAACAAAGAAGTTCCAAGGAAGTCTAAACTACAGCTCAGGACTTACGGTGGTTTCCCATTTTCTGGTTGGTGAGATTTGCTGTCACACCATCCTCAGCAAGTCTTCAAGCTGTCAGTCTGCTTGCCTCTATCTTCATGACCACCCCTGGTCCCTGCCCCAAATTTGCCTTTCCCACTCTCTGATTATTCCCTCCCCTTCTGGTGTTATGCCTTGTTAAAAAGATATCATGAGACATTTTCCTTGCTCACCCCCTCACACTCCCATCTTAATCTGAAGCTGAACTTAGTGATGAGCTCACAGCAGAACAGATGAGATGCCTCTCATTTGGGGTTACCTGAGAGCCAACCCTGGGAGAAGCGTGCTGGCACGCCTGGGTCTGTTCATGCTTGGTTTGGACCAGAGCTAAAACCATTCTCAGCCTCGCTGCACGTCATTTGCACGTGGTGGGCATGGCTGGGACCAGCTCACACCTCCCAGTCCACCAGCCCGTATTATAAGCCTGCCTCTCATCCAACAGTGTAGGTGAAAAGTCTGAATCATGAGGCATCGGGGCCTTTAACCCTTCTGTTCACTTTGCACTGGGAGGAGTAGAGACAAACCTTCAGTGCTTGCGTTTTGCAGGAGGCTGGAGCTGAGCGTGGTGTGGACAACACGCTCCTAACACCATGTGGTCTGCATCCTTGGCAGAGGGGTTGCCCTGAGACCAAGGCTGAAGGTGGCCTGGTACAATCTGCATGCTTTGAGTCTTGGGTGGTGCCTCCTGTTCCTGCCCGACTTTTTGAGCCTCACATCCTCTGTTACTTGAGCCTCTCCCCGTTATTTGGATCCATGAGGTAGCCCAAGCCATGGTGCAAGCACCCGACTGTCAGAAGGGGGACATGCTGCGCTGTGCCTTCTGGCCACAGCCTGCCTTGAGGTCTGTTTGAGCTGCCTGCAATACCCCACCTCTTGGCTCTGCCCCTGTGCCTGAGTCACCCGGCAGTCCCTTTTGTTTGCATTTAGTGTAGATCTTGTTAATTGGCTCTTTCATTCCTCTAATTAAATGTAAATGAAGAGTGGATCATTAAACAGGGATACAGGAGCCCTCTCTGAACAAAGCAGGTTTCAGCTGGAGGAGGAAGCATAGGAAACAGGTTTTCCTCTGTCCCTTACTCCAGGTCTCTCCCCTCTCTTGAGTTTCAATCCCAAAGGAGCTTCACTGATCTTTTGCTGCTGAAGGTTTCCTGCTGTGGGTGTGCAAGGGATTCCCTGGTGACAACAAGATGGGCTAAGGCCAGAAGAAGCACAGAGCCAAACCCAGCTGTCTTCGCTTTGCTCTGCAAGCTTGCGTGTGTGCTGATCCTGCTGCCCAAACCCTGCAGATCACCCCGTTTGGTTGCAAAATCTCTGGGGAGGCTGCAAGCAACTTGGTCGGAGCTCCCAGCCCTGTGTCCCACCAAGTCAGGTGCGGTGGCTTTCAGGGTTTCCCGCTGTCCGCTTTTGCCCTGGCAGCAACATCCAGTCCAGGACGGAGGGGGGTTAAGCGTTGCCTTGCTGGAGCTTGTTGCTAACGCCATGTGCTTGGCACTGCGGGGACGCGGCCATGCAGCGTGGCCAGATCTGTGGGTGACAGGAACAGATGGCATGTACTGTGCTGAAAGGAAAGCTCTCCCATCGCTCGGGGTATAAAGTGATGTTTTCTTTCCTGCAGGCCTCAAATCTGTCCCTGGTGTGCTGCTCTTGGCCAGCTTAGACATTAACGGGGACATTTTTCTCCTATGTATTGATCAGTGCTGTGAAGCAGGGGATGCAGGGGGTGGATGACATGGGGGTGCTATCTGGGATGTGTTTCTGGGCCTGAGTAGATATTCTGCATGGTTGTAAATGACCTGGTCCCCATATCTGCTTGGACCTTAAGGACCTGAACTGGGCAGGTAGCCACTCGATCTTGTACTGGGTCTGGCTGGGATAGAGTTAACTTTCCTTGCAGCAGCCCTTGTAGCTAGAACAGCGCTGGTATCACACCAATGTTTTGGCTACTGCCGAGCAGTGCTGGCACAGCACCAAGGCTCTCTCCAGACCCCCCCCAAAGCCAGTAGGTGGGGGTGGGCAAGAAATGGGGAGGGGACATCACCAGGGCAGCTGACCTAAACCAACCAAAGGGATATTCCGTACCATGTGATGTCACACTCAGCAATAAAAGCTGGGAAAGGGAAGGAGAAGGGGGGGGCTCTCGTTGCGAAGACGTCTGTCCTTCCGATCAACCACTGCGGGTACTGAGGCTCTGCGTCCCAGGACGTGGCCGGGCATCGCTCGTTGGTGGGAGAATCACTTGTTTTCTCTTTTCGTCTGTGCTTGCACACAGGCTTTGCTTGTACATATATATATATATATATTTGTTTTTTTTTTTTCCCTCCTCTTTTCTAATTAAACTATCCTTATCTCAACCTGTGAGTTTTTTTTTCTCCCCCTCTTCCTTTGAGGAGGGGGAGTGAGAGAGCGGTTGTGGTGGAGTTCAGCTGCCCAGCAGGGTAAAACCACCACAGATCTGTGACCAGCTAGAAGGTCTCCACCTCTTGGTGACCTGGGAGTAGCTGGAGTTTAGAGGCCATTTAGAGATGGACCACTGGTTTTCTATCATTTTGAGGGCTCTAGAGGATGAATGCAGCTCCCCAAAGCACGGACATGCAGGGAAAGGGCAGACGATGTATATGACAGAGCTGCAGAGGCAGCCCATGGTGGGCAAGGCAGTGTGGTCTGCTCTTGGTGCAAGGAACCAGGGAACAAAAAAGGGGCTAGGGTGCTAGGCCAGTGGGCAAGAGCTGGGTCTGTTCATCTTTGGGGTCACCCTGTGAACCTGAGGACAGCAGGAAGGGACCAAAACTCCGCCATGACCAGCTTAGTTCAATGTGGTTGTGGGTTCTCACTGAGAGAGACAGCTCTGGACTCCTGAATGCCACATCTTAAAATATTTGTTTAAATACAGGCAGGCTGTGAAAAGAATGAATCTGTCACTTTGAGTCAACACAGCAGGAAAACAAATGGGGACTCCTGAAATGACGTTGAACCAAGGCATTTCCCATCCAGTTCTCAGTATCTTGAGAAACCAGAAGCCCTTCTCCTGCGAGCCCAGTCCTGTGTCACGACCCATAAGATTTCCTGGACCAGAGGGTGAGCTCAGGTCATGGGGAAGGGACTGGCTGGTTGGATTTCTTTTTCTCCAGGAGATAGAGTGAACAGGAGCATGCAACTTGTCCCTTTTGTGCTTTCTTGAGCTACATGCTGACCCGAAGGGGTCTTCGCCTTTGTGTCCTCATGTGGCCTGGTGGAATATTCATCAAGGGAGATGATGAGCCCAGGGAAGCTCTGCGGTGCCACATGGATCCAGGGAGCTCTCCCGCTTCCAACCTGGAGGGAAATGCAAGGGAAGCAGTTGACCTTTTTTTCCACTCAGCTGTACCACGCTCCTCCAAGCAGATGCTGCTCTCACTCTGGGAGATGCAGGTGACCAGAAGACAAACATTTGAGCCCGGGCTCTGCAAAGGCAGCTGCTCCTGCCACCTCTGATAGACTCTTTCTTTCTTGCCTTCTTTCTCTTTCTTCCCTTCCTTTTTATCTTTCTCCCTTGCAATACCCATCTATCCAGCCATGCCTGCTGTCCCATCCAGGCATAGTGGAAGTGTCCTATGAGGATACAGGGGACAAGAGGGCTGGAAGAGGGGTCATGCTGCCCCACAGCCTTGGAGGGCCCAGGGGGTGCTGTGAGCTGGGCTTTTCACTGACCCATTCCCCGGGCACCAGAAAGCCAATAGTGAGGATACAAATGCTTCTTTTCTTTCCAGAGTCTCACACGGTTCACACGGGGGTCTTTCATTGCCTTTTGAACCTTACACCAGTTCCTAAATACTCATGGGAAGATATTTTCATACACTTGAAAACAATGATCTAGAATTCCCTGCCTTTTTATTTTTCTATCATCTCTAAAAATCCCCTCCAAATTCTCCCAGCAATGACACACTCCCACTTCTTGTCTTCTTGCTCCCCTAAAAATGGATTTAGTGGGAATGTCCCACACAGAAAATTTGGTTCTAACTTTTCCTTCTTTCATGCAAAAATACAGCAAAACCCATATGTTTCCAAGGAAAATTTGGTTCTAACTTTTCCTTCTTTCATGCAAAAATACAGCAAAACCCATATGTTTCCAAGGAAAATTTGTCTTTGGGTCAGAAAACAATTTAGTTAGTTTAATAAGTAGCATTTTAGGGAATCCTTTCCATCAGATGCCCTGATGAAACATCTTTGTCCTGCTCTTTGATGATGAAGTCTTGACCTTTCTGGTCATTAGGTGGCTTTTCTTTTCTTTTCTTTTCTTTCCTTTCCTTTCCTTTCCTCTCCTTTCCTTTCCTTTCCTTTCTTTTCTTTTCCTTTCCTTTCCTTTCCTCTCCTTTCCTTTCCTTTCCTTTCTTTTCTTTTCCTTTCCTTTCCTTTCCTCTCCTTTCCTTTCCTTTCCTTTCTTTTCTTTTCCTTTCCTTTCCTTTCCTCTCCTTTCCTTTCCTTTCCTTTCTTTTCTTTTCCTTTCCTTTCCTTTCCTCTCCTTTCCTTTCCTTTCCTTTTCCTTTCTTTCCTTTTCTTTTCTTTTCCCTTTTCTTTTCTTTTCTTTTCCTATTCCTGAGCAGATTCCCAGCACAACAGGGTCGAGGAGGTCCTGGAAAAGCATCTTCAAACTGGAGATCCTGATTCCCCAGTGTTTCAAAGGTATGGGACAATGACTGTGGCTTTCCCCACACTACCGTGCAGTTGGCAACTGGTGTGTAACTTGCACATCAGAATCAGCTGCATTTTGATGCTGGGCAAAATACGCTGTATAGGCCTCCTTTCAGCACAGCTGTGTTGTGTGGATGCTCCGAGAGCCATAGATAGAACCGGTTTAGGAAAAAAACACTCATTCATTACTTACCAAACTCTTGTTCATATCTTGGTATCTCCCCCATGTGCAGACCTTTAATCCTCACTTACTATACTGTTTCAGGCCGGTAGGAGAACTGGAAAACAGTTTACAATTCCTACCTGAAAACACAGATCTATTCCCATGTCTCGTGTATGTTTGAGATGATCAAAAAAGGGTACAAAATCTGCTAATCTGACATGTTCACTGTGCTGGCTCTTTGCTACACTACCAGCACTTTGAGGGCTCATGTCTCCCTTTGAAATCTGTTAAAACCAGAAATTCAGATTTAAAGAGATGTTGGCTTCTCCTGGCCTGTTAATAGCTTTGTGTTCCCATGACAGCCCCGTCCCTGCCCTGCTTTCCACTTGTGCCTGTCAGTGTAAAGAGGAGGAAGAGGGAGCAGCCATGGCTTGGGTGACCCTGGCTGCCTACTGTGGGGTCACCACATCTCGAGTGCATCTTCTTCCACAGCCTCCTTCATGCTGAGGGCTTCTTAAAGGTGACATAGGAGAAGCATATTTTCTCTTCCATTAAATCATTGCTGGAGACTGTCACTGCTCCGGCATATTAGCTGCCGAATTTAAAAGGAGCAAAGGAGTTATTTGCAAAATACACGTTGGAAAGAAATTAAAACTGACATTTTAGCTACAGAGCCTTCCCCAGGAGAAGAGGATATACAGAACTGAAATATGTTTTCCCTCTTCCCTGGCTGCTGGAGGAAGGGCCTTCCCATGAGTTATTGTTTTTTAATCCACTCCTGCAGATGCTTGCTAAACAATCTCTCTTGCTAGTTAACAAGGTCCCTCAGCGCTCATCTTTCAAGGTCATAATTTGATCATCAAGTGGGGATTGGGAAGAAATACCCCGTCTGCTGGTGGCTCTGCCTGTTGGAGGGAGCTTTTCCAAGCTGCTGTGTTACAGCAGCAGAGGAAGGAACAAGATTGTGCTGTCTCAGTGCTTTCCCGTGCTTCGCAGGGAGTGATTGCTAAAAACAAGTCAGGAATAACAAGAGCTGCGGTGCTCCAGTCAAGGTTTTTTTTATCCTCAACAAGCTATGTGTTTGGAGATGTGTCTCTTCTGCCCTTCAATGCAACACAGCCTCCCCTTCCTTCTGCACCTCTCAATTCCAGCCAAGTTTGGGGAAATGTCTGGGCAGGGTGACGGTCATCTGGGCCATGGACAGTGAAGGAAAAAGGCAGGCTAGGATGCTGGAAGTAGGTTCCCTAAATTTTCTGCCCACCTCTAAAATATTAACTCTGATTTAAGGAGAATTATTGCCTCTATGCCTTGGCTGTCTAGTGTTTCTCAGCTGAAAGAGCTTTAGTAAGGGTGCAGGCACCACAATCATCATTTCACCAACAGAGGTGCTGGGCTGTGGGGTGATGTTATACATGGGGACCATTTCTCATCTCCAGTGTCCCAGTTGGATGCTCTGTGATGTTGAGCAGAGGAGGCTGAGAATCTTATTTTCATGTATGGGTCCTCCAGGGCAGAGGGATGGGGCAGGGGACAGATGGACAGCAGGGGCAACATGGGTCCTGGTGGCACAGCTCTTCAGCCACTGCCATGAGTCTTGAACCATTGGACCTGACCCCTAACACTTTGTAGGCCACTGGAGCAAGGCAAACAAAGGATTTCTAACTTTATTAAGTTGCATTTCCCAGAGGACATGAATATCCAATTGGCGCTGAGGAGCAGCTGACTCTTCCTCATCTCACAGAGGGAATGATTTCATTTTAAACAGTGATTTGGGGGTTCTTTAGACTGTGGCCTACCTGGGTACCTCATATGGGCCAGGGCAAATGCTTCATTGCTCCTGCGCTCTGGGCCCAAGGCCATCCTCCCTCCCTGAGTGATCTGCATCGATTTCCCTCCCGTGGATGCCACAAAGGTTCCCCTTTGCAGATTGGTGTCTCCTTGGTAACTGAACCACATCAGATAAAAACAGACCAAAACCCAGCAGCCTGCAAAGCCCGAGCGATGCAGCGGGAGGGAGGGGGAAGGATGGGGGAAGCTGCTGGTCAGGCTGCATCACGCGGACAGACATACAGCCTCCGCTGCCCTGTGTTTTGTCCCAGCTCCCGGTTTGTGCTACAGCTCCTGTGTATGACAGGTCTTCCATCCCCTTCCCAACACTGTCCATTCAAGGAAAGCTCCGGTGTCACCACATAATTCCTCTGCCCCAGCTGGTCCTCGTGACCCACACATGTGGGGAGAGGAAAAGCTCTGGCTCCAACTTCTTCGAGCTCTTCCTGCTCCAACACAAAGCCTTACTGTTAGAAGCCCAAAATAATTAGACATAGCCCAAAATGAAACCCAGGGTAAGTGTTTGCTGCCAGCCCCATGGCTGTGTGTGAGGGCAGTTCTCTGGGGATATTGGTTAGGTGTTTGGGTTGTTTCTCTCTCCTTGTTTGGCACAACTTTGGTGTCTTTTCAGCATTATTGAGCTATTTACCTCTGCAAGCATTTCTGAAAAGGCTGTCTAATTTTGGCTTTAAATCAGAACTGGTGTTTGAACAGAGACAAATGGTACAAAAGAGTAAACAGTGGGTATCCCCAGTAAAATTAATCACCCTGCTCCAGGCATCTTTCCCTTTCCCACTCACCCTGTGTCTCCTTTCCTTCTCAGCCAGCTCCTGAGTCTGAAGCTCCTCTTTCCCTTCCTAAGCAAGTGGGCTCCAGCCCAACTGTCACCTTACTATCAGTATCACATAGGCATTTAACATCTGGAACATCTGTCCTGAAACAGACAAGGAAAAAAGTAAACATCTTGTATTGCAGTGAGTGTGCAGTGGCTGGGTCTCCTCCATTTTTGAGCAGGCTGGGAAGGGTGAATCTGAGCTAAAGATTTTGTTTTGCTTTTAGTTCAGCCTGTTTAAACATATTTGTATGTGTTTATATAGTATAATATGTATGTTTCTTTTTTTTCCTTGCGAAGGTAGGATAGAAGCATGACTTCAAAGAGTAGAGGAGGGCACTGGCAGAGGTGGTTAGGAGTGCAAGGAACCAAAGTCCCATCCTCTTCTGATGCAGTTCCTTTAAAAACAGCACCAGTTGTACTTTTGGAAGGATATCATTAGACCGAGTATTTTCCCTCCAGTCCCTGGCAAAAAGTCAACATTTGCATTTAAATAGTGCTTTTGCTATGAAACAGAGGCATGTTGCAGAATAGATGCACACAGATAAAGATTCCTTTAAGAGAGCTGGGGGGGAGACAAACCTCACTGAAAGCCCAGCCCGTCCCCTTGTGCTGTCAGCAGAGGAGAGGTTATTTATGCGTTTGAGTGTGTGCCCACTGAGATATAATCTAGTGCTCTCAGGAGTCTCTGCTTGCTAGAGGTGGAATTATTAGAATTAAAAATTACAAGCGTAAAACAAGGCCAGTCTAAAATGAAATATTACCCAGTGAGTCTAAATAATTCATGAGCAAAATAACCCTCTGGGTCCCCCATTGATCCATCTTACTCCACAGATGCGAAGAGGAACAATCTGTTGAAGGGGTGTTCAAAAACCTCCAGGATGATTTCAAGGGTCAGGGGTGGTTTCCGAGCAATTGTGGTTTATGCAGGCCATGAATGGCTCTGTGGGAAAGGATGAGTAATGACATGAAATGGGCTTTCCTCGGATGATGAAACCTTCCTCAAAGCTGATCGGGGTAGAAGAGAACACCATTTGGTTAAAAAAAAAAAAAAAGAAGCATGTTTTATTTCTGTGCTCCCAAGCAAAGTGCACCAGTAATTTAACGTCCATGTGCACAGATCTCCAAAGGACCCAGCAAGACCATCTTTGGCAAATATTTACCTTTCAACTCAAGCAAGTCCATTCCCAAATGCAAAGGCAGGCTTTTTGGAAAGGCTTTTGCTAGGTCTGCTGTGTGCAGGCTGACCGTGCCTGAGGTTAAAGGCAATTATGTGGCTCCTTGCTCAATGGAAAGGGATGGGAAGGACCTGCAAAACTCATATAGCTGGGAACACAACAGAGAAAGCACGATGTGATCTGTGCAGCCGGGGTTTGCTTCTGGAGGGGAAAGCTTCTGCGTAATTCTATCATCTCTCTTCTGCTGCAGATCCATGCCTGAGAGATGGCTGTATCGAGGGACTGGATCATGGCAGTTTTACCTGGGAGCACTTGGTCATGTGGGAGGAAGAAAGTAAAGGAGAAAATGTATCTTCGCATTTAGTTGTGTTTTCCTGATACACACCTGCCTGTATACAGATGTTTATGTGCAAGAGCATCTTTGGAGGCTGTAGAGAGTTATTTCAGGCTGTAGAAAGCTAAGAGTCAGTCCTGTGCATCTCTGTGTTACAGGACTTGCTCACAGACAGTGGTTACCTCTGCCCACCAGAGACATGCAGCCTCTCTGCCCCAGCAGATCCAGCACATGCTGCTGCGGTCTCCATGGTGGCTACAGGAAGGGATGCAATTGAAACACTCTTTGAAAAAGCTCTGCTTTGCAGTCTGTCTCCAGGCCAGCTAGATTCACGTCGACAGCTTAGTGCCCTACTCAGATAATATATCCCTGTTTTCAGCAGAGCTTTTTGACTTGTAGACAAGCCCAGCATGCCAAGGTGATGCATCACAAAGCTGTGGAACCCCTCATCACAGGACACTGCCAGCACCAAAGTGTCTGTGGGTCCAGAAACTGATTTAGCAAATTTATGGACAAAAAAAGTCCATTGGTGGCGGTTAAAAATAAAGTCACCACCTCTGAGCAGAGGCCACTGCTTACAGCAGAGTATGCATTGGGCTTGTTCATCAATGCATTGTTAGCGTAATAAAGCTCATTTACCTACAGCTTTCTGTCGCAGAAAACTTAATCCTATCTGATTGTTGGTTTTGCTCTTCATCTCTTCCAGCATATCCCTGGTAGAGCTTTAGGTTAGGCTGGATTTTAAGTGCTAGATCAGAGTGTTTTGTTCTGGGGGGCTCTGAGTGATGTTTTTAATGGTGTGTACAGCCGGGTGCAGATGCAGGAGAAATTGCAACAAAACCAGACCTGGTTGGGGCACAGAAATGAATTTTGGGTGGCTTTCTAGAAAAAAAAAAAAAAACACTGCCACAATGACTCACTTATGGCAGGAAAATCTACAGCATCTGTGTCCTTATTAACCATTGCACTGTTTGCCTCCTAGTTCAGGCGTGTCTCCCCAAAAGTGTAGTTAGCTTAGACACATGGAGCCACAAGAGGGATTTTCTGCCCCAAAGGCCAGTTCTGCCTGGGCATACCAGCTATTAGGCTTTCCCTGGTGCTGCCTCCATGTCTACCAATACTTCACATACTTTTTGAGATGGCTGAGGGTATTTTCCCACTTTGTTTTGCAGCCAGTACAGATGGAGAGAAGCTGTTTGTACCTACAGGTGTAATTTGTCTGGTACTGCTGTGATATTGCTGCAATATGACCCTCCTCTTCCTTGCAACCTTTGCCAAGTCCAGCAATCCAGAACTCACTGTCCATCAGGGACAGAAATTAGAACACATTCCCTTGATTCATCTGGCTCTGCAAGGCTAGTAAACTGCTATGAAAATAGTTTCCTGGAAGTCAGAGCCTAATTCTTGAGGCAAGAAAGGGTTAGAAACTTTAGAAGGAAGAAAAAAGCCACAGGAAATGTTGTTTGGATGCCTAAGGATGCTCAAAGAAAATGGAAAAAGTCAACAGGAAGAAGAGATTAGAGGAAAATGAGAAAGAAAATAAGGCAGTGTTTGAAAGGAGGGGACACAGCTCCGGCTACTGGGGTTATTTATTCTCATAGGAGACATAAAAGAGCTAAACAAGGAAAATGCCATGCAGAGATCACACATTGTTTTTTAAGGACAGGCCCCTAGACATGATCTCCACTGGCTGAGCTGTAACCCGGCTCCCAATCAATCTCTCCTCCCTGAAATGTCACCAACCTGCACTTAAGTACAATAAGACTTCCCAAACTAATTGAAATTCTGAGCCAGAGTCAGGAGACATTTGCTTCAAGTAGTGTTTTAATTGTCTGCTCCCTAGGCTAGTAACAGAATATTTTGCTCCTTGCATTATTCAAGGAGACACAAGAGCTCAACCTTTCCCTTTAGGTTAGTGCCCCTCCTGTCCTGGGTTTATGTTCTGTTCTTTATTTGGCCTCCGTTCACAGATTACCTGTGTGTATCCCGTGTGCCTGCTCAGCCAGGGATCAGAAAACCTCAGCCATCCCATCTGCTTAGATGCAGCATTTTGATTCAACCTATTATCTAGAAATAGAAGCCAGCTGGGAAGCATGGAGCTGAATCCAGATCCTAGTGATTCTGTAGCCCAGAGTAATTTTTATTTTTATTTTTGTTAGACATAAGGGTATTCCTTCTCCCCATGCACAAGCAGACATTTGCCCTTAAAGCCTCCTATGTGCGATTTGCTGTAACCAGGAGATTGCAGTCTGGCAGAGAGGGAAGGAAGGCTCGAACTATTTGTGGGGTAGCCCTATTCTTCCAAGTCTTCTGCAACGAAGCTGTTTCTATAAAATTGTGTATGAAACCAAGTGGTAGCGATGAACACAAAGTGCATGCCCATAAAGCATCAGATAAGGTCAAGCATCCTCAGGAAGAGGTAAACGAGCATCCTGATCTTCCTGGTCCCATTGAACTCTCACTGGCTTTGGGTACTCACCAAAATTTTTCTGTGCTGGTCCTGGAGGACCCATTTCCCTTTGAGAACCTGTCTGTCTTCCCCATGAGGTGCTAGGAGCCTAAAAGGTCCCAGCAAGAACGCATCTGTGCCGTTATCTGTGGACCAGAATCAAGCATAAGACAAACCTACCTCTCTGTCTTTCCTGCATGTGTTGACAGATAACTGTGCCTGTCCAAAGAGATGGGCTTTGTTATGGGTCCCTTCTGGCTGAAGCTTGGGAGAGAGGGGTCTGATGGGGTTTGGGCTGCACCAGGCTCAGTAAAATATACCCAGGACTGCTTCTAACTGGGATCTGCTTCTATGGATCATGGTCAAAAAGAGAAAAAATTGCCTTTCTTTTCCCAGTTTCAGTACCCTTGTATGTCATCATGTTCTCCATCATGTTCAGAGGCCCTCAGTAGCTTAGGGAACAGAGATAGAAAGAATTTTCTGAGATCATGCACCAGAATTCCAGCAAGCCTGACCAGAAATCCTGAATTATTAGGCTACATATATGAATTATTAGAAACATATATGTTCCTATGATGATGCTGGTCCATACCTTTTCAAAGGGCATGGCTCCCTGCAGATCTCAGAGCTCCTGGTTTCAATCTTGTCTGCAAGGAACACCTGGGCACCATGTCCTGAAAGGAGACTCTGCCAAATGGACAGTTGGATGTGGCTGTGAGTCAACAGGCAACACCTATACAGAGCAAGTTCACCACCCGCCTGTAGCAGGCAGGCTTGTTCTTCATCTCTTGTTTTCATCCAGTTCCAGTTTGTTTTTCCTTTTCATATTAACCACTTCTGCTTCTCTGCCATCTCTCAGGTCCCCATGCTCTGAAAACAGGATTTCACTGACCAAGTGACTTCCTCATTATCTGAGATGGTCATCTGGTCTCCTTCTAAAATCAATAGAGAGCAATGGGCATTTTCTGGGGTGAGAACTGCCTCACCCTAAAGCAGGATGGTGAAATAGATGGCCTACACCCTAAAAGTCCTTATTTCCCTCCATTAAGTATGAAAGGAATTTGTGGCTCAGATGATACATCTGTACAATAGACCTCTAAAACTAGTTGAGCTGCTGCCCACTCTGGCAATGCTTTGGGTGATTGTCAGTGATCTTGCAGCAAGCTCAGAATAGGCAGATGAAGCTGGTTTGCTCTTTCTTCCCCTTAAATTTTGCTGTGCAGGGAGGATTTGCTCTCTTGAGGATAGAAAACTGTATTTTTTGTGTAATTGATTTAGAGTTCCTTAGAGCTCTGTTCACCCATCAATGTCCAAATGGCCCTGTCCTGCAGGCTGCAGAGATGGAGGCATAAGTTATGCCCATTATTAATAAGTTTCAGTCTCAGTTATCCTAATAAGGTGAACGCAGTCTTTTTTGCTTCCGTTTTGTTGGGTGTAGCTTCACCAATTTCTCTCTAATATACACATTCTCCTGCACTCTACATTAAGAAAGATTGTGAAGGGAGAGACTGAGGGTGAGATGGAACAAGGGCTGCCAACAACATTGAATTTAGCAACACCTAGACAGACTCTTTTAGAAGGTGAAGCCCTTTCCTTCCCTCTTTCCCCATAATCCACCTTTACAGGCACCACTTGTTATGCTGAGTCCCCACCATGAAATGCACACACACGTAATTATTTCTCACACCCCACACAACCACACAAACCAAATTTGGACACTCATGTCTCCAAATTTTGACACTTTAATTTCCATTTCTAAAAGTAGACCACTTGAATAACCCCAAAGGAAGTTTCTTGCAGCTTTGGTGGCAGTAGACAGATTACTCCTTGCTTTGTGACTGCTTCAACCCAGGCACAGTTATACAGAAAATGCAAGGAGCACTATGTTATGAAGATGTGGAGATACACTGATATTTGCTCACTACCAGTGACATAGTGGGCTTGAACTGCAAATTTTAGATTATACATGGATCTGAGCTAGTCCCAGGTGTGCAGAGCTGAGATATTTGCTTTGGAGACAATTTCCACAGCTGGGAAGTGCTGGTGTTAACCTTTGTGCTTGGATACTAGCTAAAAACATCTCACAGATGTGTTGTGGTCTGTAGAGTCCATGGGCTGTGCCAGATCTACACTTGATCTCACTAAACAGCTCGGCCAGTAGATGTTGCTCTTGGCTCATACTGATGTGCTCAAAAAAGTTGTATCCAACCTGAGACACTTGGGGACCATTTGAAGCCACACAATACAGATCTGTCCCTCACCTGGAGTTCTGCTTTTAGCCATCACAGACCATCCTGGATGACCACAAAGAAAAATAAAATGGAACACAACTCCTCAGATAGCAGTCTTTTGTAATTAGTAGGTATAATTATTAGCTGTTGTTTGCTTTGTGCTAAGTGGGGATTGTTGGACAAGAAGTCAGTATTTCCAGGGGAGTTTTTGGATTGTATTTATCAGAAAGGAGTCATGGACAGCTGCAGAGAGTGAAATTATGAGAGTAAACCATGCTGAGAGGCTGGAGTCAAACAGGTATTGGCCTGGGGGCTGTGGAGGATGCAGCTCTCACTTGGAGTTGCCCACCATGCTCCTTTTGTGCCATAGGGATCGGGCTTATGGGGGCTTCAGATATAAGTTCTGGAGAGAGGAGTAGAGGTGAGGCCTGAACGTCATTTCTGGGGTTGTATTCATGTGGCTATCTGTATGGGATTTAGACATGTTTCCAGGTTCATAGAGTCTTGGAGGAAAATGAATCGCCTGGTATATTGGCTCTCCATCCTAAATATTCCCCACCAGTCAATAATAATCTAACCACTACTGCATGCTCTGTGCACCAAAGGTGAGAAAAGGAAAAAAAGAAGATGCAGAGAAGTCTTCCTCTGTGAGACTCCATCCCCTGTTCCTGTGTGGATTTATTTCCACTCAATATGGGGACATGTGCGGGAAGGAAAATAACATCCGTGGTCTGTTCAGAATCCAGCTATTTGTGCAGGCAGTCTTATAGCTCAGGGATGTTTGTCTGCATTTTCTCACAGGAAAAAAATAGCTAATGCACATGATGTTTAACGTTTAAGTACGTTCGATAATTTGTAAAGTAGTCTGAATCTCTGTGTATCTGTTAATATACCCACTCTTCTTCTCTTCCCTCTCCATGCACATTCATCTCTCCTGCTCTGTAGTACCAATCACAGCAGCATTTAGATGTTGCCTAATGCAGGCTCTTAGGATCAAGGACTGTCTGTAACTGTTTTGTCTGCAGAGTGCTGATCCCAGGACGGCTCTCACCTTACTCAAGGCCTCTTAACTCTGCTGGAATATAAATGGCAAATATGAATAGCAGAAAAAAGAATAATTTACAAATGCCCAGGTAAATGCTGAGCCTTCCTGGCATCTTCTCAACATCTGTATTGACACAATTAGTACCCTGACTGACAATATTGTTACTCTGTCTCGATAATGTGCCTTTCTTTTCTTGAGCAGGACCTCTCCCAGGCCAAGACAGTTTCATTTGTCTACAGGAAAAAACAGTTTTAGGCAGGACACACCTTGATCTCCATTAGCTGAAACTTATGGGTATCAAATTGAGGCTTAGCAGATCCTGGATTAGAAAGTGTTTGAGAAGATGCTTCAAAGGTTCATTAGGGAAAAAGCTTTCCGTTGGCAGCTCTAACAGGAGAAATCAGAGAGAGACCTCACCTGTTGCAAGGTGACATGGCCCCACAGGCCACCCTGCATCAAGCCATTGTGAAGATCAAGAGGTCAACTGCTATATAGTTTTCAGATAAAAACAGGATGTGCCCACAAGTCCACTGTCTGCACAACCAGATGGAGTTGCATTTCCTTGTGACATGCTGGGACTTTGAAGGGACATAGCAGGTATGTGTGAGTGGTCCCCTCTTACCACTGATAGAAAAGGTGGTGACTTTGAGCATAGTTGTTTATGAATCAGGCTGGGAATTGCTTTAATCCTTACAATGCTGTGTCTCCATAGGACCTGTGAGTGAATTGCTGTGCCTGCAGTCTGTTTTATAGTGCCCCAACTGCAGATTGCCAGCAATGGTGTTAATGACTCACTTATTTACCATGCCTTAGAATCAATGTCAAAAGATCCTAAGAGCTTGCATTAGGCAACACCTAAATGCTGCCGCGATTGGTGCTACAGAGTGATAGAGATAAATGCATGCGGAGAGGGAAGAGGAGAAGAGTGGTATATTAGCAGATACACAGAGATTCAGACTACTTTACAAATTTGAGCATCCGATAGCACTCATTTAATGGTCAGAAGAGCACTGGCTAATAGCAGGCAGAATGCAAGCACTATTCAGCATCAGATGAAGCAGTGAGGCCCTGCAAAGACCAGGGAATGAAAGACTTAATGGGTAACTTCAAGATTTGTGATGTCAAAGACCTGACCTACTACCAGATGGCCTATTGTGATAGGTAACCCAGGGAGGAGAGATACTTTTTGTGGAAAATGACCAGCAATTAGATATGAAGTGTTTTGGAGGTTCGTAGCAAAGCTTGGTAGCCTTGCATGAACCTCAGAGTCCTGCAGAGAGGAGAAAACTTGCATTTCTCTGCAGTTCATGTTTGCACACAGGGATAGATTTGGCATTGTATGCTATGCAGTGCCTGTAAGTTTTGTATACATCCTTTAGCCCTGCCAATATTTATCAATCACATACAAACTCAGAGCAGTCTCTTCCCAGCCCAAGGCTGCATCCAGTAGAAACTTCAGAGCATTAGGTGAATCTGATCTTTTCCATCACACAGCATCTGAACTTCTTTTCTTAACACCTTTGGGAATAGTATGTCCGGGAGGGAAATGCCTTCCCAACACTGTTCCACCAGGGCAAGTGTTCAGAATGGGAAGCTTCCTCCCCTCCCACCATAGTCCGGCCAAGGACTCTGAACCCCTGAGAAGGAGAAGAGTAAAGAGGGAGATGCTGCATCTCACTGCTTATTCTGTTGTTCTGTTTTACTCCACTGGGTGCATAGGATCTGGCCGAGGAGGGACGAAGACAGATTCAGTCCTCATCTTCATGACCTCTCCTGGTGCAGTAACACCATCACTCAACCTGGGCACCTCCAGTGCAAACATGGCTCGATGCTATTTTCTCTTGTCATTGTCTCCTGTGAGACTGGATCCTGCCACTCTTAGCCTGGTCCCAGGCAATAATCCGTAATGCCACTCCTGACCGCTGTGGGAGTGGTCAACCCAGTAAACGGGGCTTCGATGCTCATCGGTGCAATGTAATTTCTGGTCCCAGGCAATCCAGATCAGACAGCTACTCTCCTGAGGGCTGTTTTAACTATCTGTGGACACTTCTGGGTATCTCTTGGCAGCAAAGTATCTTCCTGAGCCACATGGGCATGCAGTCTTTGTTGACCCCCAACTTTGGCTTGCAGACAGGCTCTTTTCCACTCTGCATCCTTATCCTTTATACACACATCTACATATAACCATACAAAAAGAAGACTTAAGAAGAAGAAGCTACGTACAGAGACAAGCCCAAAACCTGCTCCCTCCTGCAATGAAAAACACTAACAACGTGTCAGAGGATGAGCTGGTAAAGTCAGCCTCAGCCCAGCAAGGAAGCCTGGATTAGCATCTTCCCACTGCAGGATGAGTGTAACCGACAGCTCTGCGAAGGAGAGGACACTGAAGGGAGAAATACCTGCTGACAACTCGCTTGTTCACCAGCCTTCTTCAGAGGTGCACACACATCGAGTGCTTTTATGTGGTTTTCAGCCGCCTCCGTTCCCCTTCCAGGCAAAATCCTTATTACTGACATCTCTGTGTGAAGAGGGTTTGGCTGTGTGTATCAAAACGTCATTAAATATTTGGTTTAATAGCTGCCAAGGCGGCTGCCTCAGTTTTGAGCAGGAGTTCGCGTTGCTGGCTCTGTCTTGGGAGCAGTTAGTGGAGCCAGGCATGCCGTGAGCCACCAACAGTGTCTGCAGAACAGTGTCTCCTTGGCAAAACCACTCCAAACAGGGGACACTTGACTCACTTTTGATATCCAAAAGCCACCTGGACATGGTCCTGTGCAACCAGCTGTAGGTGTCCCTGCTTGAGCAGTGGGGTTGGACCAGATGGACCCAGAGGTCCCTTCCAACCTCAACCAGTCTGTGATCCTGTGATTCTGTGACTCCTATGTTCTCCTGGATGATTTACTCTATGGTCTCCTTTAAGATGCTTAACCTTAAGGAAATTTAACGTCTGTCTGTGCTGTACAGCAGGCTCCCCGTGATACTGCGGGCAAGTCTTTTAGCTTTTTGGCCCCCCTGGGGTCATGCTTGCAGAGGCAATAATAGCACAGTCCTGTTTTGCAGGGCTCTTCCAAAGAGAAATATGCTGGAGCTCATGGAGGATTGAGATACTGCAGTCCTGGGGACCATAGAAATCCTTCAGCTGGAAATACTGCTCAGGAAGCAAGCTAAAATTGCATTGGGCTTGCAAAGCTCTGGGTGTTATAACATGTCACTGCATTTATGAGTTTATTTGGGGTTCTACGAGTGCTCTATACAGAGGGGAGAAAACAACTCTGGGGAAACTGAGGCACTTCAGGCCAGGGCAGACAGCACATGGAAGAAAATTTCACAAATGCTCCTCTTTGATTTCCTTTTTGAACAAGCTTTAGTGAAAACAGATAATAACACGCATATCAGGAAAGGTTTCAATCAACTTGGGCTACACAGTTGTATTTTAATAAGTTCATGTATTTATCACCGTAGAGAGGCACGCATGTGCCTATGCTAATTTGTCCCCTCTGTGCTTTGCACCGAGGTCTGCAATAACGTGAAGAAGCAAATAGCGTGTGAACTCCGCTCTGATGTGATTTATGCAGTATCAGAGAGGTTCAGGGCGGGGAAGCATTTCACTCCTCCCCAGTGGTACATGCTGGATTTTTCCTTACAAGTCTGTTCTCTGATATATTTCCCTGTTCTGCTTTGAAATAAGTGAAGTGATGAAGCCCCTACAGCTTCCTTAGGGGAAAAGTTTTCCACAGTCTTATTTGATCTCTTGCTCCAGACTAAACATTCCCTTTCTCATTTCCCTGCCCACCTCCCCCATTATTTCCGCATAAATAATCCCTCTTCATCTCTAGTGTTTCATTTGCAGGGAATTCATGTAATAAGCACAGCTTTATGCTGGGTTTCCTTGAAAGCTGAGCACTGTGGCCTCATTTCCAGCCTCCTTAAGTGATTTGCAGAGCACGGGGAGACTGGAGCTCGTCCTTAATGTTTCTCTGAACCAGGCCTCGATACCTCTGTTTGCAGGGACACAGGGCACTTGTGAATCTTATGGAAACCAACAACAGCTTTGGCCACTCAGCAGCTTTGAAAATAACACCAACTTCTGGGGTATTCAGGAGTGATCTGAGCAACTTTTTCAATGGTGGTAGGTCATATTGACCTAACCTTGAGCTGTCCGTGCTTTGAGCAGACCTTCACCAAAGCGAGTCATAGTAATACAGTTAAGGTAGGAAGAAGCCAAGTAGCTGGGGAAATACCAGAAACCATCTTGTTGGCCAGATCAGGGGTTTCTCAACCCAATATCCTCTCATTAGCAGTGGCAACCAAGGGAAAATAGCAGAACAGACAAGCATACAGTGTTCTTCCAGCCTTCAGCAAGTTGCGGCCCAGACACCTTCTGAGCAAGAGCTACCATCTTTGCATCTAATAGCACTTGGTGGGTTTCTCTTTTATGCATTTCCCCAGCTGCTTTTTCTACTTGTAGAAATATTCATGCCTTTTACATGCTGTGACAAAGCATTGAACAGCTTGACAATACTCTGCATGGAGAATTATGTCCTTCACTGGTTTTGCACCTGCCTCCTGCTAGTATTATTTGACACTCCTCAATTTCTGTATTGGAAAAGACAGCAAACAACTGTTCCCTAGCCATCATGTCCTGGTCGTTCATGGACTTACATACTGCATCTTCATCATTCTCCTACCCCCACCCATCTCCTTTCTGTGGTGGAGAGTCCCACTGTATCGTTTTTCCTTGCACTGAAGCAGTTAAATACCTTTGGTCTTTTCTCTTGACCTTTACAGTGTTCACAGTTAGAGCTTGTTGGACCTACACAGCAAAAGCAGCATGATTGTGTGCTCCAGATAAAAGCTGAGCCCTTCTCCTTGGGATGCAGGAAAAAGCTGTTGTTAATACACAGTTTGTTAGCGGTAAACACATGCAACACCAGGGACTGATCCTTCCCCTTGGAGGCTAACACCTTGTTCATAGCCCATTCAATGTCGTCCATTTTAAACCAATAGGTTACCAGGGTGCTTCTGCCTGTCACAGCTCATTGTTCATCACTGGGTCTTTATGTTTAATTAAATCAACACTTAGTTGGATAACCTAGCAGAGCTCATGATACACAGTGTGGATGGTGGGCATAAGAAGGTACTTACCCTCAGCCTTTTTACTTTTTTTCTCACTAGATCATTAACTGGGGGGTGATCGTGCTTTTACATTGTTCCTCAGAGCTTTGAGATCTGAAAGAGGAAGGCTGTACAGAAGAGCTGGAATGAATGATTTTGCTTTTTAGGGAATTTGGGTGGTTAATTATGATAGTAGTGTGCACAATTTGCAAAAGAGCAAAGCGTTATGTGGGGTTTATTTTTGAAAGGGAAGAGAAAGAACCACTGGAGCTACTCACTTGTGCTGCCATCGGCTCTCATCACATGGGGCATCAGAACAGGACATCCTCCTGAAAGAGCTTTTTCCTGGCTCACGTAGAAGTAACAAACTGAAAGCATGGCTCTCCAGGGAAAGCTCACTGCTTTGTGTAATAGAAGGCTGTCTTCAAAATAGTCCCTTCTGGACTTGTTTTTTTTTCCCAACATAGTAAAAAAAGGCAGCTATAAACCCCTGTGGAGCATCTCCTTCTCTTTTCTCATCGTATAACAAGTTTAGATAAGACACCTAACTTTCAGATGATATAAAACAATCTTGCTCTTAATATCCTTTTAACATCCTTCCCCCCTGTTTACATAAGAAATAACATTTTTTCACTCAGTTGCAAACTGCTGATGATTCCCAAGCCCTCAGACACTGCAATATGAAGTCCACTATAAATATTTCCAGGTGTAGCACACAGAACTGTGATGGCTTTATGTAGTCTTAGCATGTTTTTCAGAGACAAGATGTCCTGGCCTGCAGAGTCTGAGAGAGAGCTGCCAACCAGAAGTGTCTGCAGCTGGGGTCAGTGTGAGGCTAAATCCAAAAAACAAAATCGGAGATGGATGTAGTGTGCCAGCAAAGACCCTTTTGCTGTGCTCTATTGATTGTTTTGTGTTGATTCCTTTTTTTTTTTTTTTTTTCTGTTGTCACTGGTGTCTAATTTAAGGCATTGCTGTTAAATTACCAGGCATGATTGACTGACTGGCGTCTCAGACACATTGCAGCTGTCAGCTGTGAAGATAAACTCCGGATAGGGATGCAAATCTTTCCAAAGATCAAGGGTGTTTGGACGAGACTTCTAAGTGGAGCTCTCTCAGTTAATTTGTAGTAAGAAAGACCTATTCTTTTGGCATCTCCACTTAAGATTCAGAACAAGAAATACCAAATATGAGCTTGAAAGTTGAGTCTGACCATCTTGAAAGTTTCTCCATTTAACTGTGGAGAATTAGAATGCATTGGGTCAGCCTAGCGTGAAAAGTAATTTGTTTTAGTACGTGATCATGATAAGAACTGACTGAGAAGGATCAAAAAGCTTTTTAGAAACTGGATTAAAGGCCTCCCTGAATGGCAGTCTCCACAGCACTCAGAACAGTCCCATGAGCAGCAGCTTCATGTGCAACAGCTGGCTTCATGAGGTTCATGTGAAGGGCTAGGACTGCTCTCAGAAATGAAAAATAAAAGCCAAACCTTGCTATAGGATTGAGGTGATAGCTTCTGGTTGTGACGGGAACCTCTGAAGCCGGAGGTGTGAGACACAGCTTACTCAAAGAGAATAAAAGAGCAGAATGAGAAAGGCCTACAGGCCTGCAAGGCTGCACTGAGCAAAACTTTGCTAAGTAGGAATGGGTTGGGTATATGACCTTCACAGGAGTCAGTGCCTTTGAAAAGCAAAATCCTTCATAAAGCAGTTGCAGCAGACTCATTATTTCTGGATTAAGGACAGATGGCAACTCTACCTGCATCGATCAGCGGGGTGCAGCAGTTTGTTGAGAGCTGATGAAACAGGACTCCAGGGGCAAAGGAGACTATCTGCAAAAGGTCCCATTAGCTTCAGCGGGATTCTGCATTGTATTTCACCTCTTACTTGCTTTTTGGCATCAGTGAGGTCTGCTCCAACCCCACACTTGAAATGTAAGAAGGGTCAGAAGAGGGAAGTTGTATGGAAGCCAGGTGGGGATGAATATGTCCTAGAAGATGAGGAGTCCCATGAAGGGCCACCTCCCTGGCTGTAGCTCAACAAGTCGCTCTTGATGAATTGAGCTACAGGACATGTATGAAGCCACTGCAGTGACAAAATCCTGCCTGTTTCTCTTCTGTGGCACCTGCAGTGGACCAAAAGCATTTCTGTGTTGCCACAGGTCAGCTGTTCCACAGCCATGGCAACTCATTCACTTGCCATTATCCAGCCACACCATTCCACCAGCCAGATGCTTTCATGTAGCAGGCAGAAAAGCTGAATGTTTTACTCTTGACAAAGCATTTTTTTCCCCCTCGAAGATGGGATGGGTATAACTTCATATAATAGGCCCTTAACCGCTTCTTTACAACACCACTAAAAAAGACAAATCACTTGAAACAGCAAATGACTAGACCCAGGAAAAGAAGGGAGATTTCAAAAGGTTTATCTGACAGCCAATAAACAGGATAAATAACATGCAGTATTTCATTTGTCAGGACCATGGGACAACCTGCTGATAAAAAAGGACTACACCATAAAGTGGGGAATACCTTTGTCTTGGCTATAAATGCCTGTGCTGATTTAATAAGTACACTGGTACTTCGACTCTAGTTTCTCTTTCCATC
Source organism: Anseranas semipalmata (assembly GCA_013399115.1). Classification (NCBI taxonomy): domain Eukaryota; kingdom Metazoa; phylum Chordata; class Aves; order Anseriformes; family Anseranatidae; genus Anseranas; species Anseranas semipalmata. The sequence goes on from VXAA01001113.1 coordinate 471,446, forward strand.
ACAAATGGAATGGAAACTGAGGAATAAGGACAGAAAGGAAGTTATCTGTCTTCAGCCTCATGAAGAGATCTCATTCTGGTTAAGGGTTTGAAATCATGATGGTTTTTATCTCATATTAACTGGTTCACCCATAGCTGCTGATAAGCAGAGTATGAACAAGTCAAAGACAGAAGCCTACACTATCCCCCCCCTCTTTCCTCTAGTGAGACTGGGCAGGATCTATTTCTATATATTTTTAGAGTGTTAATGTCTTCATAATAGATTATATCCTGAAATGCAGACCTGTTTGAATATCCCATCATTGAGATAAGGACCCCATGACAGAGAAGCAGTTTGGATAACTAGTCTGTATTTTGCCTAAAAACACAATATAAAATAACCTTCAAACACACTGGAGCACAAGTATTTTGACTCAGAAAATATCCCAAGAAAATAAAAGATTGTGTGAAGCTGTCTTCTCCATTCCCCAGCCCCACTCCTAATGTGCAAGGGAGGGAGAGTAAAGAAAGACATCGTTAAAAGGGCAAGCAAAGAGTTTATTAGCCCTTAACTGTGTCTGGTTACAGATGTCCTATCGATCAGCTCAACCAAGGCATCAGGATACCTGCCATTACACCAGTGGCTTCTCTTGCAACTGAAACACAATCTATCTCCTGTCAGGAAACAGGAGAGACAAGCATGTTTCCCTACACTGTTTAGAAAAGAAACCAGCAGAGAAAGTGACTTTCAAGGGACAGACCGTCTCCTTCAAGGACAAATATTTATTGTGTGCTAATAACAGCCCACCCTCCCCACTTCTTCCAGGATCTCTGAGCCACTTGCTGGAAGGTTCACCAGCCTGTGTTTCCATTCTGATCCATCTTCCCATACCATTCTCATTATTAAGTATCTATACCACTGCATTCATCACCGTGAAGGATGCATGTGTTTATTCTCACTCCGTCTTGAGAGTAAAAGTTTGAGCCCAGTTTGTTTGGTGTTAATACAGGATCCCTGCTTTGGGAGGAGGAAGAAAACTGCAAGAGGCAGGAGGAAACCTTTCAAAGTCCACCCAAGTTAATGGAAAGATGTTCCTAGGCACTACAAAAATTGGATCAGACCATGAAATTTAACAATTCATGGTTAGAATCAAAGCATAAGGGTCAGATGAGGACAATTCACCCTTCTCTGCAGGACAAGCACAATATGGGGGATTTCACTGAGACTGAGGAGAAAGCCTGCTCCAGTCTCAACTTGAAGGCCTGGTTTTCCTCTGACTGTGGACACAGTGGAAACACTTGTGACACCATGATCAGAGAAGTGGGAGAATCATCTTACAGAGCAAAGATCAGGAGGATGAAATCTGCAGGATTCTGTGATAATAACTTGTGAGGAGCACATCACTCCATGGACAGACTTAGGAAGAGTATAAAAGTCTAGGAGGACATCATTTTGCAGAGCAATGGGGAAAGTGCTGACAGGATGGAACTGAGATAAAGAAAAACTGGTCTGACCAGGCTGGGAGACAATGTGACACCTTCCCCAAGGCCTGCCTGAGCACAACCAAGTGTGAAGGGGATTTATCTCATTGTTCATGAAATGAATCAGTTCTTGGCCCTACCATGTCTTTATGCTGTGGCAGTGGATGAGTCTCTGCCCATCCCTGTGTAAGAGGGTGGTGATAATTCCCCCATATTCTCACCTGTTACCTAGATGGGCTGTTGAGATACACTTTTTTCAAGACAGAGCTGGTCTCCTGCCCAGGGTGTGTAGGGAGTTGTGGAACCCGCAGCTTAGAGGGCAGCTGCAATCTCCATTGCCCCATAAATAACAACAAATAAATAACAACACAGGAAGTGATAAATAACAACACAGGAAGTCTGGAACAGCTGAAATGGACTCTGTAGGCAATGACTCCTGGTAAAAAAAAAGAAGGGCGGGGTACTTTATTTTTATTTTAAAAAGGAGAGTTTTCTTTTCTTGCAGTGTTTCCTCTCTTCAAAAAAGTGCATCTGTAGCCCTTTATCTTTACTTGTGCCTGAGCATGGCACACCTGAAGCCATGCTGAAGCATGGACCTGAAGCATCTCCAAGGGTAGCTTTGGTAATGAGAGAATGCTCAGCAGGAAAAGAAGCTATCTGAGAGTGTTCACTTCTGGGATGAAGGGCCACCTCTGCTTCTCCCCGTGAGGTAGGCGAACGATGGAGTGGAAACAGTCACCAGCTGTTAGAAGCAGGGGCCTTTTACAGACCATCTTTTGCCTTGCTGCATATGGGTGATGAGGAGTGAACTGATCACTGAGGGATATGACAGCTTACCCATCACTTGAAGGGCCTGACTGATCCCCTGCTGTCTTTTTACAACACAAAACTAAGCCTTGATGGGCTCCCTGCAGGCGCCCCGCTGCGAGGCTTCAGCCCATGTGAAGCAGACCAGATTCAGATGGTCCTCACAGTCTGTTCTCCTATTGATGTTTATGGACATCAGGACCAGCAGTTCTTTGTAACAACTTGGCAAAGCACAGGGTGGAGAAGATGGCAGAGGCTCAACATATCCCTTTTGCAAGTGGCAGGACCATCCCTGCAATGAGGCGCTCACTGGCTCTATCAGCCTGCAGGGCTGCAGCTGGTCTGTGTGTTTCTGACATTGGTGTTGGGAAGGGGAGCCAAAAATCACCCTCACCTTCTTGTGCTCCAAGGTCATGGGTGCTGCAAGGGCACTGGAGGGGAATATCATTCCCCAAAACAAAGCTGTCCCAAGGAGCACAGCCTTTTTGCCTACCACCAGTGGCTGGTGATATCTGCAGTGTGGGACAAAGGACAGTCCTTTGCGGGTCGAGGGGGGCCCTTCCCAGCTCCCTTGTTCTCTCTCCACACAGGAACACACGTTTTTGCGGTGGGAGAGGGAGGAGAGACAACCTCACTGATGATGGATGTGTATCTTGGAGTGGTTTTCACAATTGTCTTCTGGGTTAGGGTCCCACAAGCAACAAAATGGGGAGAGGGTTTTTTTCCACTGGAAAGACCCCCTTTGCAAGCAATCGCAAGAGCTGACTAGGTAGTAAAGGGGCAGGGTTTCCAGGAAGATGAAGTTCCTGTTTAGAGATGGGGAATAGTTGAAGAAAAGTCAATGAAAAGTCAACGCTTCTCCCTTTCTCTCCAATCTCTTGACTCTCTGTGCTCTCCTGTGGTGTCTACCTACCACATTCACCCTGCTTTGGGGCCTTGGCAGTGGGTGTGTCGTGGGGCCTGTAGGTCTGGTTTTGTCTCCCCTCCCACAACACTGAAGCTGACAGGGCTTTTCTGGATTTTGCCCAGGTGGTTGGAACTCATGGTCGGCTTGGGGTGACTGCACCAAGGACTGCGGGGGAGGCCTGCAGACCCGCATGCGCTCCTGCAAGCCCCTTCCCAACGAAGGCCTTGCCTGCGAGGGAGTTCTGGAGGAAGGACGGCTGTGCAATAGGAAGGCGTGCAATAGTAAGTGGAGGCATGTTCCCCTGCACGCGCGCGAGCGGCTCACTCTTCTCAGGAAGGCCCCAGCCCTATGGCCATAATTAATGAAAGGTGTTCTGGAAGCACGGCAAAATTGCTGAAGGGCTATGTCAGAGCAGCAGGCCCAAGGGAGCATGTGACTTCAGCTGTGCATGGCCCTGCCCTTCGCTGCTTGTCTTGTGGTCACGCATGCACGTGCACACATGCTGACACACGTCTTCCAACACACACGTCTGCAGATCCAGACCCATACCCACAGAACAGGGGTCAATCTATAGGTTTACATAAGCAAGCTTACATCAGGTATTCATGGGCCTGTACAAAGCCTGCCACTGATGGCAAAATATACACCCTAAGGCATTTCTTTGACAGTTGGCCTCTGGAGCTTCTCTTCCAAATAACTAAAGCATGCTAATCTTGCTTCTTCCATCTTTCTTTGGCTTAGTTCCCCTTCCCAGTCAAGTATAATGTTGTTGTCTCTTTCCATTAAAAAATGAAAGCCTACAGCACTAAGACATTGGGAAAGGTTTGGCCTCTAGATAGATTTGGGCAAAACACAGGGCTTTGACTGAGGCTCTGCTCTCCTCCTGTCATGCAGCCTCTTTCCAGGTCCTCTTCTCCAGAGGGCAGGGGACAGATTGCCAGTGCCAGTCAGCAGGGAAATACTGATGGATCCAGCCGGTGACCTGCGGCACTTTCATTCCCAGTGCTTCTTAGCTGAAGGGAGAGGGGATGGAGGGGAAAAACAACAGCAAAAGAATCTCAGGCCAGCAAATGCAGGCAAACGGCTGATTATAATTATTCTCTGCTTTTTATTTCAAATTCATAGTAGAGAATGTTTGGATAACTCCTCCAGCTAGGCAAATAACTGGGGAAAGTTCAGTTGCCTTCAAAGGCGGGGAAGTATCTCTTGATTAAGGGGAAGTTCAAATGAAGGGACATAAATATATTCCTCTAATAAGGGCTAAAATTATTTCATGCATTTTTTTTACCACTTCTATAAATTTAAATCATGTTGCAATTAGGCTTTTTTTTTTTTCTTTTTTTTTTTTTTTTTAATGAAACCTTCTAATATATTGAACTTCATCTCTCTGAGGTTTGCCCACACTACGGAAATTTATCCGGTATCCGCCACTCTTGCTGGTGACTTTGGAGTTGTAATGAAGCTGGGACTTGGGGTGGTGAGGGTGAGAGTGCATCCATCCATGGTCAGGGACCTGGAAGTTGGACCTGAGAGGAGGGACAAGCTGTAGGACCTGATTGCATCTGAATGGAGCTAGAATAAGGGCCACACTGGTCTGATAGACATGGTTCTGAATTCCTGAATGTCTGAAGGTATAGATAGCATTATAGAGGGGGCTGTGTAGCTGTGGTCATCCCTGGGACATGAGAGCACAAGGGACTACAGGCAAAAAATACTTCTTAGAGTCCCCTTATGATGCTGGATAAATGAGAGAGGGACCCAGCTCCTGCAGAGACTCTTTGCAGCCCATCCATCCCCAGCCCTGATCATCTTCACAGCCCTCCATGGGACTTGTTTGATTCCTTCATACCCTCTTGAACTGGAGCATCGCAGACTGGACACATGTTTCCAGGTCCAGCCTCACCAACACTGAGCAAGGGGCATAATACCTTCCCTTGATCTGCCCCAACCTTTGCTATTCTTCATGCTGGGTCTCTTGGGGTTGCTGTGGCAAGGAGGGGTGAAGGGGGACAGTGGGCAGCCAGGGATCCTGGAAGTCTGGGCTGGACTTCCAGCTCTGCTCATTGTGTAGAGCAGAGCACTGAAGGATGAATCACTATTTACTCACTATTTATTTACTCACACTTTTCTAGAGTGCAACACTTAGCAAAGCTGATTCTAAGTGCAGAAAAGGCTGATTGTGCCCCAGGGGCCTGTGATTCAATAAAGGATTTCACTTGCCTTCCTGTCCTCCTCCCATTACACACCCAGTCAACTCCTACTCCAGTTAAAGTGTGGTTAGTTCAACAGAGTTTATTTAGGAAGAAAGGATCTTGAGCTAAGTGGAAAGCCCTAGTTTGGAAAGAGTGTGCATCCACAGAGTGAGGCAGAACAAATTGATTTATCCCTTTGAAATAAATAAAATAAGTTAATTCTGATTAATTTTCCCAAGTGCCTCTTTGTAGACAAACTGCTGAGCCCCATTGTGATGCTTTCATGCTGGCAAGCTGGAAAACATTTGAAGGAAAATGTGAACAATTATTCTTTCAAGATGACTTTCCCGTGCACATCTTGAGCTCTATATCCTATCTCAAGACAAACCTGTATCTGTCCATATCTACCTCAGCTGTGCATTTGGCTCTGAACTTGCTCCTCAGTGAATCTGTCCCTTGTTGCCTTTGCAGCCATGCCTAAGAGAGATGCACCTTTTAGTCCTTAAAATCTCAAAATAAAAGGTGACCCAGGAATGGTTTCTAAATTTTTGTAATTACCTTTTTCTTCTTTTTGCTGTGATCTGTACCAAAACCTGGGAGGAATTTGAGGTAGATTAGAAATCCTTCTGTTTTAAATGTGTCATTGTTATTGTCTTACTGACATTTGCTCATAGACTTCTTAGGGATGAGTAGGATCTTCATTCTTCCACTTGAACTGTCATTTTCCTAAGTGTTCATTATATGTTGCAGTTAACTAAATTCTAATTCCTTTTCTAAACATTATTTTTTAAAAGAACTGGACAGAAGTATATCTTCATCCTGAATTGTGCAGCATTAAATACCTTGTAATAACATCTGACTACCTCTCCAGATAAAGTGGAGTGGATGACACCTGAATTTTCTTGTAGAAAACAAACAAAAAATGTTATTTTCCTTGACAAAGGGCTATCTGTAATCCAGATACAGCAGCAAAACAAAACAAAACAGGGATGAGTGTTTTGATATTTTTCTCTTCGTGTTGGGGGCCATCTAAAATTGCTGAAGGAAAGTAATACCACCACTAAAAAGTGAAACCGGTTGCTGACCAGGCAAGTTATGTTGGAATAAGACAGAAATTACCACCACCTTCAAAACGAGGGCAAACTCGTCTCATTGTAGCTTCTCCTTCCTTGTTTCTGCCAAAATGGCTCATAAGCTGGTGGCTGATTAGCAAGAGCATTTTAGCTGTTTATTTGGATTTCCAGCATCCAGAAGAGGTCTTAGTCTGATATGGCATCTGGAGCAAGTTCTTAGTGGGAACAACCTTGCATGATCCCACTCAACTCCCTGGAGCTGCTGAGATGAATGCTTGCAGAGGATCTATGGGGATTTCATCGGTTGTTTTCTTTTGCCTGGCCATAGCAAATGTGCTAGAGGGATCTAACCCTCATCATCTTGTTGCCATCCTTCCTCTTCCAGAGCTGCCTCAGGTGGACCTTCAAGCAGGTCCCAGTATGCAGCGATGGGAATGGTGGTTCTGAACGTGCTGGCCGGAGACAGTAGTGTTTGAAATCACTGCACAGGCACAGCTGAATGACTCCACAGGTGACACTTCTGTGTGGACTTAATGTCTTCCCATTTGCTTGGGCCTCTGTCTCTGCTGTTTTGTGTAAGGGAGTCTCTTGCTTGATGGTCTTTATCTGGTTAAATTTCCCCAGGGATACAAACCCAAGCCCAAAGGCATGTGAGCCAGGTAAATTACCTCCATGGGCAGAACCTAGAGCTGTAAAATACCGAAGGAAACCGGTAATGAATGCTCATCCCGCACTGGAAAGGAAACTTTGGTACCAGCAGCCTGACTTGGACAGCCATTTTTCATGGCAGACGTTCAGCTCAACAGACATAATCTGAAAGACAAAATTCAGTACTTGTTGTAGCTCTTATTTTTCCTTGCTAGAAGCAGAGGACCTGGTGATATCCTCCTCTCTGGTAGACACAGGGGAGATTTCCTCCATCTGTTGGACTTGGCCAGGAGCTGCTGTTTTACAGAGGGGGAAAAAAAGCCAACCAAAGTATGATGGCAAGTGCTTGCAGAGGAGCTTCTGGGTCCCAGCCCTTTTGGATGGAAGGGGCAACCCACTGTGCTTCAGTGCTAAAATCTGTGATTACTGGTGACCTGGAACTCAGAGGGTCCTGGAGGAGAAACTGGCTGGACAGCATGGCAGGACAACATCCAGACCAGAGGAGGGATGTCATGGGTGTGCCCCTGGCACTGGATTTCGGCAGTGCTGAAGAAATGCAAGATCCATCAGAGATGAAGAGAACCTGCATTGATTCCTGGGGAAGGAAAATCCTCAGAGGAGCCAGCTGAAATCCTGCCATCCCATCTGGCAGAGGTAATGCAAAGCCACCTCTGACATTTATGAATTTGCAGATCGGGCAGTTATGTCTCCCCTAGCCTGGAAGAGGAGTGGTTGCCTCCTGCCCTCTGGTGCAGCAGTGTGAAACCAGTCCAGTTCCATCAACCCATGCTGATTTCCAGCACCAAGCGCAATCAGAATCTGGCCCTTCTGCTATATTACTGTTAGTCATGTGAAGCCATACACGTTCACCATGACATTCATGTAGATGAATGTCTCAGTCTTGTTCTATGCCACCCGTGAATTTCATTAAAAATAGCCTTTTTGCTGCAGCCACAGAGCTGAAATATCCTATGCATATGTGAGAGCATCTCTGCTCCCCACAGGGCAGGCTAGAATTAATTTCAAGCTGCAAGAGCACCTGGTCCTATATGTACCTGCTGCTGCTTGCTGGGACTTCATTGTGTTCACCCTTTTAATGGTGCTTCAGACATTTCATACCTGGGAGTCACACATCTCACCCAGTGACATTTTCATAAGTCTCAGATGTTCAAACTGAAATGCTTTGGGCCATTTTGTTAGCTGACACAATTGCCATATATTCAGTGGCCTCCAAAATGTCTCTCATACACCCACTGTCCTGCTTGCTAGGGGGTATTAGTGATTCTGCCCTTCTCACTTTTGTTCCATTACCAGATGCTAGATGCCCCAGAAGCTCCATAGCCAACACCTCTTTTGACTTCCCCATTGCTTTTACTGCACTGGGGTACATTTACCTTATTTCAGTGTGGATTTTTTTAATCATTCCTTTCTACTCTTTGCTTGGATCCACCCTTTCATTCCCACCATCCCAACTTACCTGAATAATATTCAAGATCCTGCTATTTTCTTCCTCTCTCCCATCTGGGGGATGAATAAAGAGGAAAGAGTATGTGGCTCTGTTGAGACATTCTTGGATGTTCAAGACATGGTCCACAATGACACAAAGCCTCTGCATTCTTTTTTTTTTTTCCCTTCATCTGTGCTGCAAGATGCTGTCTGACATGTTACATGTTCTCATCAGCCGTGTTGGTCACCAGCTTCCTCTTCCCACTACTACCAGCATTGCAGGATCATCCTCCCAATCCACATCTTAGCTATGTTCTTCCAAAGTTTCATGTGCTTGCCTCCTGCTTTGCAATTACAACTTCTCTTGGTTGCCCCAAGGGCAGTATTTCTCCAGCCCTCCTGCTAGCTTCTCCAAGGTGCTGGGTATCTCCACAATGTGCTATCCCCACGTTATTTATACAGCTGGGATATAAATCAAGCCTAGGTCTTTCATTGGTCCTGGCATTACTCCTCCCCACTGACACTGCTGTGGGAAGCAAGTTTTTGAGATCCGACCAGTTCCTTACTGCCTTTATTTTGTGGCCCCATAAAGTTCAGGTGCATAAAACCTACAGCAAAGCACCACTTACACCAATTTTGCCTTGTGCATAAGAGACCTGGCATCTCCCTGCTTCCTTCAGAATCACGGCTGATTTTTGCATATATTCGAGGTAACTATCCAAGTCAAATCTAAGCCATGCTCTGTGCTAAATGGGGCTTGACCTGCCTCTCTGCAACACCATTTCCGAAAGGGAGGCATCCTGCCTGCTGCAGCAGAGCGACCCTAGCGTGGGCCTGGAGGCAGCCTTTGCTGGAGGAGGCTTGGGGCGAGCTGTCAGGGTGACGCGTTCAGCCACTGGACCTGATCGCCTTTAATTAGGATGAGTAATAACAGTGGAGGCTTGTCATATCTGAAGGAAGTCATGCCGTTCTCTAAGTCCAGGATCACTCGTTAGGAGATGTCAATAAGAGCGTGAAGAGCTGGTGGGAGGAGGGCCATGGTGCCAGGGTTGCATTTAATTTTATTTTGCTCTTTTATCTTCTCTTCCTTCTCCCTGTCCATCCATCCATCCATGCGCACTGGCCACTTCAGAGATATGCAGTCCCACGTTTCCCTCTCACCCTCCTTTCTCTGAGCAGCTGACAAATCCATCCAAACTCCGCATCTGCCCTTTGCTGCACACCCGCCTTCTCCTCCCAGCCTAAATGAGTCTCTGGGAAGTCTCTGGGATTTACAGCAGATAGAGATTTTGTGGGTCCTTGTGGTTTTGATGCTTTCATGAAGAGGACTTAAATCAGAGTAGACTAAGGTGTGTGGGTATAGTCAGTAACGGGTGGCGGGGTGGTGGGAATGGATACTCGTATCTCAGAGAGCATGGAAATAATTTAACCTGTCCCTGAGCAAACTCAGCACACTGGATATTGGAAAGGCAGTTAGAGGTTGGCATTTTTGTAAATGGAATCTCACATACAAAGGTCTCGTGATTTCGTAGCTATTAAAAGGGTGAGATTTGGGCCCTTTCTATCCCAGTGAAGAGACAGACAAAAAAGGGTTGTATGCAAATAGCTGGATGTTTGTAGTCCTGATGTCCAGCTATTGCTACCCTGCCACTGATGACAGGGTATGATGACAGGCAAAAGGCTGCCCCATCCTGTCCCCTCCAGCCAGCAGCCTGCAACCAGTCAGTGCTGGAAAGGTTTGGAGGTGTCGGTGTGATCAGTTCCTTGGTTTCTTAAGCCCGGCTTTGAAGCGACAGCAATGGGGAATAACACAATTTCACAAACTAGGGGGATGTCTTCCATGAACCAAGCTGCTGAATATAAAGTCTGGCTCCTGGCAGGAACTCTGAATCATTCCTCTCCCTCTTCTGCTTTCCCTTTTTGGATGACAGTAAAGATTTCTGCCATCACACTGAAGCTTCATTAACCTTTATTAATTTTCCCAGGGTTCCAGGATCAAATTTGTCATCTCCTTACAGTTTGTATGTCTTGAAAAGATGTCTGACCATTTTACCTCCTTGGGGAAAAGAGACCCTCTGTCTGGTACCTGCTGTTTGGAAACAAACTGGTTGCCAGATCACAGATGACTTGGACTCAGTTCTGCTCTGTTTTTCTGTATGACTCCAGTGGAGTCAGCTGAGCTCTCCTGATTTACAGCAGGCAGTACTGGTGGGTGGCATTTGGTTGCTATCACTTGGTTGCTTGTCTGTTTACTAGGGAGGGCATGTGTCTGTGTAAATCAGGGTTGCCACATGCCCAAAACCAAGGAGAACGTGAGTCAAATTTTAGTTTCCTCTGTAGCAAGGAATTGCACATGGGATACAAATGCAAAGCTGGTAGCTGTGTGGGTTCGGAAGCAAGAAGCATGCTTGCTGTTCGTCAGGGGTTAAATGCCTTTCCTCTACAGAGAATGCATGATTTACCTTCTGATTTCAACACCCCATTCTTCAGTGGGAGACCTTCACTGATACCTGGACGCTATAATCAGGAGCTTTGCTCTTTCACCTAAGTTGCAAAGGTGCCCAATGGTAGCTCCATTGGTCTATAAGCCACTTTGTTGATCCCAGACCTTCATCTCTCCTTGTTGCTGGTGATAGGGTAGCATCTGTGAAGGAGGCATCCTTTTGAGTCATCCCTTTCCTTTTCACCTGCCCTCACCTGCCTGCTCTACTCAGCATTTTTCTGGATACTCTACTGAGCATCGCTAAATAGATGTCGCTTGCAAGGCAGAGTTTTCCACCAAAAAATACTGCCAATCATCGCCATAGATCTCAAAACACTGCCAGGGTTGGTGGGATTCATTGTCAGCACATCTGAAAAGGCTAAACGCTCCACAAGTGCAACGACGAGTCCAGACACCCTAGCAATTCATTGCAATTAACTAAAGACCAGGCATAAGGGATCGTGTTCTGCATGGTCCCATGTGTCGCTGTGAAACAAGGGGTTGAACTGCCAGCCAGGCCACGTCTTGCAGGCTGGCTTGGTGCTACAGCCCTGGGGACTGCTGGTGGCCAAGGGTGCCGGGGTTGGAAAGCAGGTGGTCGTGTCAACCAAACCTTGCAGGTCGCTGTTGTTTATACGTGTAACCTTTGTAGTGAAAGATCTTGCAGAGTGAACCAAGGTGTATTTACATGACCCATTACCTTGCCATAGCCAATGGACGCTATAATTCCAGAAGCCAATCGCTGAGGTCCACAGATAACAGAAAGCGAGAGGACACTGACGAACTGCAGCACTACGGGTACCCTGCACCTCAAATAGGTAAGCTCTGACCTACCACAACAGCCTCTGGAGCTGGCACGCTGCCTGGTCCCTACACGTCCCGGCTGGGCTGGGCTGCCTGCATTGACTCGCGTTGCTGTTTCAATGACCCACCTAACCAACACTTTTCCTCCCAGGTTAGTGTGGTCTTACCCAGCAAGGCACGCACTGAGCAAACAGTCACCATCCAGCTCGTTCCCATCCCATTGCCCTGACAGGGTGTTGTGTTGTTGCCGTTAATCAAAGCAGGCAAAGAGGGTTAGACGCAGAGCTCTAACCAGACCATGCTTCTCACAGACTGCTTCTCATCGCCCTGCCTACTTCTAAGTCACTGCTTTGTCTGAACTATCTGAACAGCCATAGTTCATTAAGCCAAAGCTGACCTTACTGCAATACAGCCTCTTTGCTGATGTCCATGTCATACCTTCCCATTGACCATAGGAGGAGGTGTGCAGGGTGTAGTGGGGAGAGAGCGGGACTGCTTTCCTCTGTCCCCAAGTCTTTAGCGTTGTGCAAAGACTTGTCTCTGATAGCTTCTGCAGCAGGACCTTCTACCTTCCTGCAATCAAAGAGGAATAAGATATAATAATATCAGTGTGTGATCTGGGAAGGTGGGAATGAACTGGACCTGGACATAGGCCAGATCCAATCTGGAGAGGTTTTGTGCTGTCCTGTCACTGATGCCTTTCATGGCAGGAGCTCAATGCATCGTGGCTCTTGGGCAATGCAAGATGTGCTGGCCCTGGCTGCAAGTTAAAAATCATTGCCAGTGGGCTTGCAAAATGTCTGTGCTCTAGGAAGGTTTCAGAGGGATGATTTGAGGAGCCAGAGCTGTGACATTGATTATAAAGGAGAGGGAGTTATATTCTGGTGTATATCAGATGTGCTCCATCCAACTCAGCAGGTCTGTGCCACTGTGCAGCAGCAATGTCAGGAAGCAGCACTGTGGTGCAGCAGCTCTGGAGGTGATCAGGCAACAGCTGGGGTTGTGGGGATGGGCTGGATCTCCTTGCTACCCTGCACTGAATCTGCTCCCTCGGGTGGGAGCAGCTCCCAGCCAAAAGGTTTCAGGGCAGAGTGGGTGTTGGTACTGCTGCTACCTGGTGAATGGTCCAAATGGGGGTGAAGAGAAGGCACTCCAAGGCAGGTCTTGTGATGTCCCCTATTGTTCCTGCTCTTCCTGGTCTCAGGTGCTTCCCTGGTGCTTTATTCCAGCCTGTAGCCCAACCATCAGGTTTATAACTTGGCATTTCTTCCTGCTGTGCAGCTGCATCTGGGCTGCGTGACATCTCTATTAACTCCCTGCCATCGTAGCCACTGCAGTAGCAAAGCTGACTTGGGCTGTGGTGTATCCCTGAGTGCAGCGTAGGCTGGGATGTCCACCTGGGAAGTAGCGGGCTGTCCTGCAATGAGCTTGCCACACTCCTGCTGCTATCCCAGGAATATCACCTGCAGCCAGGTTTTTCAAGGAGATCAGATCAGGATGGAGGAGATGCAAAGACCAGGCGGAGGGTACAGCCCAGAGAGAGATTTAGGCGGAGTCTCCAGCTAGGGATACCAATGCAAAGCACAAGGCTTCCCTAGCAGTTAACACGGTTTGTGGGGGATAAGCCAGTTCACATCCACGTAAGACCTGGAAAAACATGAAATACGAAAAATAGCTGATGCCAGCTACAGGGACCAGTGATGAGGGGATTGCCCTACCCAGCAGAAGGCCAGTATTTGCTCCTGCCAGCCCTCTGCAGCCCTGGTGCCCAGGTCCTGTTGGCCCATGGGCTGTGGCACAGTTGCGCTCTCAGCTGTGGTGCCGCTGGGTGCCCACGTGTCCCTCCCAGCCATAGCACAAGAGTGACATCCAGCCCGGCATGTCCCTGGCACGGGCCTTCCCAGCTCAGCCCACACACCGCTTCCAGGAGGCTTTTGCCAACGGCTGGATGTGAACGCAGAGGAGGCAGCACGTGGCGAGATGTCAGATAGGTGGGATGTGCCAAAAATAAAGGGATCCTGGCGGAGGGATGACAGCCATGTGCCGCTCAATTAATGCTGAGTGAGGAAGTGTCACGGAGAAGCTGCAGGCGCCGATGGGGACCCCGCAGCCAGCTGAGCTCTGCGTGAAGCCACATCAGTTACTCACAGGGCTGGCCAGGTGCTGGAAAGGATCCTGGATTGCAGTGCTACGGCTACCTGGAGCAATGCCCAGCGTGTCTTCTTCTGCAACACCCGCTGGGCTCTCTCCAGCTGCAGGAGGGGTGCTACAGGAGTGCAGAAATTCTTCTCAACCATAGTTTTGGTGCTGATCAATATTTCTACTTCTCTTGGGAGGAAAATGAGAGTTTGTGCTGGTGATAAGATGTTCTGAGAGCCTCTCAGAACTGGGTCTGGCATGGTTTGAAAGGTAGTTGCATCTCTTCAAGGCTTGAGACTTGACTGGAGATAGCGTCCCGGTAGGCTTATATGGTTCCTCATCAAACCCAAAGGAGTAACCAGCACTTGGAAAATAAACTACATTATGGATTGAAAATACCAGGATTGGTGCAATGTGAGGGATGATAATTAAGATTAGCCTCTATAAACACCTATTTATACTTTCAAAGGGCAAAGACAAAAAATACAAAGAAGAAAAAGGGAGACAAGGTGGAATTTGGGTCAGAGATGCCATTCATTCATCTAGCAACGCTAAGTCTTGTCTGGACATGGAGCTTGCAAAACCACAGCCAGGCCTGAGTGGGGAGGTGGTGGGACAGCAAGCTCTTCAAGCCATGAGTTACTTGTGGAGGAAGACACTGTGTCTCTTCAGACTTCCTGTGTCCCTCCTCTGACCTCTCAGAAAGACTTTTGAGCACAGACTGGCAGCATTTAACTAGCGACAAATGCCAGCTCTCTGCCACTGGGGGACTTTATGCTGTTGGGTGCAGTACTGGGGAGGTTGCTGCAAGGTTGATGGAGGAGGTTCTCTCGTTCTCTGAGCACTGCGGAGGCATTGTGTCCATGCAGCATCCAGGCAGGCTAAGTAGCAGGAGTGGTTGGGCTTTGTGGGCCAAAGAGGGATCTTCTGGAGTCTGGGCTACTCTGGATGGCAAATGCTAAACCAAAAGGTGATGGTATCGAAAGGTAACTTGGTGGTGATGAACTCAGAGTATTGCAGGACTGTCTGACAGAGCCAGTTGGGTTCCTTATTGGAAAGACAGCCAAATTACCATGGATATGCAGATCTCTGTATACCAGGAGATCTAATACTTGAGAAACAGGATATGTGAGCATTGCTTTCTCGAACCCCCAAGGCCTGAAAACACACACTGTCTTCTACAGAATCCAGAGAAAGACCGATGGTCCAGAACATTTCCCTGGCTGGAACCAGTTGGGTAGATTAATGGAACAAAACGCAAAAGCAAAATGAAACGGTATTGAGCAACTTTGGCTTAATGAACAGTTACATCCAGTGTCCCTCCCCTACATGGGCAGCAGGGGAGGCAGGTGGTGCACAGATTACAAGGGGAGTGCAAGGTCCCTTTTCCTGTGTCCCTTATCTTGTTGGTAGGAAGCCATACTATGAAAGGAGGAGCTCACAATAATCATTGCGACAGCATAGATGAAGTGGAGAAAGCCTCATCCTTACCTCCACCTCTTTCTAAGTCCAGTGAGCAGGTTGATGAGAGCCACAAACACTTGAATTCCTGCATAACATTTAATTGCATGCAGACAACCCCCTATAAGACACTGGTAAATAAATACACCACCTTGAGGAAGAAGTCAGCCATCCACGGCTTTAGGGCAGCTGAGGTGGTATTGGACAGTTTGGTGGTCTCCAACACCTACAGCTCCCATCACAGTTCCTGTACTGACACTCAGCTGTTTTTTAACCCTCACTGCCCTACAAGCAGGACAAGATCTCAAGCTGTGGTAGTCCACTATCAGCATGTTTTTCATGCTTCATGTTGCAGCTGGTCAGTCTAATACAGCATCTGCTGTCCAGCTTTCTTTGGGAATGGCATGGTGGTGCAGGACACACGTCCAAGTGCTGGGTGCAGCTCAGGCTGTGCTGTGTTGTACAACCCCTGAAGTCATGCTTACCTGCTGCACCAAGTGCCGTGGTCCTGTGTATTTCATCCATAGTCTGCCAGATGCATCTGGCTGTGATGTGACATGGTGTGGTCTGATGATCTTAAGAACTTGTTACTACAAGGATATGCCCCTCTATTACACATTCTCAAAGATGTGCTGTTGGTGTTTATTTGTGCCACTTGCCCATGTGCTATACATACCAAATGTTATGTTCTAAGTTTATCTTGTGTAATTATTACTAACCTATTAAAAATCTAAAAAACAAACAATGGAGAGCTTAATTAAATGAAACAGAGCAAACTTTTCTTTTCAACTAGAGGAGAAAGGTATTTTCCCAAAGGTAGATTAATGCCTATGAAAACAAACGAAAATTGTCCTTTCCCACATCGCACTTCTTGTGACTTTTCTGGATGTTGTGACCTGGGTGATGCCCTCCTGGTAGGACCATAAGGGTCCAGGGATATTAATGATAGAGGGAATATATCTCAGTCCTTTCCATCCTTTCCTTTCCTTTTCACCGTCTTTTGTTCAACGGGATGCTCTTACTTGTCTTTCCAATACTGCCCCAACAGGGAAGCAGTTGGTATAGGATGTCCAGGAACAGTCACGTGCTCAAAGCAGCTCTTCTCCACAGGTGAAGGAGATGACAAGAGAAAGCTCTGTGGGATTACTTCAGCTGATGTCCTTCTCAGGCACTGTCCCTGCTATTTTGTCTGTTCCCCCTCTGCCAATCTGCAGCAGTAGGGGCCATGAGAAGGCAGGGAAAGGAGTTGGATCCTTATGCCTGCTCTGTTTATGGACACATTTACCATCCCTATCCAACCACTGTTACTTAATTAGTACCATCACTGAGTGGGTGATGTATATCCCAACCCATATCGTTCTGCAGTGGCTATACTACCCCATCATCAGTGGTGGATTCTGCCCTGTCTAGTGCCCTGGTGCTTCCTCAGTGTCATTCCCTTTGTGTGTGTGTGTGTTACAGCACTAAGAAATATCCCCCCCCCCCCCCCCCACACAAACTCTTTGCCCCGGGGGTACTTNTTTTCTCACCAACCCCCTTGCCCCCTTGTTGTCACACCACACGTGGGACGCATTGCACAACTTCACCGATTGTTAGCGGCTGGTGAAGTGCAACTTGGAAAGCGCTGCCCCAGAGATCCAGGGACCAAGGATCCTCACCTTCTGCTCCAACCCCAACAGGTGACCCCGCGGCAGAGGAGTGGTCCCCGTGGAGCGTGTGTTCGACCACCTGCGGGGAGGGCTGGCAGACCAGGACCAGGTTCTGCGTGCCGTCTTCCTACAGCACTCAGTGCAGCGGTCCTCTCCGGGAGCAGAGACAGTGCAACAACTCCGCCGTGTGCCCAGGTGGGCTGAGCGCTCCGTGCACACAAGGGGAGGGAAGGAAGGGGAGGTTCATGGAGTATTGACAGCCTATGATATCTCCTTCATGATACCTTCTTAGAAGGAGTCTTTTTTCCCCCCCCATCCTTCTCTTTTAACACATAAAGCCTCACAGAGAGACCCTTACTAGAACAAGCACCATTACATGGGCACTTGTTCCGCAGGGTATGGACAACTCCATGCTATTCAAAAGCAATGAACACAATATATCTGAAAGGCCTGTACCCCTGGGAGGTGTTTCCAAGCATGGGGCAGGCTGGGAAAGAGAAGCAGCAGATGACACTTTCAGTTGCTCAGATGCCAACACTAGGTACACCATTGCAAAGTCAGCATGAAAAACTCAGGCTGCTGGTATGTTCATGAATTGAGCCATCCCTCCTCTCTGCTTTTATACTCTTCTTCCACAATTTTGATGAAAAAGCGCAGTCTGGGGGCCTGGATATTATTTTGAAGAACTGTGCTATTAAACCAGGTGTGTTATTCACAACTCCTGACCCATGACATCATTGTTCAGAACCAATTTTACAATGGCGAAACCACCAAGCTGGTTCCCATGCACTTTCCTGAGTTTTCTGCTCTAGTTAGCTCTTATCATGCAAGGTACCTGATGGCAATCACAAAACATTAGGTTTGAACCCCTGCTTCCTGAGACTGGTGGATCAGTTAACAACCAATGAAGGACTGGAAAAGTACCTGATTTTTTTTTTTTTTTCTGAAACATTATTGATATTTGGTGTTAGATTCTCCAGCTAAAGCTGGAAGGGGTGGAGTCCTGAAGTCCCTTAAGAGAGATCAGTACAGTCTTGTAACATTTGGTCTCTAGAGATTATGGTGACTGGCCTTCTATAAATACACTGGCCAGATTAGATTAGATTATCTTGGAGAAGATTACATTAATATAGATTAGGAGGATTTAGAAGCCTAATTCTTGGGGTTACTGGTGATGGCCTGAGCAGTGTTGGAGCACTGCTGCACATCCCATTTCTTTCCTGTTCTTCCAAGCCTCCCTAGCTTTGTCCCTGTGGTGTCACTGCTGTATGATAGCAATTAGGAGACAGGCTACAGCTTTTCTGAGAGCTTGAAAATGCTGTAGCCTTTGAAGATTCAATGAGAAAAAATGTTGAGTGAGGAAAATAATGGTGAGAAGTGAGAAAATGATGGTGATGCTGCTTTCCAAAGGGTGATTTTTTTTGTTTGTTGTTGTTGTTGTTGTTCCTCTCTAGCTAATTGCATCTTTTCCTCAAAAAAATGCCCTTTCCCTTGGCTCAACAATCTGAAAAATGTGTTCAGTTAAAAGTGCATTTCAATTTATTTCAAGTGGGATGGAAAGTAAAAGACACTTGTTGTCAATACCAAATCAGAAAAAATTACACCATGTTCCTCTTGCAAAGTTCAGGCTGGCTTGTTCTTGGCCTTCCCACACTAGCTTCTCACATGCTGCTCATTCTGGGTGGGAAGATGCTGGGCTCTGTGGGCTCACTCACTTCTCCAGACCTCCTTTGGAAAGGAAACTTACTTCTGCTTTGATTGCAGTGCACGGCACCTGGGACGAGTGGTCTCCATGGAGCCTGTGCTCTTCCACATGTGGAAGAGGGTACAGGGATCGGACCCGCACATGCAAGCCCCCGCAGTTTGGTGGGAACCCCTGCGAGGGCCCGGAGAAGCAAACGAAGTTCTGCAACATTGCACTTTGCCCAGGTAAGGCAGTTAGAGATTCAAAGGCTTCCCTCCAGCAGGTCTCCTGATCCCCAAAGGCGCCCACATGGGGATCAATGAACAGCTCTGAAGCTGTCAGTCTCAGCTGAATGATCGCACAGATTGATCTATTCCAAAGAGGAGCGTCTATAAGGAAAGGATGCATTGGAGGAGCAACCTAGAGGCACCTTCTGGGGCTATTCAGCTCAGCGCTGTCTTAGGTTCAGATTTGACCCATGTAGTAACTTACTGAGGCCACAGTATATGGGATGGATCTGGACTGGCTCGGCTATCACTAGCATTTCCATGAACATCTGATGTTTCTCGTTTATTATCTCCAGTGGATGGTTTGAAACCACGGTGCCCAGCTGGGCTTGTTGTTGTGCTGGAATGAGTACTTTTGCCTGCTAGTTCCATACCTGCCTGGATTTCACTGTCGATGCAAGTTCTCTCTGTACTGGATCCTGCCTTAGGCAGTGAGATGAGATAAGAGACTCCTGAGAGCATTCCCTGACATATTTTTCATACTTTTAGGAACTTTTTCCCTACCCCTAGATTTCACTTCCAAACGCCTCTCCCTGATTTTTGCTTTGAAACACCAGAAAGAAACCTCAAGATGAAATGGCTCCTACTCACTGGAAATCCAATTGTACTCCTGTGGTTTCCTTCCCTTGAACCAGACACGCCCTGGGTTTACCACAGAGCCCCCATTAATTTAACTCGGGGTTTCCTGGTGGACACGATCAGAACATAAGGGAGCTCCCCAGCACTCCTCCCCTCTCCCAGGATAATGTCAACTGACATTTTTCAGGTTTAATGAGAATCGTTATGAGAAATTATTATGTCCCCGGAGGAGGAGAGGGATGGTGGGAGTGATGAGAACTTTGTGAAAACATTTGTGAGAAACCTCCTGGCATTTTCCACCCAGTTTTCACCCCAAGTAACTATCCTTGGATTTCTGGCTGCGGTCCAGAAGACTTTGCTTAGAATAAGAACATCCCAGACATCAAATTGACTCTGTCATAAAAAGACAAATTGAAGAAGTCAGACCTGGCATTGCTTGGGCAATAAAGCATATCCTGAGTTAATGTTGATCCATAATTAATTTAAATGCAAATAAATATGTGGATACGCTGTAGCGAACGAAACAGGGAGGGGAAAGACAGGCAGCCCAACAGAAAGACTTCAGCTCTAATTAATGCCACAAAGGCAATCAGTGGCTTTGCTGTGCCAAATGAGTGCAGCACTGGGGGACTCATTGAAGCACAACAATGGGCGCTGCTCAGCGCTTGACACACCAGACAGTCGTATTGCTTATTACCGCCCCGCTCGGAGGATTTATTACTGCAACCGATAAAAATGCTCTGCTGCAGGGACAACAGAGCTTTTGTTCCTTTGGAGCAGTAGATATCGCCGGCTGAGTTCCAAGTCCTTCGGAGAGAAAGAAATAAGGCGGAAGACAATGCCAGTGTCTGCGCAGACTGCACAAACCAGACTCCGAGGAACTTCTTTAATAGACTCATTCTGCGGTACGACAAAGGCAGTGAACGGTCTTTGCAGCGGCTGTGACGGAGATCCCTCAGCATCTTGCCCAAGAGACATCCTTACATTGGTGCACGTGGCTGGAGATGCAACATGGCCATCTCTACTTCTCCATTTTTAAAATATCTTTACAGTTACAGTCCATGAATAAATAAGATCTCATCTCAAAGGAAATTCCCTCTTCCCTGTCTCCCAGTGAATGAGTAATTTATGGATGTGGCTCTTTTTCACTTTCCCATCTCTGAAAGCTCACGGTTGTGGTAGGATTCCAATCACCACCACCACAGCCACAGGTAGGGTTTTGGTAAACGCAACTTTTTTGGTAAAGGCAACATTTACTTTGGGAAATGCAGTCGCACTTTTCCAATATTGGTGAACACTGGTGAGGGGCAGGCACTGTCGGTTCATGGCAACCAGCAGCACTTCCTTCAGTCAGAAAAGCCACGCTAATTTATACCTGGTAGGACCTACTCTGTGGGTTTTTGGATCACTTCCAGAGAGGCATCAACTGCCAGTCACCACCTCTTGTATTTCCCCTCCTAGGAGCTGATAAGCATTGACATGATAACTTGAATTTATGCACGACGAAAGCATCAAGTTTGGGTTGCTAAAAACAGGCACTTTTTGGAAGTACCTTTGTGCCTGCCTGATTTTTCAGATGTTCTGAGCTTACGTGACGCCGTCTGAGTTAACAGTTGCTCATTTGGATATTTTGACATTTTCTCATGTGCTTGAAGACAAAAAGCTGCTCGACTGCAATGGGGATTATTTGGGGCCATTCAGGGCCTTGCAGATTACACAGGGAACCAAGTTGCATGTATTTTTCTTGGTCTGATAAACAAAGTGAAAGAAAATGAGCTGCAATCTACGGCAATGTGATTTAAGCCAGAATTCAGACTTTTCTGTTATTCAGTTGTTTTTTCTGAGTGAGAGGTAACAGTTAATGAGAGCTAAACAGAGCATGATGACCGCTGCTAATGAGAAAAAGCGCTCCAGGAATAGCAGAGTGGGTGATAGATCTGATGATCAGGGCCCAATTAGGGTGTGACTGCCACGCTTGGGAATGCCTCACATTGTACCACGCTAATAAGATGTATTCATGTTTCTTTCCAAACCTGTCCCTATCATAACCTCTCTTTTTCCTCCCTTTCCTAGTTAATTATCAGAGATGTTGCTGTGTGGAGACATATCAAGCCTGTCAGTGTTAATTCAGCTGTGACAGAAGTGCATTGACCACACACACGCACTCTGCTTATGGTCTTCTGTTGGAGCACACCTTTGCTCTGAGCATTTCCTGGCTGGCAGCATGAATTCCTTTGAATAATAATGCAATTTGAGTTTGTCCCTTAAGGGCTTCCTCTGAAAAACAGAGCATTCAAGTGCTTGAGGAACCAGACTCATGCCTTGCTTTGGACTAGTCATGGTTCCCTCAAAAAGTAGATTGACCAAAATGGGAAATGTCCTGGTAATGTATGGATTCCTTCAAGATTTTCAGTGAAAACAAGATCCACACTCTCTGTGTTGATGTTACATTGTAACTGGCAATTTTAATAGTTTTGAGTTTTATATATGTAATTTTTAATATGTAATATCAATAGTTTCAACATATATGGTGTTATGAACATAAAAATCAATGTGTTATTGGTGCTTGCATCCTGGCAGGACATAACATACCAGTCAGAAGCTGCAGAGGGTCCCAAGAAATTGCCATTGCCACACTTGTCTGAACTTTTTCTTGATGCTCCTCTCCTTCTTCCATGCTCTGTGACTCCAGTTTGTCCTCCCCTGCCTCAGTCCCTTGTAGGCACAGGCCGGAGACTCTTGTACGTGCCTCCTTCCAGAGGGAGCGATTTTCACATTCAGTTTTGTTATCTCTCTTTGGGCCACTCAGTGGACGGCAACTGGAACGAGTGGTCGAGCTGGAGCTCCTGCTCCGCCTCCTGCTCCAACGGCACCCAGCAGCGGACGAGGGAGTGCAATGGACCCTCCTACGGGGGAGCCGAATGCCAAGGACACTGGGTGGAGACCAGGGACTGCTTCCTACGCCAATGCCCAGGTCAGTGGCCAATGACTTTTTCTCTCTCTTCGGTCATCCTTCTCCTCAGTCCCAGGTAGGCTTTTGTAAAATCCCCTCCTGTTTTCCTTGGGGAAGAGCTGCATTGTTTTCACCAGTGGTGCAGTAATAAGGAGGCTGTGGATCATACCTACAGACTATGCAACCAAAGATCCATAGCTGGGAAATGCTCCGGGAGACCCCAGAGAGGTGAGTAATTAACCACAAGGAACACATCTTTCTGATTAATTGGGTCAGCTGTTGTGAAAAATATTCTTGCCTGAAAACAAGGCTTAAACGTCTAGAAGCCTTCAAGATTAACCAGAACCAGTTTTTCTTGCCATGCTTTCCCTGGCCCTTTTCCTGGCTCTCCTTGGGTGCTCCATCCCTGTTATCCCATAGGATTGAGAAGGAGTGGGCACCTGTGATGGAGAGGGCCTTTCTCCCCTTTCCAAGTACACCCGGAAACAGCTCAAGGATACAAAGTGCCTTACTCTTCTTAGTCATCCTTGCCCCACTGATTTCAAATATCAAGGCAATGGTGGGCACGGCTTGCACTGCATATGGCATCATGAAATAAAGCACCAGAGGTTGGTGCTGGCCCTTTTCTTTGGTAATTTTCTTCTGCTGCTTGCAGAAGAAGAAAGGGATCTCCCACCCTCTAGCAAGGAGTTATTTGACCAGAGGTGACCTGATAACTCCTAATTAAAACCCAAATAGGAATCAGGAGACTTAGGTTCTTTCTCTATTTCTGTCACTGAGTTGTTATTTCTTGTCTGTGAGGCAGCAGAGGAGAACATTTTCCTACCTTGCAGGCTTGTTGTGAGGGCTAATTAACATTTTTATAGTGCTTTGATAAAGGCCATTGTTAATGCAAAACAAGTAGCATTTCCACTGAATCTGTAAAGATGCTTGGAGAAGATGCTGGGGAATGAGACAACATCTAAACCTCTTGCAAAAGCTCTTTCCAAGGTACGTGAAACAATAGTGCAATGGAAGTGGCTGGAGAGGGGGTTATTTGATGTTTCTTCATGGTTTCTCACCCGGGGGCTCTGCTGGTCCCTTTGCACCCCTGGGCCAGAGGTGTGACTGTCTGGGAAGATCCATTTTCACACATACATTGTGCATCCCAACCAAACTCAAGCTACGGACTTTGGCTGGCGGACGTGCCTGCCCAGCAGGTTGAATCTCTGCTGGACCTGAGAGCATTCATGGTCAGAGACCCAAATTTGAGCTCAAGGAAAGAGATAGAGCTGGTGTTATGGGGTGAGGATAAACACAAGAACACCCTTCACTTAGTAAAGGGCTGCTGCAACGGGAAAGAGGATGGTTCCATGTCTGTTGAGGATCGGACAAGGATCTGAGGCAGGAGACCTCCCTTCACACCAGGCCATGCTCCACTCATCCTGTGTTCCAGTGCTTACCTTGGGAACTTGCCTCCTTCTGTTGCGGGTGATGTTGGGAATGTGACAGGCTGTTTCTCTCCTCTTTTTTTGTCTCCAGTGGATGGCAAGTGGCAAGCCTGGGGAGTGTGGGGGAGCTGCACCACCACGTGTGGAGGTGGGACTCAGAGACGTGACCGTGTGTGCTACGGTCCCTTCTTCGGTGGAGAGACTTGCCAGGGCCCCAAGGAAGAGTATAAGCAGTGCAATGACAGGAAGTGTCCCGGTACGTACCCCAAACTCCTCACACTTTCCTTCACACTGAGGGGGTCAGGAATTTTGGAAAAGGCTGCTGAGCCCTGAGTCAGGGAGCTGAATGCAACAAGGAGTTGTGATCTGGTTTGACCCTGCCCATAACCCAGGCACAGGATACATCAAGGGTTGGATTTAATTCTTGCTGAAGCCAGTGTAACCACGCTGATTTCAGTGAATGTTTGATAAATCCCACTGGTCTAGACTTCATTTTTTTCATTTTTTTTCATTTCCATAGAGTCATATGAGGAAAACAGACATTCAGAGCAAAAACTGAGATCAGAGTCTTGAGTCCCTGAAATATTTGAATATTGAGGATGATGCAGTGTTTCCTACCCTTTACCTAGTCTCTGGGAGACCTGCAAGCCACTGGCAATTTTAAAAAAAGACCAGACCTGTCAGAGCCTTGCTCAGTCTCATCCTTCTCCAGTTACAGCCATGGGAAGAGCATCCATTTGAGAAAAAAGGTGCAAAAGCCTAAATGGAGACAAGGGAGCTGCAGGACAGAGGAAAAGCTGGGTTTTAAGGAGAAAAATAAGCAGAAGAAAATACTTACAAGTTGGGATGTTTCTATCTGTCTTCCATGCAGTATAAAGAGGCCAAAAAACAGGCCGGCACACAATTTCTATTTTCTTTCTTAGTCTCAGTTGAAGTCCCTGCTGGTGAAATCGCTGGTGGGGAATCAATGGCCTGTGTGATGTTGGCAGGCAGATTGCATCGATTCTAATGGGCCCTGGTTTTTGACCGAAAGGGTAATTATTTGTCGGAGCAGCTCAGTGAGTGATGGCAGAGACTCTCATGGTGGCATCCTGGCTGTCCTTATGAAGAGCTGGTGTCTCCCTAAAAGACAGGCTGCAGCGTGGCACAGGGGTTGCAAATTTGGTGCAGACACTTCTGGGGGAGGATCCGTGATGCCCAGGATGGCTGACCCTCGGAGTCCCTTGCAAACTGCTGAAGACAGATAAAAGCCAAAGCACTTCAGCACAGAAGTTTCATCCAGTTTAGCCAGAAGATAACAGAGCATATTCACTCCTTGCAGCTATGCTGTAATAAAAGACATCACCTCTCCTTACAAGCTGTGCCTCTCAATTAGCAGAGGCGTGTGAGAGTCTCTTCTAACTCAGCCGCAAAGCTCTCCTTCGCCATAGAAAGGCTTAGCACCGGGTCGTCTGGTGGTGTCTGCAGAGCGATGCAGATTTAGTTCAGCTTCAGTGTGTGCCAGCTGGGGCCCTGGCAGAACAAGCCCAATCTTTTCTTCTGTGTCCGCAGGGGCTGATGCCTGCACGGTGCTCAAAAGGAAAAGGCATGTATGAAGCACTGAGCCCTGCTAGGGTTTGAAACCAGAAGGGTCTTGCTGCAGTTGTTAATTTGCAGGGGGAGGAAAAGGCAGGGAGTCGTCAGAGGCTAAAAATAAACACACTCAATTTGTTCTCGAGAAAGTATCAAATGCCGGCATGATTTGATTTGAACAGAAGAATTGTGCTTAATTGGGTTAGTTATTAAAATCTCCCGGTGCAAATAGGTTACTCTGGTAAAAAGGATATTGTTATGAAGCAACATCAAAAAAGAAAAAGGAAAAAAATAAAAGGATTAAATGATTCTCTCCTGGCCTGGGAATTGCTCCTGCACTCACTGGCAAGAGAACGCCAGACAATCAGTGTACTTCTAAAGAGCATCTCTGATCCACAGCATCCCTCAGCGGTCCCCAGGGAGACTGCAGGGGTGCGAGACAGGGAAGCTTTGAAAGGTCAGAGAAGGAGAAAGGGGAGGTCAGATGTGGATTCCCTCTCTGCTTTTAGACATGCTGTGCTTGCTCTGTTGCTTTGCAGCTGAGGGTACTAGAAGTATCCCACCCCGTACCCCAAACCCTCCTTTGAATAACAGTTCCAAATGGAGAATATGTGACCATGGTGAAACCACTGGGTCAGGAGTTTTGCATTCAGCTCCCTGCTTTGCAACAAGCTCTCTAGGTGACCACGTGCTAGTCACAACTGGGTGACTTAATCTCACTGTCCTACAGCTCCTTGTCAACAGGACGGAAATAAAACTGCCACTTTTCTGCCCATGTTCTGCCTTATCTACAGAAGTCATGAGCTGTTGGCAAAGGGACTATTTCTGCATATGTGCAGAGCACAGCAGGGATCCCGCTTGCCCTCTGGGATTTCATTATAATAGTGATTACTCAAAAGGGATTTTTAAAACAGGAGGAAACATCTGTTTTCAAGCAGGGAGCATAACTTGTTCATTATCAGTGTCTACTGGATGTACCAGGGAGTAATCTGTATTTGAAATGCAGCTGGGGCTGGAGACACACAGTCTTGGAGCTTGACTTCAGGAGCTCCAATATGTAGGCAGCTTGTTGGGTCCTCTATGAGTTCTTCAAAGCAGCAGGACTTGCCGTGCCCATAATCTTGGGTTTCAGCTTTCCCCACAGCCAGTTTGGTGCTCTGGCTAGTTCCAGAGCAGCTGTGGGGTACGTACATCCCCAGGGATTTGCTCCTACCACAGATCCTAAGATGATCTGTGTCATCACATCTACATGTCCCTTGTAGAAGGATGCCCTCAGGGTCATCCCTGCCCAGCAGATCCCTTGGAAGCAGCATGAAAATTCAAGGGTCCCATCTTTTTCTTTATGGCAAATGTACATTTTCCCTGCAATTTTGGCATATTTTTACTGGCATCACTGGACCTTGGCATGGGCAGCACTTTCCTACATGGGAAGGAAGCTCAGCAGGCAGCTGCCCAGCTCCACGGCTGGTTGGCTTTGGCTTTGCAGCTGCCACTCGTGGCCAGTTGCACACATGCACTCAGCTTTCTCTTTACTGGTAGCTTTAAATGCACAATAAATAAATCTGTAATTGAAAATCATTAAATATAATTTTCCCTTTCCCCACCCTCGGGAATGATAGATAGTTTCAACACCCTACTCGTGGTTCCCTTCATTTTACGTGCTGCAAGTAATGAGTTTCTCAGCACAAACCCTTCCTTCTGTGATGGATGTATTTTCTCAGGTCACGCAGACTCTGGGGCCAACTCTGCTCTACTCACCAGCAGAAGCATCTGAAAACCTTCTCCTTCTATAGGGCTTTTTCTGTAATGTCTCTTTTGCATGTTTCTGCAGTCCTCCTGGACTCTGCAGCAGTGTTTGGAAATGAACTGCTAATATAAATCCAGCCTGTTGGTTCTTCTTCCCGTGTCCTTGCATAAGATGTCAGCAGACAGAGGGCCTGGATGAAGTCTTCCTAGGAAATATATCCACTTTTTTTTTCCTCTGCTTGTGCTTTCCTTCGTTCTTACTCCAACTTATCCTTGCAGAACCTCTTTTTATACACATCCAACCCAAAACCTGTGTGTGTGGTGACCCTGATGGATGGAAGGAATCGAGTTCGGAGCCTTGAAGTTCATCCCCAAAAGCTGGATATCTCCCCTTTAAATGAGAAAAGAAAACTCTTTATCAGGTGTAGCAAGAGCAGCCTTCTTCCAAAGAGCTGCCACGAAGCAAGGCAGGCATGTAAGAGGACTTTCCCAGGTTGTTACATGCGCATTAGTGAGCTAATCCTCAGGACAGACAGAGGCCCAGTTTTCAGAGGGGCGAAGCAAGCCCCGGAGAGGTTAAGTGATTTTGTCAGGGGCTGTGTACCAAGCAGCTGCAGAGCTGGGAGCTCAGCTCCCAGCCTCCTGGCTCACCCCACAGTGCTCTTCCCTCCAGACCATGCTCCCCTCTTTCCTCCTTCCATCCCCTTTTCCATATCCCGCCTGAGGAGGATGTTTTACCAATGGAGTTTTTCCTTCCTTGCAGAACCCCATGAGATCTGTGATGAGGAAAGTCTTGCCTCCATCGTTTGGAAAGAGACGCCCGCTGGGGATGCTGCGGCTGTCCGGTGTCCTCGCAATGCCACCGGTAAGGATAACTGCATGCCTTGGCCGGGGAGCTGGCCCACCCTCGGTTCATCCTTCATCCTTTGCCTCCTAGATGAGGACAACCTGGCTGTGGGAGGAGAGGATGAGCAAATGGGCAGAACGTTGTGGGAGGAGAGGATGAGCAAAGGGACTTTCTGCCCTTTGCTCAAGGCTAAGTGAACTCTCTTTGGTTTTCTGTCGTTCCTAACTATTTAACAACAACCTCTTGATCCATAATGGACAATCTGAGGTGGTCTCCCATCCAGCTACTGCCTAGTCCTGGGACAACTTCACTATCAAAGGCTGCTGTGTTATGTCCACCCTATTACTACACATAGCTCTGCAGAAGCAGGTTGGGCTTTACTAGAGTCCCCTAGTCTTGGGCATCATGTTTCTCTCCACTGACCATAAAAGAAGCTGGTATGTAAAAGCAGATAATCTGAAATGCATTGCCCACTCACACTTAGATGCTTTCCACTCCTTTTTAGAAAGCACAGCAGCTCTCAACATATATTGAGGTGCTCTCGTTGAGAGTCTGGCCATGGTGGTGTGAAGTGATAATGCGTGGGATCCAGGTGTTAGCTGGTGTGGCTGCAGCCACATGTTCCCCAGGCAGTGGAAAGCAGTGCAGGGGAGGAGGCTCCAGGAAATGTTCTGGTGGTGGAGATTGTCCTCAGCTGGATGTTTCTCACTCCTAGGCAGGATC
The DNA here is from genome assembly GCA_013399115.1 of Anseranas semipalmata. Taxonomy (NCBI): domain Eukaryota; kingdom Metazoa; phylum Chordata; class Aves; order Anseriformes; family Anseranatidae; genus Anseranas; species Anseranas semipalmata. The sequence continues at coordinate 500,335 of VXAA01001113.1, forward strand.
AGAAATGGGGCAGCAGTGTCTGTAATGAACATAAAGGTTTTATTCTGTTTGAGTGAGGTTGTTGGACACAGAAAACCCCTCAGCTCTCTTTGACTCATGCAGCCTGGGAGGGTCAGTGTCATTCCAAATGCTAGCTTAGAAGAAGGGCTGCATCCGTAGGTCACTGAATCATTAGCAGTAGCAATGGGATTGTGGGCCCAGCAATGCCTGCTCCTCAGACACTCTCCAAACGGCAGTGTAATTGCTTGGGCAAGGTGATTCCTGTCTGCTTTCTCCTTGCTGATATCAGTTCCTCTGCATTGCGAAGGCATGTGATTAGCACTGCTCAGCTCGCTGTAAACTGAAGCTGAGAAAGGCCTGGGGGAGGACTGCGGGCAGCTTTCAGAGTTTCTCAGCTGATGCAAAGATTGTGCTGTTGGATATTTATTCTCGTTGAGACTGTGTAGGCATCAGAAGCCAATGTGGCTGGTTTGGCTGCAAGTACCAGACCATGCCACCTGGGGAGGCTCGTGGGACTTCCTGAGCCAGGAAGAAACCTGCCCTGCAGGGCAAATTAAACCTTCTTTTGCCTTGACCAGCCATGTCCCAGTTGTTAGGTTTTGTTTTCATTTACATCTTGTTTTGCTGTCTTGCCCTTCAATAAGAAAATACAGGAGAAGGAAATGAACATAGCCTCTCTTCTCCCGCACGTTGTTCAAGCACTTGCAGATGCCCCTGCTGCCCTTTGTGCTGGTAGGTGTGCCTACATAGCTGCATTGACCAGTTCTGGGTGGCCTCCATGAAGGTGCTTGGCTTTTCATCCAACTGCCCCCACTCCCATGCTCTTTTCTTTCCTCTTCTAGGGCTGATCCTTCGAAGATGTACTTTAGATGAAGAAGGGATAGCTTATTGGGAGCCTCCAACATATGTCAAATGTGTTTCTATTGATTACAGGAACATACAGATGATGGTAAGGCAGACAGACTTCAATGCTTGGCAAGTCTGGGATCCCCCCAAAAGCTTGTTGCACTGTTAGAGTTACAAAGAAGAAGGAAAGCAACATTTCCACATGAAAGGGAGATGCCAGCTCTGTCCCGCTTTTGTCTTACTGTTTTTGTCTGCTTAGCTTGTGATACATGGGCTCTCCACCAATAAGGGATGGTTCCTCACTGGGTATTTTAATATCTAGCTTGACAGAATCCAGGTCCTACCACGTCTTCCGTATCACATTATCCATTAGAATGACTGTGATTGTAACACTTTTAAATAAGTCACTTATTTTTCATTAGTCTTAAAATTATTACTGTGATGAATTCTCCTGTTTCAGATGGTCTTCTGTGGCTCGCTTTAAAATGGTATTGCCTTTATGAGAACTGTCCTTTCCTTTTCAGGATGAGCTGCAGTCTGTCCTAAAATAGTTCCAAATTGGTTATAAGAAAACAAGGTTTTAGGGCAAAAAAAATCTGCTAGCTGGCCTTGGGTTAGCAGCAGAATAATATCTGTGTAGTAGAATAACCTCTTCTGAACATACACACAACCTTTTCTTTGTGGGCATACAGAAAAATTGACTTCTGCTCTTCTATCATTTTAAAAATATCACAGGCTTTCAGGTCAGCAAAGATTGTTAGATTCATCTAATCTGTGCTCTGAATTACAAGGAAGGTCATAAACCTTCCCCCAGCAATTCCTTCACTGAGCTCATTAACTTGGCTTTGACTGTCACTAAAGTGTTTGTCATGTTTCTTTCTGTTCCTCAGATCAGGGAACATCTTTCCAAAGCTCAGCGTGGGTTGATGGGAGATGGGCTGTCAGAAGTGATCCAAAACCTTGTGGAAATCTCCCAGGATGGGACCAGCTACAGTGGGGACTTGCTGTCCACCATTGATGTACTCAGGAACATGACAGAGATCTTCCGTAGGGCTTATCACAGCCCAACTTCTGGGGACGTGCAGGTGAGCTGAGTTGCTATCCTGGTTGGCGAGGTTAGTTTGCAGGTGTGTGTGCATGCACAGGGCTCCAGATTTGATTACCTCCTTTTGAACTGATTCCATGCTGATGAAAAGCAGGAGTATTTTCTGCCTGAGTGAAGTGTCTCTGCATGTTAACAAACCCTCCCTTTGAGGTTGTTTCTCCCTGGCTTATAAAGTCAGAACTTGAAACCCAAAGTCACTCTGAACTATTCCAACTCAATAGCACTTACTGTGGAGTCTAATTGATATGAGAGCATTATTTGGAAGGATTGCAGTCTAATGACTAGAGGTAAGATGATCCCGTGATATTGAGTAGCTGGATATTGATGTGGAGAATGTCTCTATGGCTTCCCACCCTAGGATTTTACTTTCAGCAGTTGCATGCAGAGTGGCTACAAGATATGCCCTTGGGATAGGTCATCACCACATGACTTGAAACGTTAAACTGATCCAACAGGATCTGCAAGGGGTGGTAAAACTAGAGGAAAAAGAAATCAATGGTCTTGAAATATCTTGTCTCCTTCCTTCTCATTGCGTGCCGCATGGTCAAGCAAAGGTACTACCATGCATAGCACTCTCTTGGTCCATCACTGCTTCTCTTTCCAAGCCACAGAGAAAAAAAATTAAATTTTTTCCTATGCTGAAAAGAATGGAAATAGTAGGAAATAGGATAGGAAGTGATTTATACAAGGCAAGATCATCTATTTTTAACCAGTTTCTGACAGACATCTGTTTAATCTGTTCTTAAAAATCTTCAGTAATAGAGACAAGACATATTCCAAGTCCAGTGCCTTAGCAAGTGTAGCAGTTAGAGTGAAATCCTTGGGAAAAAGACTTTACTGCAACCTCTTTTGCTGTTAACATCCCTGGGGGCAGAGGCCTGCAAAATGCCATGGGAGCCTTTGGGAACAGGACCATGAGAAAGCTCTTGGAGCACAGGTGATTCTCATACGTTCCTGTGCACCACCATGTCCTTCCTAGAGTGGGCCATGTTTCGCTATCACTTTTTTTCTTCTTTTGTCTCCTTTCTCCAGAACTTTGTCCAGATCATCAGCAACCTTTTATCAGAGGAAAACCGAGACAAATGGGAGGAAGCTCAGCTGGTAGGAACCTTCAGCACCTTCTGTGAAACAAGTCAGGCCTTCAGCGTAGCCTTAAGGCCTGACAAGGGGAATGTCTAAGGGTCTGCATGTCTCTTCTTGTCCGTGATGCGCTGTGTGCAACATGAATCTGTTTCAGCCACAGACCACAAAATATCTCCATCCACCAGTGCCGTTCTCCTTCGATATCTCTTTATGATGAAAGACACAGACAACTTGGATATGGTCAGCTCTGATCAGCTTCAGAGTTGACCACCTCTGAAGGAGTTGCTATCAATTAGCCGATACATGCAACTGGTCTTTCGGGTGAGCTCAGTGCCAGGCTGAGTCATATTTATGGATTAACTCAGTAAGCCACAGGATCTCAGCCCTAAGCCAGAGTCTCTGTATGAGTAACAGCAAAAAAACAAACAAACAAACAAAAAAACCACACAACTGGTGGTGGATACCAAGTTTTGGATATTTCTCAGAGATCAAGCTGGGTTTGGAGTTGATAACCCTCCTGGCTTGCTATAATTCTCCTCTTGTCCTCTTGCCAAGATAAGCAGTTAGATTACATAAGTTTGAGTTCCTGGCTACAGGAATGCAGGACATGCAAGATTTTCCTGGTTCCTGTGCTCTGCTCACCTGAGCTTCTGGTTCTGCTCAGTGTAAGATGAGCAAGGATTGCATTATATTTTACCTTCTTTCTCTCCTCTCAAGGACTGGGATCTTGCTGAATAATTCTGTAGCTAAACCCTTGTATACTGGGGCAGGGGGAGGAGGGCATGGGTTGTTTTTCTGTCCATGTCATACTTGCCCTTTGTGTCTCTTCTGTCCTAGTTGCACTCTCTGCTTGAGTAAGAACTAGTCCTTGTCCCTTCCCCATTCTCTTGGTGAGCTCCTGGGCTGCTCAATGTCTTCATCTCACTGCAGGCTTTGGGGATTGCATCAGAGTGAAATGGTTCTGCCCCAGACCAGCAGCAGCTCTGGTGAATGGGCCGGTGGTAATGCTCATTCCTTCCATGTCCATTCCTCATTATTGCACCTTGGAACAAAAACACCAGCTTGCTTTGGTCACAGCTTAAAAAATTACCTGGGCAAGGAGCATAACTTAGCCTTTGTGAGGTCAGTCCTATGGAAGGTACCCATAGGTGTGGATCAGAACATGACAGCCCCTTTTTAACTACCTTTCATTGCTACAGAAGTCATCAGAGAGGTCTGGAAATACTAAACAAACAAACAAAAAAATCGTTTGACACAAAAAAGCAATATTCGCCCCAACCAGAGAAGTCTCTGGGAAGGAGTCTTTACACCAAGTGCTCACTCGTTGGTAGTCCAGAACATGAGACGAGACCTGAATACTCATTTGTGCTATGGTTTCTTCAAGCAACAGAACCTCCACCAAGAGCTAAGCAGCCTTGTGGACCTGTCCTTCTCTCTTTTCTCCCCGAGATCTGGTGTTTTCCCACTGCATTTGGAAGTGGATGGCATGGTCTGGCTCCAGGTTAGATAAGGGATCAAATGCTGAATTTCAAGCCTACAGGTGTGTGTACATATTTCAGAACAGTGAAGAGGAAACTGTTGAGTTGTCATGACAACAGGGAAATCCCGTTGATCCCCATAAAAACAGCTGCAGCTTACTCTCTGTGGCAATTTGTTCCCATCGGCTTTCCCTGTATAATCTGCTCTTTGCACCTATAGATACAGCCCAGCCTGCTGCCAGCTTTACAGCAACCTGCACGAGGCGTGGGACCGCGATGGTCTAAATTACCATGAAGACAATGTTTCCCTGGCATTTATTTTAGTGGAAATGGTGATGACAGCCCACCACTGTGGCTTTAGGACAGAAGCAACGCTCAGAAATCTTTGGGCACTGGATGTCAAAGAAGTTTCAACAATCTCTGTCCTTCTCGCTTAAAGCTGATGGAGCAAACTCAGGTCTCGTGTTTCACAAGGTTAACCAGTTCTTTTAAAACAAAGGCTTTGGCTCCCAATTTCTTCATTAAAAATAAACCCAGCTCTCACATTCCAGTGCCCTGCTGCCCCCCAGGCAGAGGTGTTGTTCAAGGGAAAAATAAATAAATATATAAACCAGAAAAGCGTTCAGGTAGAGAAGGGCTATCATGTGTTTTGGGGGAGGTTGTGTTGGCCATATCATATGGTCATATATATGATAGAAGCCTGAGAGACAATGGCCGGTGTAGCTTGGGGTTAATTTGACTTTGTGATTTGAATCCATAACAGAATATAAAAATACACTGTTAAAAATAGCTTCCTCAGTTGCTTCTCCTTATGTGCACACCTGCTGTACTGGCAGGACTTTTTGATCTGATCCTGATACAGTTTTAGTCTCACCAAGCTTCCTTTGGATAGACAGCCAGAGGGACATGCATGGCCTGTGCTCCTTGCCCGTACACTCGCCAGCTCTGCCTTCCTTCTGCCGCCGTCCTATCCTGCTGTCCTCCTGTCCTGCTTGTCCTCAGCTGTCCCTTCCACTCTGATCAGCCGCCTCAGGAGATCTGGATTATGGTGAGGATCCGAAAGCACTGTGAAAGTGATGGAAGAGGAAAAGAAGAGGTGTAAGGAGCTGAACTGCTTCTCTTTGACCTCTCGCGGTGGTTGCTAAGCCCCTGTAGGCAATTGTGCTTTGAGGAAGACAGGTAGTCAGCACAGCTCATTGCGGGTGGATTATCTTCTATGAAATCAGCCACTGCAAAAACAGTTATTGTTTAACAGGCTTATATATGCCCGGCAAAATGCAGGCAAAGAAGAACTATTGCCAATGTCTTTTTCATGTGGGAAACACCAGGAAAGGAAAGAAAAAAGAGACAGAGAAGCTCCAAAACAGCTTGGGCAAGAAGCAGCTTGGTTATGTGGAGAGTGAGATGTTGCCAACAGAATGGGAAAGCGCGAAAATGGACCACAATGCTTTTTAGCATAGATTTATGTGATCTGGTGCCTGGGATTTGATGTTAGACCCTGGAGGTCCTTGTTAAGCACATATGTGTTGGACCGTTTTTGCTCCAAAGGCAGCCCTTTGCATTGCGGGGATATGGTCTCCCTTTCAGGTAGTTTCCAACATGGTCAACAACTGGCTGACATGCCTGTGTCAGAGATCTGGTTCAGTGAACTGCAATTGAGGTACCAGGTGAGGTTACGGTGGACTGTATTAACTATACAAGCAACCCCCACATCACTTTTCTGCCTCTCCTTCTGCTCATCAGAAGGCATGAATTTAAGGCTGCAGGTGCTTCTGGTGTTGGGTTTAGCCAAAGTCGTTCAAAAGGCTTTTCTTCCAGGGTTATCATGCTCTGTGTCACTAAACACAGCCCGATTCATCTCAGGAAGGATGTTTAGGGGCTGGATTCCTGCCTTTGAGGATGTTCTTCCCTCCCTCCAGGAGAATTTAAGTCTGGATTTCTTTGAAGTGCACCAGGGCATCCTGATCTTTGATCTAGAGGAAGGCTCAGACCAAAGAACAACACTTGGAAAATCAACAGAGAACAAGAGAAGAAGACAGCAAAGATCTCCCCACTCTCACCACCTTGCTGTACACCTCTTTTCTAGTGTTTCTCATCAAACTGAGACATCCAAAGGTCCCTGAAATGCTCCAGGTGGAAGGGAAAGCAGCGAGCGCTCCCTTCAGTTCTGTTCACGGCTTGTCCCCTGAGATCCTGTTGTGCTGCTTCTACACTGCCCACATGTAAGAAACGTTCTCCCTAGCATCTCCTGACAGCAAGCCTAAAACCAGACTGCTAGAAACCTGCCCTTTGTGCTTTTGGCTTGGTGTAGCTGCTTTCAGAGGAATGATAGCAACAATAGCTATCTTGGTGTGGGCAAGGTCTTGTGGGCTCCCTCTCAGTAGGTAAAATATATATATAGTCAGGAGAAGCCAGAACATGTTTCTCAGGCCAAATGTTGCAGTACCTGAGGGTCAGGGAAGTCTAAGGCTTGATAAATGCTCTCAAAATTTGTCACAGGGCAGAGCTTCAACACTGACCACCTCTTCACTTTCTGATGGGACGTCTCTGGATGGGCAATGGCAAATGCCAGTGGCTTGTTTACAGCTAGGCTGGGTGAAATGCTCCGGCCAGTGGACCTGGAAAGACAATGGAGCTACATTAAATCATGGCTGCTGAGGGTTTGTCCTAGCGTGTTTCTCTTCCTGCATTAACTGCAGGAGGAGGGCTGTAGCAAACATCAGCAGCAACCTACCTGCTCTGGATGGGGTGGTTGGTAGTAGAGATAATCCTGAGGAGGAAGATGAGATAGGTTATCTTCTGCTCCAGAGAGTCACAGATATTTCTTTTTGCTTTGCTTTGAGATATTGACTTCAGTTTTATCAGTTACTGTTTCCTGTCCCTTTATTCTTCTAGGCTTCCTTAGCATTTCTCAGCCCTCATTCTTCACAGCTCCATAATATTCCCTTATATCCAGTGTATGCTTCCAGTACACGTGTGAGGACAAAAACCTTTGCCCTCAGAGAAACTCGTGCTGTGCTTTTTATTATCCGTGCTACTAAGTATTCTCCTTCTCTCTGCAGATAGGGCCAAACGCCAAGGAGTTGTTCAGGCTTATGGAGGATTTCATTGATGTCATTGGCTTTCGCATGAAAGATTTCCGGGATTCCTACCAAGTGACGGACAACCTGGGTGAGCTGATTTGCACTCCCTGTGTTGGGTATAGACCCCAGGAAGCTGTAATTGCAGTGCAATGTGCATAACCTGGGAGTTCGGCAAGGAAAGAGGGAAGTCACAGAACCACAGAATCACTGAATCACAGAACCATTTAGGTTGGAAAAGACCTCCAAGATCATCCAGTCCAACCTATAACCTAGCACTACCAAGTCCTTCATTAAACCATGAAGTCAGCAGGTTGTGGAACATTAAAAGGTCTGGGGAAAGACGTGGATGATCGTAACTATGGGGTGGCTTTTCTCCAAATAAGCTAGGACTTCAGCATGAAGAAGAGATGGGCATGGGGAGATTTGAGGGATAGCTATAGAACCATGATTGAAGAACAGATGACAAATTGGGAAGAATTAAGCTGCCTCCTTTTATTTTTTAATACAAGAGCCACACAGCAGCCAATGAAGTGATCAGGCAGCAAGCAAACAGCAGGCAGTATTTGATTTATGCTGTGTGCACAATCACAGCATGGAACTTGTTGCCAGAGGATGCTGCAGAAGCCAGAAAGTACAGATGGGTTCATGATGGGATTAGGAAAATGCACAAAGGAGAGGTCCATTGGTGGCTATTAAAGTTGATGGTCTGGATGCCACCACTAGCTGAGGAAGTCCTGGTGACTGCAGGGAGCTGGGAGGACAGGACAAGAGAAGTTTTGCTTTGTTCTTTCTTACTCTTCTCAAAGCAGCTGCTACTGGCCGCTCCTGGAGACAGGACACTGGAGCAGAAAGACCTCTCTTCTGCCAGGTTTAGTGCAGGCAGGTCCTTTTCAATGCACAGAAGCGTGAGACCTAACAATTCATGTCATCTTCCTTCATACATAAAAAAATACCTGAAGATAGCATCATTCCTAGAGCTACTGAGGTCCATCCTCGTGGTTCTGCTATCTGATTTCCTACTATTGCCTCCAGTGGGTTTTTCAGTGTGCGTGAATTTATTGAGACTGGTGTTGCTTACTGGTTTTATTTGTTGCTTCCTTTTAGTCCTCGGCATTCACAAGCTGCCTGCTAATGCAGCAACTGACATCACCTTCCCCATGAAAGGCTGGAGGGGCATGGTGGACTGGGCCAAGAATTCGGAGGACAAGGTCACTGTCTCCAAGAGCATCCTGTCTTCAGGGCTGACAGGTAGGCAGCACAGTCAGAGCACTCCAGAAGAAAATGTCTTCTTCATTTTCTAAGAGAGGTTCCTTCCATTTGGCTGGTCTTCAAGTTCTCCTTCCAGCTGAGCTAGCTCACAAAAGCTCACCATAGCATTGCTGAGTGCAAATAAGGCTTTTAGATATGGTCAGACCAAAGGTCAAATCTAAATTCCTTGCACAAGTTCAGGAGCAGGTTCAGTGCCTGGATTTGGATGTTTGTCTTCTCTTAAATCAGCAGCATGTTTAAAAAAGAGCAGGAGTCAGCACAAAAACTCAGGGCAACACTATCTTGATGACTGCTTCTTCCAAGGCTTCTGAACCTGTGAAGAAGTGAGAAAAAACCCTGTGTCTGCAGGGTTGGTCTGTTCTTGATGCATGTGGGTACTGAGCTCTGTCTGCAATCCTTTGCAGGGCATGTTGGGTATTGAAATGAGTCTCTCAGGCTTCCCTGAATATGCTGGGTTTCTAACAAGGGTTAGGACCAGTAGTTGTCTCTGTTGGTACCTTATAGGTATGGTTAAGGAGCACAAGAAAGGCAGGTGTAATAGGGGAATGGCCATGTAAGCAAACAATGCTGTAGATGTCCTCCAAGACTGGATCTGGTCCTGGAAGGGCCACCTAAGGATGAGCAGCTGAGGCTTAACACATCAGGCTGAGCAGCTGGTGGGGCTGGGTCTGCTAGCAAAGCCTTTACCTGGATGCGAGCTCCAGCAACCAACACACTTAAGGCTGAAGGAGCCGTAGCGTTTGGCAGGATTGATCCCTGAGTTTTCAAAAGCAGGACCCTAAGATGGGTCTATTACTGGGAAATTGTGGGTTTTTCTTGTAGATGGCCTGGCACTGTGCGTGGCTTTAGTGGCTTTGAGAGCAGGCTGCTGGTTGCTGCATCAGGTTGTGCTGTCCTTCACTGGGACTAAGGCAGGAGACCATGAGTTGTGTCTGTCAGAAGTCCTTTGTCCTTCTCTTCTCATAGCAGGACCTCAAGTCACAGGATTCCCTACCAGGGATGGAAGTAACGCAGCCATCATTTCTACCTGGGGAATCTGAGGCCAAGAAGAGTTAAGTGATACCACTAAGGGTAGACAATGAGTCTCTGGCAGAGCAAGGACCAAGTCCAACAAAACTCCTTCTGTTTTGTTGTGCCTTGAAGATAGCATTATCTTCCTGGAAGAAGTTAGGCCATGTTGGGAGAGTTATTACAGCTTATTTGAGGAGGTTGTGGAGCTTTCACCTTTGGAAACTTTTAATCACTCTGGACAAGCTTGTGGCACCAGACGTAGGCAGAGCTGATCCTGCTCTGGGGCTGAGGGCTGTCCTAGGAAGCCTCACCTGCTTCCCTATGGGGCTGTTTTCCAGATGTCTATTACAAGTATCATTGCAAAGAGATGCTGTAGGGCCGCTGGGCAGTAGGCATTGTGCAAAAAAAAGGTGATGTTTACCCCAAAGGACCAACTGCATATCAGTCCTCACCTCTCCATGGTGTCCTGTTCCACCAGGGCTGCACAGCCCCTGCCTTGTTCAGCATCCCATGCTGGTGATCTCTTTTTGAGGGTTTTCTCCCTTGATTAACAGTGGAGATGCACCTCAATTAGTATTTCTTCTTACCTTTCCTTGGTCACAGAGAATAGGGGCACCTATCCTGAGCAAAGTGATAGAGACAGGCAGCTGGGAGAAACCAAAACAGGCTCCTCACTGCTGGGAGATGACTGCACAGCTGATTTCAGTGGGCCAGCACTAATTTACATAGCTGGGTGATGTGCCCCTGGGGCTGCAGGCTGTGCAAAGGTTGCTGGTGATTGAACATTGCTGGGGAGATGTTACATGGCCAAAAAGCGATGCTGTTCATGCTGGGTAGCACATCAGAGGATTTCACTTTTGTACAACATGACTGGTAGGCAGCTGCACTGTTAGAGATCTGTCCCAGACCAAAAGAGACAAACCTCCAGCTCTATTACAGCCAGGATCCTTTGCCTTCTTGGGAGGGTGCTGTGATACAGCCTGCCCTGTGGGACTTTGGGTTTTGCTTGCTCACAGTCTCATAGGAACACACATTTCTTCTGTAAATGTCCTACTGCATTCTCTTAGCACAAAGAGGGAAAACTCTCTTTGAAGGCAGCAGGATCCCATGTTTGCATAGGGATTTGAGGGAAAGACCAAAAGACTGTCAGCTTTCCTAGAGAAAAAATGCTTATGCAATTGCTCTGCAAGCCTGTCAGTCTCTTCTGGCTTTCACCTATTTCATTTGAGCCCAATTTGACAAAGAAGAAAGACATTTGGAGTTGTGTCTGCCCTGCACTGAGGGAGTGGGTGCATTCTAAGTTCAGCCTCAGTATGAGACATCAGAGAAGCCCCACAGCAGGCTGCTTCCCCAGGCTTCCTCACCTCCAAGTGATTTATTTCCTCTCCCCCTGACAATTCAGCCTCAGGGATGCCTCTGTTGCCTGTGCTTTTTCCAGAGAAGTTCTCGCTATCTGCAGCTGGGCTGCACGAGGCGGAGGAGCAGGCCAAGTGACATGCCCAGAGGTCACACAGATGATTCAGGCCCATCTGGGACCACGGCCCCTGCAGCCTCCCGAGGCAGCACACGAGCTGTGGGGTCAGGCTGGGCACAACAGGACATGTCCCCTTCTCTGCTGCCCTTGTCAGCCCGAGTGCAGCTCTTCTCTCTGATGGCCTAATAGCTGCGGATGAGTCCAAAAGCCTCTGGGTGACTGCAAGAGACCTTCTCGCCCTGTGTATTTGCCCGCTGCGGTGCTGTCAGAGGGATTAGTGGGATTTCTGAATGGGAGAGCACCAGGCCGGTGATTCAGAATGAGTGAGCCTTGCCTGAAGGCAGACACCCAGGGTCAGCCCAAAGGTGCTCATTCCTCCCTTAGGACTCATGGAGATCCAATGTGGTGACAGTGGGCACTTGCATCCCACCATAGTGATGCTGGCAATGGCCATGCCCCAACAGACACCCCCATGAGAGGTCCAGTCCTGCACCTGGCTGTCACCTTCTGTGCCATGGGGTAAACATTTCTCTCTGTCACAGGGCAAGGGAAGGAGGAAGCACAGATCTGAATCCAGCCCCTTCTCTGCCATGCCCTGTGCGTTGTCCTGGTGGGTTCTGGGGGGCAAAAGGGGTCAACTGGGGACAGATGACATCCTGATTGTCTCAGTGCTGTTTTCTTCTTCCCTTTCCTCTGGTGTCTTGCAGAGACGGATGATTCTTCTGTCTTTGTGGTGGGAACCGTGCTGTACCGGAACGTGGGCAACATCCTCTCACTCCAGAGGTAAGAGCTAGTGAGACCACAGCTGCGGTACTGTGTCCAGCTCTGGGCCCCTCAGTATAAGAGACATGGATGTGCTGGAGAGAGTCCAACGAAAGGCCACCAAGATGCTGAAGGGCCTGGAGCACTTCCACTATGAGGAGAGGCTGAGAGAGCTGGGGAGGCTCAGTCTGGAGAAGATGAGGCTCAGGGAAGCTCATCCATGCCCATCCATACCTGCAGGGAGGGTGCAAGGAGGATGGAACCAGGCTCTTGTCTGTGGTGTCCAGCAACAGGACAAGAGGCAGTGGGCACTAAATGGAACACAGGAGGTTCCCCCTGAATATTGAGAAGCACTTCTGTGCTGTGTGGGTGGTGGAGCGCTGTGACAGGATGCCCAGAGAGGTTGTGGAGTCCCCATTCTTGGATATATTAAAAAAAAAATCTCTTAAGCAACCGTTTCCACGTGTCCCTGCTTGAGCAATGGGGTGGGACCAGAAGACCTCCAGAGGGCCCTTCCAACCTCAACCATTCTGTGACTCTATGAAGAGGGGTCTGCCTGGGGAGGGCAAGCAGCTGGCAGTACCACCAGGTTTTCCTGCTGATCGCAGAGCCCCGGTCTTCCAGGGAAACACCAAAGGTGCGACGTGGCAGGCTTTGGCTCAGTGATGCAAATGTTTTGACCCCCACCAACTGATATTCAGGTGGGACCACGCTCGTGTATATCAGACTTTGCTTGCTGGAGGGGCAGGAAGGCTTTCTCCCACCCGCGCAGCCCTGGTACAAGGGGATGCCCTGTGCTGGTGCTGCTGCAGCCCTGCCCACTGGCTGCCTGCTCTGTGCCACCCCTCGCCCTCCATGAGTGGGTGCTCCTGCTTCCTTCCCCATCACGAGGGCGTTGGGGGGGCTTAAGAGATAGGGGCATGGATGACCAGCTGCCCTGATCCTGCCAAGCTACCGGGGAGCTGCCAACCACGCCGAGCCCTTCAAGAGCATCACAGCAGGACAGACTCGGGGAGAGGAGAGGAGTGGAGCAGCACGCTTGGCTGCACGTCTACCATGTTCCTGGCCACTGCAAACCGCCTCGGGCACCGAAGCTTTTGTGTTCAGCACTCACTTTCCTTTTCTTCTCTCCCTTTCTCTTGCTATTTCACTCTTTTTTTTTTTTCTGAGGCTGGTACTGAGGCAGTAAATTCAGCATCCTAAGGCACCTTCTAAATCTGTTCTGCACTGATTAGCGTGAGCCCATTTACCATAAACACCAGGGCATCTCTTCTCACTGATAATCATTTAAATACCTACAGATTTAGCGCTGGCAATGGCAAAAGAGCTCCAAGTGAGTGCAGAGAGGAATTAGCAAGCCAGCCAACTGTATTCTGTAATATCTTCCATTACAGCACTGGGAATTAGATCAGAAGGGCAATAAACATCATTGGCTCAAATGATCCAGTGGTATTTCAGCGTTTTCTGGCCAAGCAGTGAATGAGCTCCAAGAATCAGCAGCTGCAGCACCACAGCCTCCGAACAGCATTCCCGCGGGAGATCTGATTTAAGACATTCCTTAATTAAAGGACAGTCCCTCTTTAAAAAATCCAGAGTCCTGAATCACCTGTGGCTATACAAGGCAAAAAGAAAAAGGAGGTAATAGAAGCAGCAGCAGAGCAGTACCTCTTAATTCAGCACTGTGCAAATGGACACAGCAAGAAAAAGGGGAATGGCTTTAAATAACTGCAGCTGTGTAGCACCTGCCGATGGAGTAAAAATATTTCTGACCACAAAGGATAGCAGCTATTCCTGGGTACACGTGAGCATATTAAGGACCTACATCCTGGTTTTGACCACATTGGCTCAATGCAGAGTGATTTTTTCTTTTATNTATATATATATATGTAATGTAATGTAGATTTAACTCATCAAACTGCACCAGCTGAGCTCTTCCTAATTGTCCCAATTTACCTCCCCAAGCAGCAATCCCTTATCTCAGCCACACGTTGCCCTGTCCCCTCGGATCCAGAGAGCCCCGTGGTTCTTGGCAGCTGTGACAGTCGAGATGGGGACATGAAGGACATGAGCGGCGCTCGGTCCCAGCTGGACCCTGCTGCAGAGGATGCGTGCAGCAATCAGAGAATCACCAACCTGATGGCCCCGTGTAGAAACCGGCGTGTTTACAGCTGTTTGCACATTCTTTATGGCCACGCAGGAGCGCTCTGAGCTCATCTGACCTCCTGCCCAAGCCCGAGCTTGGTGTGTTTGGTTTCCTTCCCAGAAGCTCGGCTGCAGCATGTTTTAGGCAAGACAACTCATCTTCTTCCTGAAAGATTCCCCGTGATGCTGAGTCCCTCACCTCCCCCGGCAAGCTGCTCGGATGCTTAATTATCTTCTCTGGTAGGGGACCGGCTCTTGTTTTAAGGCTGAATTTGTCTAACTTCCACTTCCAGGCCTGGAAGTGGTCTGGGTGAGTGGGTGACTGAAAAGTCCCCCACTATCAGATGCCTCCTCCACATGCAAGAAACTGGCAGACTTGCCTGTCAACAGCCATCTCCTGGCTGGTTTTCCAGCACCGGGATCAACGTTGTGTCTCTCCTTTGAACTCTCTCCACTGTTTCCCCAGCCAGAAGTAGAATTGAACCCAATGGTCCAGAGGCAGCCTGACAAGGAGGAGTGCAGCGAAATGATGACTGCTTCATCTCCTTGATCCTGCCCAGGATGACTTCTGACCTTTCTATCAGAGCTCTTCATGCAGAAGTCAATCTGCCTGGGTACATTTTGGGTCGCCGCTTCCCCAGCAAAACCACTAGCTTTGCACGCAGACCTAGCACTTTTCAGGTGCAGATGTGTTTCCTGACTCCTGGATGCACTGGGATAACTTCTGGTTGGGCTGGGACTACCTGACTGTTTAGTGGTCTGCATGGGAGCATCTTCTGTGTGCTAATGAGTTACCACACTGAAAAATCAAATCCTTCTGCTTCCATGTACTACACCAATCTTCATGTGGTCTGCAGCCTTTAGAAGGATGTTTCCATGTCATATAGGTTGTTCATACAAATATTGAACAGTGCTAAAGCAAGAACTGACCCTTCCAGACCCAGCTACTAATGAAGCCACGCATGGATGTTCACCTTTCAGCAGCTCTAGTTTTTAGCTTTTCTACAACTGCCTACATTTCAAAGCTTACAGCTGATATTTACTCCCTTTGACTTCCCCCTTTACTCATCCACTGTAGGCTGATTTTTGTGCTTCATTGCTTCTTCCCCACTTCTTTTCTATTTTAAAATTAGTATTTTTTTCTTTAACTTTCTAAAACAGTGTTGTTGTTCCCTCTACTGTTGGTGCATTATTGTCTTTCTAAGCATCCACTTACACATCCTTGGATGATTCCAAGTTTATTTTGTTTTGGATGTTGGTGTTCTTTTTAAGTTTATTATTATTATTATTATTATTTTTAACCCTTTTGCTCTTAAGCAAGTCCATTTTTTTTCCAGATAATCATTTTGTAAAAGGAAGATAAGACCCAGACAGAAAAGTGAAAGGTTTTGCCAATGCCAGTAGACTTGGTGAAGTTTTGGATGGGGAGGGATTTCCCTTGGCCATCGGTGCAGGAAGGGCTGGGAGCAGCCTGATGCTCGGCTCCCACTCTCCTACCGATTCCTTCATCATAAACTTTGAAGGGCAGCATTTTCAGCTGCTGGCCAGAGGGACCTTTTACATATTTAGACACCTGATTCTTTCCCTGCTGCAGAAATAGCAGGATCCCCTGTGTATTTAGATGTCCAGTAGCCAGTGAAGTGCCTACAAAGAGTTTGACTTTTCAGGGAACAGGAGCACAGTTATGGGAGATATCGCCTCCCTTACTGCCCCTCTTGACAGCCGAATCTTAGGCCTGCCAGCATTATTAAAGTATTTGTCTGGCATGGACGTTTAAACATCCACACATGAGAGGCTTGGCCTCTTTGTATTTGCTTTTGATCCTCAGAGGCTGGAGATACACGTCTGTGCCTCTAGTAATGAGCTTCAGATGGTGTCCCAATGACCATCCATGCTGTTAAAGGCCGCCATGGCAAACTTGTACTGCAATGCAGATTAAGTGAGCCTTTGAGAGAAAGAGAGAAAGAAGAGATTTATTTATTTATTTATTTATTTGATAAGGATATGAAATGAACTCTGTTTCTTCATGTCAGAGCCAGGAAATGTGTCTGGGACCATTTCATTGCCAGGATAGATACAGTCTTTAAGTCCAATGGCTATAGGGGTTTATAATGTGTTTCATAAATGGTCTCATTCCTGCGGGAATAAATGTAGAGTGGCTGTGAGGGGAGCTTGAAGGGCAGAGGGTGGGGTCCATCACCAGCAAACATCTTAGATAGCATTTTAAAGTAATGGGGCCAATTCCTTCTGCCCTGTATTCACTACACCTTGTACCACCAGTGATGAACGCAGTGGGGCTCACTGTTTTGCAGAGGGGTGCAGTGGGATTCACCACTTTTTCCCAGCCCCCATTAAAGCACATCTTTTCACTTTTCTTCCCAGGAACAGCACTATTCTAAACTCCAAAGTCATCTCTGTGACTGTGAAGCCATTTCCCCGGTCTCTCCTCACCCCCTTGGAAATTGAATTCTCCCACCTGTACAATGTAAGTCTTCCCTGGGAACCTGCACCATCCCACATCTGTGTTTGTTTCTGCATAGCAGGAATGAGTTGTTGCAAGGAAGGATGCAGTTTTGCTGGGCTCCTGAGCCACCTTTGCCACTGCAGGACCCTTCAATCTCCCTTCATCCAGGCTGCTGGGGCACTTGACTGCCACCCTGAGATCAGGCTGGTGTTGGTGTCCTCTTGTTGCTCACTGCTGAGGATTCACTGTATGGGTCAGCCTTGCAAACCTTGTCTCCTCTGTGCTCCTTGCTCAAGCGTTGCCAACGCAGGAGGAGTGTGATGGCACTGCTTGCACAGGGAAACACGGGCATATTTGTCCCAAATTCACATCATTTCCCTGTGAGGCATGGTTGTGGGCAAAAAAACTGTACACTCATCAAAAAATAGGCTATGACAGTGATCTTCCTGGGTGAAGGAAGAGGGAGGGGAAACGTTGCTTTGATTGATGCTTGCAATGTTCTTTGCAGATATTACTAGAGACATGACTATTCCTGTTGTGATCAGTGCTGTAAAAGGCAGATGAAGATCCCCTCCAGGTTGCCCTGCCCAACCCCAAGCAGATATATGTGATGGACATTTACATACCCCCAGGCCTCTTCTTGTTGTGGGTTTCAGATGTCCTCCTGAGGCTCTGGAACATGAGTGTTAGATCTGTCATGTATTTGCTTTGGGCCTTCCAGGAAGAATTTTCACAAGTGCTCTAAGACAGCTGCAGAAGTAATGATAAACCTCTTTCAGGGGCTTTAGCACACCTGGCCTCCTCCTGGGGGGTTGTGGCTCTTCAGAGAACTGTGTCCCACAGAAGGATGTGGTGTATTTGATCCACTTTCCAGAAGGGAGCAGCAAAAGGATTCTGTATGAGAGGAGGGAAGAGGAAGAGCATCAGTAGGAGGAGGCAGGAAAGACGTGGAGTCAATTCTTGTGCTGATGGAGAGCAGAGCGAGGCCCATTTTAATTTCACCTTTCAAGCCAAGGGTGAAAGACAGTATTCCAGGGACTCATATCTGTGACTGTCTGGCTGGAGCATCTCAGACACACCATGCTTAGAGTAGTGGAAGTTGTTCAACAGGACCTGAGTAGTTCTTTCTTCTCGCTCCAAATACCCCATAAAGAGCACAGCACTGATTTGCTTCCTTTTTCCCATTCTTTTCTCCTGACAGGGAACCACCAACCAGACCTGCATCCTGTGGGATGAAAACGATGGGTGAGTTTCATGGCTTTCTCTTTATTCTTGTTCTTTTTGGGTGAAATCATATTTTTAACAGTGATGTGTCAGGCTGGTGCAGTTGCTTGCACTCTTTACTCGGCTTTTTCTTGCATCAACCTCCATGGCTGGCAAAGCCCTTTGCCCTGGTGGGGACCACTCCTTCCTTCACACAGATGCATCTCTTCTTCTGTTGTAAATTAGTGCCAGTTAAACTCGGTCTTAACAACTTAGATGTTGTCAGTGTAGCCCATGAAGGGACCTGTGTGCTGAGTATCATGTACCTGTACCAGGGAATCACCTCAGTCTGAGCAGGGATGTTATGTGTGCTTCTGCTCACAGAATGCAGGGATGTTTGCGTTTTCCTTTGACCCCAGCCTACATTTTGCAAGAGTGGCTTCTCATGTTGACTCTTCCAATTTTGTATGTTGCAACATGAGGAATATGTGAACTGAGACCCAGGCCCATGGAGTCATCTGCTGATTGCTCTAAATTGAGCTTGACATAGCAGTGTTTGGCTCTCTTCAACGCTCACACCAAACTGGGCACCATAAGAAGAATAATGCAAAATCAGAGCTCACTGTTGCAAATATAGCGTGCTGCGGTGAAGTAGCTGTTGTGTTACTGTGCTATAATAATAAGATTTCCATGAGGATTCGTGCCATAGCTGACTCTGATCAGGATGCCTTTAGTGATGTGATTGCGGTTAGCAGGGAAAAAAATCCAGAGTTACTACAAAGTGTCGGGACCATAAATCCCATATGGAGAATAGTTGCCAGAGAGTTTGTATCTTAAAAAAAAAAAAAAAGTACATTCTGATAGTGTGGTCTTAAATCCTGAAGGAACTTGGCAAAGATCCAAAGTGTTTGATTTAATGGTGTTTTTACTTCGTTAACTTTTGCATCTCGGTTTGAGGACCAACCTGACTCCTTTTCTGCTTACACTCAGTTTCTCTCCTTGAGAACTCATGCATTTGGCACATACTTCTGCTCTTATTATTATTTATTATTATTATCTGCAGCATCTGAAAAATGATTTTATTCTTCTTCTTTTATGCTCCATTAAGTAGAATATACACACATAGGCGGGCAACATATTTGCAGTCAGTTCTTGTTGGTCTGTGATTAATATGGCATGTATGAGTGGATCCAAATAAAAGCTGAAGAACCCAAGGGAGCTCTGAGCTTGTGAAATCACATCCAGGTTATACCCCAGGGCAGCACTGGTCCCTCTGGGTTATAGTGAAAATTGCTCCAGCATTACAGGATGGTTGGTATTCAAGAGCAAAGTCTGGGCTTTGAGCGCTCAACTGACCTCACGCAGCAGGACAGAGGTGAAATTAATAAACTGGGATTGTATTACATTACCTATGTGCCCGAGCAGAGGGTTGTCTATAGGTGGGCAGACTCAGGAGGAAGCTTGGACAGGAGCTGGCCTGCAGGATCGAGTCTGCTGTCTCTCCATGCTGGAATGGGATTAAAGCACTTGTGTACTACTCCGGTTTTTGGCAAGTAAAGGCAGAAGCTGGAACCAATGCCCCTTCTGGTCTTCACACCAGCTTGTTTTTGTGTGTGTGTGTTTTTGTTTTTGTTTTCTTTGCTTTCTATCATATTTTTTGCTTT
This sequence comes from Anseranas semipalmata, assembly GCA_013399115.1. Taxonomy (NCBI): domain Eukaryota; kingdom Metazoa; phylum Chordata; class Aves; order Anseriformes; family Anseranatidae; genus Anseranas; species Anseranas semipalmata. Next base: position 519,919 of record VXAA01001113.1, read on the forward strand.
CATAACCCTATCTAGCAAGAGGGTTATGTCCAACAGCTTGGAGGTATCTGCTTCCTGTGCTCAGAGCTAGACTTACTCCCTTTAATTATTTGTAGTATGAAAAAGAAAAGAACAAAATCCAGTCCATACATGGCTGGATGTACAGTGATGGCATTCAGACCGGGTACATATCTGCCAGAGATGGCACTGAAACGTGCCCAGGGTGAGCAGCATGAAGGGCTGCCCAGTGCTGAACGTGGCCTGAGAAGCTCGAATGCCATTTCTGATCTGGAGGCAAAGCAGTGCTCAGTGCTGCACCATCACCTCTGCCTTGTCCTGGGAGGTCTGGTTGCTCCGCATGCTTGCTCCCAAGGTTTGGCAGCTTGTTCGGCGGCTTGTCATCTCTCTGCGAGCGCTGGATGTTAGGAATGCTTTCAGTCTAATCCTTGCAACTCCACGGCATCAAAGGATGGGCTCGTAGCTAGGAGTGAAGCAGGCAATTTCTTGGCACTGGCATCGTGGCTCAGTTGTCGAGGCTGGTTTCCAAACCCCCAGCAGATTGGTTGCACAAATGTTACTGCTAAGACTCGGCTTTGTGTGTGTGTTGGGGGGGGGGGGCACGCACGCACGTGTTTTCAACCAACAACATTTGCAATCTCAAGCAGCTGAAATCTCCAAAATGCTGGTGTCAGCAGATTTTGCAAGGGGATGTTCCAAAGCTAGATCTGATCCTGTGAGCTCTGGCAACGGGAGCTGCAAAGCTGTTTGCACAACATTTTAAAGCTGATTTGCTCCCACTGCTGCCTCCTGGGAAAGTCTAATGAAAGGCAAACTATGCAAACCCTATTCTCCAGGACTGAATGCTCACCTCAAGCTTGAGCTGCACCCTGGAGCTGTCACGGGTTTTAGATCCCAGTTTTAGATACGCGTTTCCTGTTCGGAGTAAGGATTTTTTAGGTTACCCTGGGTCTGTTGCCTGGTACATGGTTGAGATCATGCTTGGCGACTCAGCCAGAAAATCCTGAGGTTCAGTCACATTTACATGGGTTCCCCTTGGCTCCCACCTTCTCCTTCCTGCCACATCTTTCTCGCCTATTTTGTTTTTTAATTGGAAATTATCCCACTGATTGGTCTCATAAGATGGTTGTGCAAGTTGGTGAATCTCAGGAAATCCTGTTTCCCAGCTCTGACCAATTTAATGGCTCTACAGCTTCTTTTCCCATGGTTTTCACCCTGCCTTATTCCCCACACAACCACACTTCTGTCCCTTAAGCTGGCTCCTTTGCTGGCTCTCCATGTTCCTGCTCCAAGGCTGGCTGGCCACGGGGACTTCCCTGTGTCCCCCATCACCCATCTGAGGCTACAGACCTTGGCTTCCAACCTCCATCTGATTGCAGCGGACCAACCTCTGGATTTATCCCCTTGCATCCGACGTGACCGACCAGGTACAGAGGCAGGAAACTGAAAGCAATCCTCATACGAGAGCTCCTGCCTGTTACCGCAGCCATGTGAGCTTTCAGTCCCATCCAAAACATGCTGTGGCCCTTTAAAGGCCACTTAAAATCCATGGGCCATGAAGGGTTGAACTGTAAAATTGCAATTAAAACAGACAATTATCATGTGGGCATGTGCTTCCTCCAAGACGGAGTTGTTAGAGCACATTAAAAAAAAGGAAGAAACCCCCAGTGTTCATTCATTTGCATTTAGATAGATATTTAAGCTAGTATTATTAATAATGGATTTTTGATTTATTAATCCCAGCCCCTACAAGCGACTATTAGATTCGTGGGTGGCACCCCTCCATCTTTTTTCTCTTCCTCTTGCCCCCAACTCCTCACACCATCAAATAAGAGGGGAGAAGATCAGAGACTAATTTCTGTTGTGTTTGGTGCTGCAAGTATGATTAATGAGCTTAGCACCGGCTGGGTAATTGAAAGTTGAAATCAGAGAATGATTTGGGATTCTCTGGCTCTCCTCCAAGGGTATTCATCTGGAGTAATCATTAGCTGCTTAACTTCAGCCCTGCTGAAGTTAAAACCCAGGCAGGATCTGGTCTCGTGCTCCCTCTTTCTCCTGCTAGGGCAGGATGGATGGAGTTGATGGATGCGGTCATCTTATGTGCTTTCATGTTCTTCTGCGTCGCCAGATTTTTATTTCTCACATGCCTTGGTTTGGTGCACAACAGGGATGCCATGTGGCAAGTGGAAGGAGGAGCAGTTGCCAAAGTTTGTTGTTTGTGGTGGCAGCATTGCTTCATGGGTTGTTACTACCTGCTGCCAGAGACAGACCCACAGCCACAGCTTAATGCTAATTCTCCCTCCCAGCACATCCCACCCCGGTCACAGCAGGGACAAAGCCAGCCATATTTGGTGTTTTGTCTCATGGTGCATGACAGAGCATCGTCCCATGCAGGTGTGAGACCCAGTCCTGCAGAGGGTGGGATCCAGCAGCTCTGCACCGCCAGGGGACCTCTCATCCCACAGGGACTGAAGGGCAGCTTGCTCTTAGAGGAGCTGGCAGGCTCCAGCCACCAACTCTTCTTCACTTCCCTGTCTCCAAGACGAGCATAATAACAGCTAGGCATTATGCTAACTGCTCTTGAGAGACCTTCTGAGCCTTCACAAATATTTGCATAAAGAGCTTTTTGCTCTCAGAAGAGAAAATGCCTCGGGAATCTGTGGTTTTAATTCAAGGACACTCTTACCTTCCCCTGGGAAAGATCTGTTTCAGTAATTAAAGCCTTTAACCTATCTAGCTTAGGAAGTGCAGACCTCACTGTTTACGAATGCCCCGTGCACGGCAAGGTTGGGCACGGAGAAGAAGGTGAGCAGTGCCGCAGTGAGTGGTACAAGGCGGAACCACATCCTCCCGGCTCTGGCCTGGGTCCGATCCCCAGCCAAGGTCAGGCAGAAATCTCACCCGAGGGTTCGCGGTTGCACGGAGCAGTGTTTTATGACGCTGCCAGACAGAGCAGACTATCAATCTGTTCCTCTTTGGAAACGTATATGATCCTAAAATACAGCTCACAGATGCTGAGGACAGACCTGCTCGTGGGTTCTGTTCAGACAGGCACTGCCTGAGGCGTGAGTTGTGTATGGGTCCTGCAAGGGTGGTTGGTAGGGCTATGTGGGCCAGGGGTTGGCAGAATTAAAGGTGATCCCACAGAATTGCAGTCCACAGGCAGAGCTCTGCAGGGTTGTATTAAGCTTTGATTTCTTGTCTGGAACAAGTCATAGGAGCCCAAAAGCATCCTAGGAGGAGGTCCAGCCACCTCACGAATACTGCAGTGCAACTGATTTACCTGAAATTCTTAATTTCAGGAATGGGATGTCCAATCTCTAATCTACACAGTCCCAAGCTGTCCGAATTCCCGGCTGTGTGTCCTACACGAATACAGGAAAGCTGCTCACTGCTGCATGCTGCAGTGCAGCGCGAGGAGCAGGATGCAGCCTAGGCTGTGTGGCCTTCGCCCTGCTTGTTGAAAGTCTCTGATGCATTGAATGAAAAGAAAAGCATGAATTTTTCCTTCCCTGTGCTTTCCAGGTTTTAATGCAATCCCAGTCCTGGTGGTTACTCATTCATTTCCTTTGGAGCACGTGTACAATAGGTCCATTTCTTCTAGTGCTCCCCGCACAGTGTCACAAGAGAGGGTTCGTTTCTATAGCATCCCATGGAGACTTTACATTGGCCCATCATATCCGTCTCCAAATATCTGCCTTTTGAAAGAAAGTTTCTCAACAGCAGGAAGCAGCTTCCTTTTTTCTTTTGCACATCACCCAGTGCATTCCTGGCCTTGCCACAGCTGCAGATCAAACAGTAACACGGCTTGCCTGCGTTGACAAAGAAGGGTGAGTCCACCGTGATACAGATTGGAAGGGAAGTCTGCCCCGAAACCCCATGAGAAACCAGTGCACTCCTCTCCTCTTTGGACCTATGCGTGGCACATTATATATTATATTTTCTACTGCAACACTCCAGCCAGATGTGCGGGAGCAACACTGCCAGCGACGTGTCCTTCACGTGATCCTATGCAGGGCACCTGTGCTGGGCTTTGCCAGTGCTGGAACCCCCGTTCCAGCTCCCTTAACTAACATCGTCAGTTTGGGCCCCAGTTGCAAATGCTGCCTCTGCATGTTCCCGTGGAGGGACTACAAGCCTCACTATGCCACACCATGGCGTGCAGGGAGGTTGATTTGAATTGTGCCCACACCCATTAGTTCCCCTGTGTTAAACCCAGTTGAAAGTAACCCTAATTCAGCCTAGCTGACTGTACCTTCAGCGTGCACCCAGGCAGATTGAGTTATGGCCCCGAGAGCCCCTTTTTAGCACTAAATGAGAGTAGCCACAGCGGGGCTAACGCAGTGAAACCAGGTCATGCCGCTTCCCTGCTTGCTCTCAGGTGGATGAGTCCAGGGCAAGCCTGGCCCTGGTGCTGCTGGAAGCACAGCGCAGAACTGCTTCCAGGGGCTCTTTGGCCTCTGCTAAGCGACTCCCCAGCAGTCAGCATTGTCTGTGGGACTGGGAAAAGCAGGAGCTGGCTTTTTCTGCAGTGCTTTTCACAGCACAGGATGCAGGAGAAGCCGAGCAGCACGGCACAGGGCTTCTGCTGCCTGCCAGCAAAGCATGGTTTAATAGCTCTTGACAGAAGGGAAAGAGAGGATTCAGAGGCTCTGAATGAAATGCTCCGGCTTCTCCTTTGCTTTCCTTGCAAAGTGGTCAGGAATATGGATGGAATAAATTAATTCTCGTAATGGAACTGGCAGCACTGAAGTCTGGAAGGTGCCCTGTTGGGAAGAGGCTTTGGGTTCAGCAGGGCAATTCCCAACCTTGACCCAGTGCTGGGTGTGTGCTGCGAGCCAGAGCACCACGGGGATGAGGACAGCTTGTGTGTCCCCATGTGCGTGTGCTTCTGTGTTCACATACAGGTATGCGTGCAAAACGCGTGCAAGGATGTAACAGGGTGAGTGTTTGGGAACAAGTGAGTGCTGGTGCCTGCCTGTGGGTGCGGACACATGTCAGTGTTTCTGTGCATAACCGAGGCTGCAGGGCCTCGGTGACCACCTGCCATGGAAGTGTGGCTGCTGAGGGTGTCTGGTGACACGTGGTGGCAGCCCAGCTTGTCCTCCTGGGTTGTGTGAAGCAGAAAGATGGGCCCTCCACCCATTCTCTGGTGCATTTCTCCTGCATTTCTCTTGGTGTTTGCCTGCGTAGTGCCTTGTATGTGCTGAGAATGTAATAACGCAGCGCAGGCAACGGTCTGTGCTGGTGGAGAGCTCTGATTCCCAGCTTCAGGCCTTTGAGGGCAGAGTGAAAAAGGAGGCTGGAGAAGCTCGAAGCCCATCCTTGGTGTGCTCTAACTCCAGTGGGTCAATAGCCAACAGGGTGCAGCTTTGAAACAACTTCAAGGCGGGCTCAGGTGTATGGAGGGGAGACAAACATCTGCGGTGTCAGGATGCTCAGCACCTTACATGCACAAAATTCAGGGCAGAGTGGCTGTACCTCCATGCACTTTTTTGCTGGATTGATTTATTCTCCCTTTATGAGTGCAAAGAAGCCTGTCTGGATCCAGAGGAGGAATTCCCTAATGGTCCTGTCTCTAAACCTACAGATCTTAGCAGGTCTGTGTCCTTTGGAGCATTGTTTCTCTTTGCTGGAAGCTGGAGGCTGCAGAGCAGCCTGTGCGTAGCATGGGGAAGGTGTGATATGACCACAAGCATCTCGGACCAGGGCTGTCCAAAGCACAAACAATCAGCACTAGGTGGAAGCTCAGACAGGTTGTGCCCTCTCAGTCTCTGATGAGAACACAAGAAAAAGTTTCCCCATCAGGCTTTCTTGCTCAAATTTCTTGCAAGACGGAGCCAAATTCTGATGAACGTCTCAAAGTGGCTCATTTCTGATAAAATCCATGAACTGCACAGGATGCAAGCCAGACATAGCAATACATATCCTAATTGCAACCATTTTAAACTGCTAAAACAGCGGGGGCTCAGTTTTAATTAAAATCTCTTTACCACCATGTACGAGTTTGTCTTAACCAGCTGGGCTAAAGAAAACCATCCTGAGTTGGTATTTCTGATGGGTTTCCTACCTGCACTGTGAAGCAACCACAAAAGGACAACACCACGTATTGCAGAGCCCAGGCAATGGATTGCCCTGCAGTGGGGAAACTAACGGGGGGGACAATATTGCCCCTTCCCATCCCAGATACCTTGCAGAGCTCTGGCTTTAATGATGGGAGCCCACGGGACATGGCAGGGTGCAGAGACAGGTTCGTGTGTCCATCCCATTGCTTAAGGATGGGTAGGACTGACGGATGCGCTGGGAAATTGCTGAGAATCAGCACACTGTGAATAAGGGTAGGGAGAGCTTGACCCCATTTTTAAAGAGGAGAAAAGGGCTTGTTTGCATTTTCACCTGACTGCTTGTGCACCGTGCTAGGAAGTGAAATGTTCTGTTAAAATATAACAGCAAAAAGAGGACACTGTGCCTGGGATACAGCCTTCATCTAGTGATGAACTTTCTGTGTGTCTGGGCAAATCAATGTAAGCTTTGTGCCTCAGTTTTCCCTGAGCCTGCTGCGCTAATAACATCCGACAGCTCTTTTAAATGTCATGAAATCTAAGAATGAGGAGCTCCATTAAGTGACATTAAATAGGAAAAATAAATGTTATTACTTATTGCTGAGAATTGAGTATCTAAACGTGAGATTTATGTTTGAACTTGTCATGCCTGTGAGATGAGCCCACATCGTGTCAGCTTTGCCCATCGTGTCTCGGTCGTGTGAGCAGCAGCAAGCGATGCAATGCGAATTTTAGCCTTCACGAAGTGGAATGGGACCACGCAGGCTCAGGGCGATTGCTGCAAGACCAAGCATGTGATCACAGAGGACACCTTCACGTCCAGCTAAAGCTGAAGGTGGCCTCTGAGCCGCGTGGCGAAGCACATTAGCTAACGCATGCAGGAGCCGACCAGTTCTGTCAACTGGCTCGGTACAGGGAACGACAGCTTCTCCCACCTCAGGGAAAACCATCGTCTTGCGTCTGACCTGCTGCTGGAGCTGGAAGATCACGCAGACCCATAGGGCAGGTGGAGCTGAGCCCTCCTGGGAGGCAGCGGGCAAGGCTCTCCTCCCGGACACCAAGGGGATGAACGTCCCGGGTTGGAAGGACAGATCCTCTTCACCCTGACCCGTGGATTTACCGGAATTCACTTTAACCCTCTGTCAGGAGCCGCAGAAAGAAAAATAACTGACACAGCAAGGCCAGAAGGCCCCATTAACCGCTCTGGGCTGTAACACGGTGTGTAATGATTTTCAGACTTGTCAAGGCCCTTTCCAATGCTTTGCAAATACTTTGATTCAATTACAATAATGACCCTTTGGATCACGTGTATTAATCTCCCGGAGCTGCCCTCTGCTTCAGGCCAGAGCTGCCTCTCAAGGTGGTTTAATGTACGCAGGTAATGGTGTGGTGGTTAATCAGGCAGGGGAGTTGTTGCCTGACAGAAGAAATTCGCTCTTCACTGGAGCCTGGTGCCTTGCAGGGAGGCTCCAAGCCTGACCCAGCAAGATCCCAGATCTCCCTAGGGTGAAATCTGCAGGTCTGGGGACAGCCTTCCTTTCTGATGTGGATGGAAGTGCAGACAGCAAGGCAGCTGGGAAGCACATCCGTTCCCCTCGCCTTTCGGGGATGCATCCCATCTACCCACCAGCTAGCCAAGGGGACAAGAACAGCGTTAAGGGAAAGGTTCGTAACTGCAGGGATGAATTATGGCCTGTCCTCAAAGTCCTGACTGCTGTCACCTACAGATGGAGAAGGAGAAGCTGCAGGAGTGAGTTATCCACTGTCACCAAGGAGCAGAGCTGAGCCAGAACCCAGAGCTCCCGTCCTCTCCCATGGCTCTGCTGGTGGCTATAGACAAAAGTCAGCTGCGTCCCAAACCACGAGAACACGATGCACGGGAGACCAGAGGAGGCGAGGATCCAGGAGAACACTTAGTTTTTTGCTGTGGATGTTACTTATTTAATGGTGGATTTAGCTCATCTCTCAAATCTTAAGGAATGCAGAGCATCCTTCAAACCTAGGCAAGGCTCCTAAGCGATCTAAGGGCACCCCGCAGGATTTGGCCCAGGGATCACCAATATGCATGTGATTTTTATTTTTATTTTTATTTTTATTTTTATTTTTGGTCTGATTTCAGCCTTAATTCTACCAACACTGGGGCTGGGGCACAAGTACTGAAAAGGGCTGTCTGCAGGTCTTTGGGATGTCACTTGGGACATATGTGCCTTCTGTCTTCCATAGGGGCCAAATGAAAGCTGCAGTGATGTATCAGGGGCTTTCCAGGCCATGTGTCCCATGCATGGGTCAAAACTGTGCTGGCTGGTGTGCTGACGTTTAATAGCATGTGCCAAGGGTCTGTTTAGTCGTGATGTGGCCCAGAGCAGGAACACGGCAGAGCTCTGCAGTGCAAATACCTAAAATCCAGGCTGCTTCAAGAACAAAGTGTCTCCTGGAGCTTCCGCAAGCATGGTGATGCAAGGAGAGCAGAGGGAGCTCCCAGTGTCTAATATTACTGAAGGATCTGGGTCCTAGCTGGGAAAATCAGCCTTCAGCTGCAGAGATACCTGGAGGGGAGGGCTTTTTGATGCCTAAGGTATAAATTACCCCTGCCAGCACATGGGGAGCTAGCATCAGCGTAGTGATGGGCAAGGCTGTGGCACACACAGCTGTGGTGTGTTGCAGCTGTAGCATTTTGCAGTCAGTAATGTTGCACTGATCAGTCCCAGCAGAGACTCTGCTGTTCATCCCCATGAGGACCAGCTTAGGGTGAGGAGGGAAATTAAACTTTAAGACTCCTGCAATGTAGCAGAAGAATTAAAAACCTGCAGCTCAGGTGTGGCATTGACTTAGCATGAGGGAGCAGACACAGCAAGATCCCTGTGCCCACGCAAGGAATGGTGTGGAGATGATGGGGAGGTCCATCCCCTCGCAGTGTCCTCGGGGGTATTACATTAATGGGACAACAGCAATTTTGATATTTTTCTTGTAGCTATAAGAAGAAATCTGCACCCACCCCCTTCTTGGAAGCTGCTGCTTTTCCGTCCATTTAGGCATTGGTGTCTCAGAAGCATTGTTACAAATGGTACCGTGGCGTTGGGCATTTCCCCGCTTCCCAGTTCATTTCCACCCAATTCATTCAGTTTACAAGTGCAAAAGATGCTTCTGCTAATTGCCAGCTCTGCTGGCTCCTCCTGGGATCTGGGAAGCAGCTGAAATTGTCCTGACTGCTCCATCTTCAGCAGCAGTAAAGAGCCGCTGCCGCAGCCGGCGAAACAGGACTTGCATGATTCCTATTACTGTCATGCCTGAGTATTTCGCAGCCTTCGATGTGCTGTTATTGCAACTAGAGCTGAACAAAAGCCCTCCTTTTCTAGGTCAGTTATAGTTCTGAAGTTTCTGTAGCATTTATGTTTACCCAGATTAATGTTTTAGGAGAGTTTTGGTGAGCAGAAAAGGCTGGAGAAAGGCAAGTGTCATTTTGTTTCTGAGGCTTCTGATGGCATCAAAATGCAGCAGAAGTGACAGTAACTCTCAGAGCATTTCTGCTGCTCCGAGGCTGGAGCCACGCAGGGACCTGCTCTCAGGTCCCCTTGAACATGGGACTGGCAAGGAGCGCGTTTGTTTTCCTGGCCTGCCTCCCAGGAAAGCTATCTGAAGATGTGGCCAGCTTGCGAGCAGTATTCCTTCACTCTGACATCGCTCGTCATCTCGGGAAAGAAAGAGGGATCAAACAGGGGGATGGAGTGTGAGCTGTCACATCCACTGTACGTTTCCTGCTGCGTTCTGTTACCTATGGGCAGGTGAAGGCTGGGACCAGCAGCTTCACACTTTGCTCCTAACCTGCCTATCTATTCCCTGTTCGGTGTGTGCGGGAGACCTTGATTCACAAGCCAGCAATGCTGGTAAGGGGCTTCTGGGTGGGCTGGGGAGAATAGGGTAAACCCATACCAGCACACACCTGAGTGCTGGGGTTTCCAAGCCCTTTTCTCATCAGGACCCCCGAGTGTCAAACTACACGTCCTGACCAGCTTCAGCCCCGCTACACACATGCAGACACTTGGACACCCTTTGATCTCCACATCCTCTCTCCCCAACCAGTTATTTCTCCCCAGTGGCTCCAGAAACTTCCTTCTCTGCAAAATCTCTGTTGCTCATTCCTTAGAGGAAAGCTGAGGAACTCCTGTTGCTATTGCTCCTTATCCCTCCTCTGCAAGCCCAGGCTGATCTCCTCCTGCTGAGACTCCCGGCTCCAGGTGCAAGCTTGGCTTTTGAAGACAACACCCTGGCAATGTGCAGCTCTGCCGAGCCAGAGAAAAGCTTCCTGGTGGGATTCTGCATTTTGTCCCTGGTGGTGATGCTAGCTGGTGGTGATGCTAGCTTTGTCCCATGTTCCTTCCGTCCCTTAGAAAAGAAAGTCCCGGGAAGGCTGAATGCATTTTGTTGTTATTGGCTTAAAGCCTGAGATCTCAATGGGTGTCACAGCAGGAAAAAGTCATACGGGATTCCTGAGCTTCCCAGCTTGGGAGCTACAGACCCAATCCTGCTCTCTCCATGGCTGAGAAGGCTGAGTCTCACAAGTTGGTGCCTTTGACTAGCGGGAGCTGGGTTGCACTCTGCAAGGACGTTGCAGAGCCCAAGGTATCTGCACAGGTCTGCAGGAGGTGCAGAAGCAGAGCTTTGGTACTCAGCCTGCCAAGGGAGAGAGCAGTGATAGATGCATTTGGCACTGGTGTGTGTGCAGGTTAGGAGCATATTTTTGGGCAGATTTGGGTGGATGGACTGATAGGAACAAAGGACTCTTCCCCCCTAGGACTGTGCCTTCTCCTGCATGATTTCTACAACACAGACCATCCCCGATGCTACAAACCATGGACAGGACAGCACAGACATTTTTCAGTATAAATTGCTTTAACCAGCACAATCATCATTTGTGCTGCCTTATAATTGGCAGGTATTTAATTAGCCAAGGAGTATTTCCGCGTCCTGCTGCTAAGTGGGAAGTCGGAAACTCCCCATCAGGTGAATACTCTTTGAGTCCTCCAAAGCCCATTAGTGCAATGCAGCTTCATTTCAGCACACAAAATCAGTGCAAATTTGCACAGATGCTGCAACAGCTGTCCGATTTGGACAAGTAAGCTGGCTGCGGGCAGGGGTGTTGCTGGAGGTGTGAGATAAAATCCTGCTGTCTGGGTTTCTTGGAGAGCACTCTGTCCTTTGTGTTGCCCAGATGTACAGAGATAAGGCAGGACGGGTAGGAGGGAGGAGAGAGCTTAATGGAGAAATGTTGCTGGGAGGAGGGATGTTTCCACCAGCCTGCGTCTCTGAAAGCCATTTTCATTAGCAGAGAGTGGGTTTAAAAGGTTTTGATAGCAATCCCTCTGTGCACAAGGAGCTGGCAGAGTGTTTGGTTACCAGCGTAGCTTTGGTTAAATACGTTTTCAGCTGCAAAGCTGGGAAATGAGTGCCCCTCCTCCCCCGTGACCTGCTTTCCTGAGAAAAGCACAAGCAGATCCGTGGTGCTCTGCTCAGCACCTGCTCCTATTCCTGCTCTTTGCAAATGCTTTTCTCACAACCGCATCCATCAGCAAGGGAAAGCAGGAATGAGAGCAGACCTGACAAGTCATGCTGACCACGTAAAACAGACCCATTGGGCTTGCATCAGTGGGGAAAATCTTCCAGCAGGAAAGCCTCTGCCGGCTTTGCAGGTCTGGAGCCTCCTGCCAGCCCGGCCAGGCTTTTCGCGCGCTGCAGAAGGGAAGTTTGCTCCTCTGCTCTCTAGTTTCACTACGATCCTCAGCTCTCCCGTCCGTGCCTTTCCGCATCCCTGCGTCCTCACTGCAGCCATGCGTGTCAGACTGTGGCAAGGTGCAGCTCCCAGCAGCGCAGCTCGGGGCTCAGTCGCTGAATCTAGCCCTCCCTCTGCTTGCTGCTCTGTTCCCCGCTGAGCACCCCAGCCCCACTGCAGGATCTCGCCCCGTCCCTCTGATTGATCTGGGTCCTGCCCCCCGGGGGCTGTGGACATTGACCCTCGGTGAGAGCCACCTGAGCAGGGAACAGGTTATTGAAGGAGAGAGGGGAACGCGATCTTAAACCTCAGCGTTTATTTATTAGCATTTATTAGTGCACCAGCCTCCTCACTGCATTAGCATCATCTTTATTTCCCAGAGGTTTCCTTCTCTTCTGCTAATGTAAATCCAAAGCAAACCCTCTAGTAGATTCCTTTATACACCCACGTAAGTCAGGTTAGAAATCACAGCGGTCCCGCCAGGGAGCGATTTTATGTTTTGCTTTACATTTTCTTTATCCCCGCTCCCCCCCAAACCTGGAACAAACTGGCATGTAATGTGACAGGACATCCATAGTGGCTGCAGCCACAGAATAACGATGAGCAGCGATGCAGCACTCCTGAACCAGGATCCAAACGACCTTCAGGAATGGGCAGCTGCTGCTCTCCGAAATTTGAATTGGGAACAAGGGAGGCACTCCAAGCATTCAAGGGGCTGTCAGCTCTGCTTCTCTCGGCTGCTCAGCTTCCACGAAATGCTCATTTTGCAGAGTGCACAGGGAAAGGAGGCCAAAGAGAAAGGAGGGAGCAAAGAAAAGCACTGACAGAGAAAAAGTGCTGCTAGCTGAACTTGCACTGACTCAACCTTCCCCCCCTGCATGTGTGTGTGCCTCTTGCTGTCACCTGGCTCTCTGAACTCCTAATCGTTCCTCAGACCTGATTCAGAGCTCACTGGTGTTCAGCTGGAGGTCTTGATTTTGATTTTGGTGTTTCCCTGAGGTTCTGACCATGGGATGATTGTTCCAGCAAGGCTCAAAGCTCTCCGTCTGTCCAAGGAGCAGGGTTGGATTGTGACAGACAGGGCAACACAGCTAGAAGTAACCTGCTCTTACTGCCATCTGTACGGGCATTAAGCAGTCTTTATTGACCAGAAGAATCTTATTAGGATGTTTGAAAGAAATGGTGAAAATGCTTCAGTTTATTAAAAAAGTTAACCCCGGGACCCATCCATTTTCTCCACCTCCATCCTTACTCTCACGGAAATGGGGTCTCAGATGCTCCACTGCAAAATGTGAGTTGCTTGAAAGGAGGTGGCAAAGCACACCTGACCTTTCTCCCAGCAATCCCAGAGCAGCGATGTGAAGTGGTGCAAACGCTTAATGTGCCGTGATGGGACCAGTATCTCCCGTGCCCAGCAGCGGAGCCGAAGGGTGGCCTGCTTCACCTGCTTGCAGTTTGATGGGGACGTCTGCTGAGCTCGCCTGTTTTCAGCTGCAAAAAAGCAGGCACGAAAGGTGCACTTCCACTTCGAGCTCACCCACTATTCCTCTGGAGTTATTGGGGAAGAACTAAGCAATGCTCGGTTGAACAGACAGCTCCAAAGGGCTCAGCAGCCTCCCCCCCAGATTCAGAATCATTTCAAAATGCCCCCAGTATTTGTTTGCACAGTGCCAGGCTCTTCTCAGATGACTTCCCACACCCCTTCCCCTTCACCTAAGCCAGCAAGCACTTTTCCTTTTTTAGAGTGCTTGCCTTTGCTTTGCTTTTAATTCCCCTTTCTCAGCTGGAAACACCAGAGCGTGAAGCTATCCAGAGTCCTCAGGTCCAGATGTATCTGTTACCATCATCCAGTTGCATCTGTGAGGACTTTATTCTTAGATTTGTGTGGGTTTTGCTAAGTGCATTGAAGTAATTTGTACCTTTAAAGGACTGCATCTCCCTCTTGGTTACGGTTAATCTTTAATCCAGCATCTTCATCTTTGCCTGCAGCACCTTAATTTGGCTTCTTGATTTAATTTCTTTTACCGTCTGCTACCTCCTCCTATTCCCAGCCCCTCTGTCATCTGCCTGATTTATTTTTCTTTGTCTCTTTATCTGCTAGCCCTGCACTCAGCCATTAAAATTTTCTGATTTAGGCTTCTGAGAAGCAGTGTACCCTGGAGCTAGTGTTTTTGTGGCCATCCTTCTTCCCGACCTGGCTCTGGGACATCCTGTGCTGTTCGAGCCGGGGCTGGGACCTGCAGCCGTGTTTGGTTGCTGGCTTGCAAGGTACTGCATATAGGTAGCCAACACATTTTTTGTTATTTTCCATCACTGATTTTGCCACAAAAAGCTGGGGAGAGTGGCAAGATTGCCAGGGTCATTTCAGAGGAGTGGAGGCTGAAAAACAGAGCGCAAGTGATGGGGATGTGTACCAGAGCTGGGATTTGCAGACTCTTTGTTCAGAGCTAATAACACACTTTCGTCTTCCTCTTTCCTTTCAGTCACATTCAGCAAAGCAATGTTCAAAATCCCCAGCTGGACAAGCAGCTGTTTAAGCAGGCAAGCCTGCTGCCCTCTCATTTCCAAGGTTTTGTGTGAACAGCCAGGGAATGATGGCTGTGTCCATCTCCCCACGCCAGCTAACCACCCCTCTGCTCCCCCACGCTCTGGCTGAGGGCTTGGGGAAGCTTTGAGCTCTCTGGGGCTCTCTTGGGGTCATCTAAGAAGATGGAGGTGCTGATCTGTGAGCAGGACAGAGATGTTGCTGTTTCTGAGACATCCTGGCCATGCACTGACGTGGATGTGAGATGTCTCCCACCAGGTGTTTGTATTGCTTTCACTGCCTTTAAACTGAATGCATTTGTACACCCTTGACTAGCCAAAGGGAGCGTTTCCAGCTTGTTAACTGCTGGCTGCAATGTCTTACATTTATTTTGGCATCCGGCACTCTCAGAAAAAGCCTTTAGTGCCTTGTTATCCCATCCTTCCTCAGCCTCCTTTCCCATGAGACTTGAACGTGGGACCATGGTGTCCAGGCGTAGTAAACACTGTGCTCTGCTAACGCGCCTGGTTCCTCCAAGGATTTTCCCTGAAATGTTTTCAGTATGTATGACAAGGCTGCTGCTTATCACTTCGGTGTGCTGAGTCTGATTCTTCCTAGCATGATGGGACTGACTGCATAACCAGCCACAAGTCTTCAGTGTGTCGAGCATTTCATGGCAATTGAGAAATTACAGCTGGGAAGCTGATACAAAAGCTGAGAGGGTGAGCTGAACGCTTCGGAGTCCAGCTGGAGCACTCTTCCCGTGCTTGGTAATGCAGGCGGTTTCAGGAGGGTCCTGCAGGGAGGTACAACGGGTGGGTGACAGCCCATTCAGCACGCCCTTGGCCACCGTTCTTGTTTTGCAAGACCTGCCAAAGCATTCCCATGCAAGTGCTCCAGTCAAGGACATCAGAGGAGCTGCCCCTGGAGAGGATGGTCCTGCAAAGCCTGGATAAGCAGCTGCGAAAGTCACGTAGGGGTGGGAGAGAGGTTCCACTCCCCAGCTGTCCCAGAGGTACACTTCCCTCTGCTCTGGAAAGTCAGCTTCAGAAATTCCCAAACTCAGTTTACAATATTCTCACAGTGCCTCCTGTTCTCACCTGTGTCCCAAGACAATCCTGACACCTAAGGGACTATTGCTCTAATATTTGGGTCTAGCAGGGGAGCTCCAGTTGTGCAACTTTGCCCAAAAAATAAAATTAGGAGGTATGGCCTGGGCTTCTAGCTTTGGATAACAATAGTGAGTTTAAGAGCAGAGGCTAAAATCTTGGAGGGATAAAACACTGATCTATTGTGGAAAGTAGTCCAAGGTCACCTTCTGCAGTTACTGACAGGTGAGCCAACCCAGTGATACCAGTGCTTGCAGGGTAGCTAAATCTGAGAACGATTTTTCTTTTTTCTTAAAGCCGTGAAGTCATGGGATTATAGGGAGCTGTAGGCTTTTCTGTTTCTATTTCACATGGCTCTGTAGAGGAGTTTGAAAATATCATCCTTTTAAAGGAGAAAATCCACAAAACAAAAAGACTTCAAATATGCTATACAAAAAACACCCTCATGATACTTCAAGCCGAATTCCTGAGGTTGCGTATAAGTTTAGCTGTGATACTGTGGAAGGGATCAGATCTTCTATTTCTTAAGCAATCGCTTAAGCTGGGGTCAGGAAGGAGTATTTTCCCAGTTTTGATCAAAAGGAGCTATTGAACTGGTTTCCTCCGTAACACGAATATTGTGGCACCTCCCAGGGACTTTCACATTTGTTTCTGTTTTAAACAAGGATACTCGCAGTGTCTTTGTTTCCCCATTTCTTCTCTATGGCCCACTGTAGTCCAAGGCATTGGGTCTTCTGCATTAAAACTTCGACGTTTGTGGCATGTGTTGAGGACTGTTCAGCGGCTTCCTGGGTAGGACACACTGGGCAGAGCGGTCCTTCTGGGGGTCTGTCCGGATGAAACGTCTGTCCTGTGGCTGCCTTTGGCAGGGACATTTGGCAGGGAAGTGCAAGGAAGTCGCGATCACAGGGTATGGACCCAGTGGTGAAGTTCTGCTCTCCCATCCCAAACATCCCTATGTCTTTGGAGAAAAAGACATGGTGCAAGCTTCAACTGTGAAACATGATGTCTGCATTTCAGTCCTTCTTCTGGAGCTGTGGAGCGGGAAGGTAAAAGGGGAGAGTGCTCATTAATTACAGCCATGTGCTCTGGGTCCTAAGCAGCGGACCAAAGCCCAGGAGGCGGCTGGTGTTGGGAAGTGCTGAGCTTCCTCTCCGGTGGGATGCTGTGGCCTTCTGATGAGAGTCATTACGGCTCAGCGTCAGCTGTATTTATGGTGTCTGAAAAGATTATCTCCAGATAATCTTACGGGTATTTAGCCAGCCATATGCTTTATTTCAATGGTAATATGTATTTCTTTGTGAGTTTTAACATTGTTTATGTTAATTACGGCTTCAGACTGGATGCTGCATATGGGCTGTTTCATTTTTTTTCTAGGGCTAATTTGCAGATAGTAAGTAACCTTGTCCCCTGCAAAATGCTCCAATTCAGTTAGCCGTGATTATGAATTCACAGCTGGGAGAAGCCTTTGCTTTTAACCTCCCTACAACTTTCTCTTCCTGTCCGTCCCTCCTCCCCACACAAAAAGAAAAGGACCTGGAGAAAATCTCAAATATCGCTTGTCTCCCACAGGTCCTGAATCTTCTCTTAAATCACCACTCTCTTCATTTCGCTTGTGTCAGTTCTGAAGTAAATCAGCCGAAACCATCTGGAATTAGGAGCCTCTGGAAAAAATAAAATATTATATATATATATATATTCCTACTCTGGTTTAATTTTCCTTGCACCAAGCAACTGAATCAATAGTCGTTTTTTTTTCTTTTTTCCATTTTTTTTTTTTTTAAGAATGAATTTAAAACTAGTTGCTAATCTGATTATTGATTCTTCCCTACCAGCAGAGAATTGTTTTGTTTAGTGCCAGGTCTGTGCTGTCAGGGTGGAGGTGAGAAAAAGGGCATCAGTGCCAAACAAAACTCATAAGGACCTGGAGGCAGAGAGATCTCAGCAGCTGAGCATGAAGTTAATGCCCTGGTCTATACCCCATGATCATACCATCCCCATCTGCTGGGGCTTGTTTCCCAGAAGATGAAGAGCCTCTGGGTTCAACAGATTTGGGGCCGTATTCATAGGTGCAGCTTAGGGGTCAACATGTCATCTCTTCCTTCAGTGTACAGGACTGTGGCAGGAGAAACTCAGCTCTCATGGGCTTGAGGGGGAGGTCAGACTTGTCATGGTGTTTAAATGAGGGACCTATAAGTGAAAGATATATGTATATATATATTCCTCATGGTTTTCTCTTCTGGGCACTACCACATAGAATGGAAAAAGGACTGCTCCCACTTCTGTTTAAGAGTGGCTCTGGAAAGCTGGTTTTTTGCTTTCAGTGAAGAAACTGGGGAACCCAGCCAGATGTTTGGATGCATCTATTGACTGAGAGTCCATGGTGCGCCGTGGTTTGATGAGCGACTGCTTACTCCAAGGACCGGAGCTCTGTTAGTGCCCTCTTAACGTGACTCTCTCCATTCGTCTTCTTTGCATGTCTCAATTTCCTTATCAGTTAAATGAGGTTATTGACACTTGATTTTACAAGAATGTCACCAAACTGGTGCAACACTTGAAATTCAGAGACATGATTTTTGTAGGAGGATGGGTTCTACTCCTGCAAACCTAGACTGACTTGCTAGATGTACGTGATGTCTCACAGGATTTTCAGTAGCATCACTGAGAGCTCAGCCTGGCTTTGAATCAGTGGATTGATGAAAGGCAAAATAACGTCTTCGATAATAGGATGACCCTGGTGAAACAGTTTTGCAGCTTTTATCCAGTTCTTAGGAAGGCCTGAACTAACCAAAGCATGATTACTGCTTTGGCACTGACAGTGTCCAAAACATCCTGAGAGTCTGGAGTGTTAAAGATTGATTTGAGCCCATCTTTAGCTTCATGTTTAATTTATATCAGTGTTTACCTATGTGGTATTGGACTTTTCACAACTGCTTTAGCAGCCAATCAAAGTTACATTTATTTTCTTTCTAACCTGCCTTTTTTTTCCAAAAGGTGCAAACCCTTTCATATCCCTTCTTCCTGGGATCGTTCACTTTGTAATCCAGCCCTGAGGTCCTGCAGAAGCTGTGTCTGTGACACGCTTGCTGCAGCAAAATGATTGTACATTTTTGTCCCAAGCTATTGTGCAAAGCCAAAGTGTTTGAAAGGCGCTCTGGGGCAGCCTTTGGCTGGAAATGAAAATTGCTTTTGGGAATCCCTCAAAAAGGATTAACTTTGACTTCATCTCTGGTTCTCCAAATTAATAATCAATCTGCCAGCTGGATCCATGCCAAGCACTTGTATGACCTGCCTGGTTAGCGAGGGGGGAACGGCCCACGTGAAGCAAGAAGTAACAGAATCACAGAATCATTGAGGTTGGTAGAAACCTCTGGAGATCCTTTATATTATTTATGTCTTAAATATATACCCCATTTTTAAACCCCTTTTCTGATCCATGCCTCTTCCCACAACAAAGCCTCTTTATTTGTGCAAACTCCTATTCAGAAAAGCACTTCTATTTAAGAAAGTCCTTAAGCATGTACTTAGCTCCTGTTTAAATCTACAAGACAGTGCTTAATTGCTTTTTCCCATCAAGTGCTCAAATAATGTTCATAGCCATGTTGTAACATATCGTGAAACAATTTCTTGTGGAACATCACTGGAATTACACTGGAGATAAATCTGACCATAGACATTAGAGACAGAAGAAACTTGTCAGGTTTCCTGCTAACCCTCCCAGTACAATGTTTTTTTACGCCAGTCTGGTTTGGGGATTTCTACAATTCCTCTTTGACTGGCTTATAATCAGTCTGACTACACTGTTCTCTAATATTCTGCCCACGTTTTCCCTTTAGCACAGTTCCTCTTTCTTCCCTCTCCTCTTGAGACCGCCTGGAAATAATTCTGCTTCCTTATTAGTGTACCTGTATTCAATATTTGTGAATAACTCAAATCCCGCTCCTTTTCTTTGCCACTGAGCTGTGAGCAGGGGTTTTCCACTGCAAACCCAGTATACTTTTCTGCAGAATCAATGTTTTTGCTGAGAAAATGAAGTCTCAGTGCTGGTCCACAGCTGAAACCTGTACACACAGGCTCACACACACACAAACACAACCTCCCTTTAAGGACCTGTTCATTACGATCCCGTTCTCTCCTGCAGCTTTTAATCAGGTTCATGATGAAGGCATTTTGCACGCAGCTGTAATATTCTCTGATTCTATGAATATCCCCTTGAACAGATCCCAGTGAAACAATCTTTGTGTTACAAAATTCAGCGATTAAACCACTTAGGACTTGAAATCTGCCTTGAATGATGAGGCTTTTGCTAATACTTGATGGCTGATCCTACACACCCTTGTCTGGGCAGAGCTCTATCTGCGTCCCACAAGAACGGAACTCCTTCAGATGTGATTCCCTGAACTATGGAGAGATCCCATTAGATCCCTCTCAGTAGCATTAAATATGCCATCTGCAGCAAGTCTTGCTAGACAGGCTCAAGCATTTAGTAGCCACAGCTGGGACACCCCAAAATCACACAGGTGGCATTATTCATGAGATTTCAATACAGCTGTGATTTTGAAGCCTTCCAGTTGCAACTGAACCATGTATTTTGAGGAATTTGTTAGGAACCACACGGACTAGGAGTTCATTTTAATATGATGAAATACACGCTGAACGCAGGAGCTAGGCTGATGAAGTTTCAAAATATCGCATCTGCACTGGCAGTAAGGCAATGGTGGCACCTCGCGTGGGTGCCACGAGTGAAGCGATGAGCAGGTCTGTGGATTCGGTATCATTTAGCCCTTGTGATGGTGCGGTGCCCAAGAAGCTTGTTGCTCAGCTCTGTGAAGACCAAGCATAGCCTGCCTCTTGTCACTTGGTAGCACGTACACAGCAAAAAGGGGCTGGTGACTCTCCTAGAGTGTCCTCCTACCCCAACCCAGCTCCGAGCCACATCCCTGATGGGCGCAGAGGTGTTTGTACCAAAAGGATTGCAGGGCAAAGAGAACAGGTAATTAAACAGGGCAAAGAGAACAGGTAATTAAACAGATTCACAAAGGGAAAGAGAAAGATGAGAGAAGACTTCTTCTCAGGAGGAGTTTAAAACCAGAGGGACGGAGACGATGCCTGCTTTGGAGCGCCCAGCGTTTGAATATCCTGAGCAGCTTAATTTTTTGCAATAATCAATTAATAATCGCAGGTAGTAGTGAGAGTTGGATTTTCATTTTCTACTACATGGCATAGTTGGATTTATTTTGAGATGATTTACACCAAATTTCTGACTCAGCACGTCCCACAGCACCCATTGTTTATGTGATTTATAGCAGCTTTTAAAGTGAAAAAAAAAAAACAAAACTGTATGGCTTTGATCCAGTTGATTTCTTTGAATCGAATGGGATAAATAAGCAGACATCAGACCTGAGCAAAGTGCAGTTAGTGTAAATGCGTGGTTTTATTTTTATTTTTTTATTTATTTTTGCCTGGATATCACTGTGTGCTCTCTCTGAGCATCTAGAAATGGGGATCAGACCATGCCAGGTGTGGCTTAGGCTTTGGGCAGATTTTATTCCAATATTGCACGCACTGCTGTACTGTCAGTTTTTCTGTCACGAGAGTGCAAGACCGGGCACAGCATCTAGGGAGTGTTATTTGTTTTCTGATACCTTCCCTGGGGTTTCCTGTTTTGGTAGGCTTTCTGATCTCTTTTGCTTTTTTTTTTTTTCTTTTTTGGATGAGGTTACTTTTGTTGATGCGTGGCCCAGATCTGTCCTAGTCTGCTCTGAAAGCTGGTAAATGAGTAAAGCTGGGCTTCAGGATTGAAAGTGATGTTAAGGCAATTGTATCCACACATTTCAAGAGAGTCCAAATTGCTTGCGGCATGGGGTGTACGTGTGTGTCAACGTACATGTAGCTGGTGCTTTAAGACTGATAGCTTTAAGTGGGTCTATCTGTTGTGAAAGCCTGTTTAAACAGAAAAAGTTAAGGATAATTAGAAGTCCTTTTAAGAACCCTTTTCCAGATAGCTGCAAAACTGTAAATGAAAAAGATGACCACAGCATTAAAACACACACACACAAACAAAACAAACAAACAAACAAACAAAAAAGCAAAGACAAATAAGCCAATAACTACAGAAACAGCAACAGTCTGTTTTAGAGGGAAAGTAAAAGCTGGTGCAGAGATACGGAGAAAGGACAAATTGATAGCAAGCAATACAAATTAAAAGCTTGAAACAGATAAGAGAAAAAGAAAGATCTAATAATTTTAGTGTTCAGGATTGTTAATGTGAGTAGAAAGGAAAATTTAGTGTACACTAAAAGAAAACAAATCCTAATGATATTGGTTTGTTACTAGCTCAAAATGACAGATTTATTTATAATAATGCAGAAATTTCAGTAAATGTCTATATTCTGTAATTAGAAGAGAGCTTGGTTACTTAATCCACATCCCAAGCTAATGAAATACTTTTCATTACACCAGCTGCTAGAAAACATGCTATACATCATCTAATAAAGTAAGACATTTTTAAGAGATACAAGTCTGAGTAATTTTGCATGCAAGAGTTTTAAAAGAGCAGGCTAAGGCTAATTGGGGATCATTGCTCTTCAGTAAGAGAAGAGTGGAAATTCCCTAAATCTGGAGAGATGCATGTGTCCTCGCTCCAGGGCTGTCACCCTCACATCTGTCTTAGGCACAATAACCCACCGTCTGATACAGGATCCAAAGATGAGGGGATTGTGGGTAGTATCGTGATTATAATTGAATAATAGCACACTCATTAAAACAGAGAAATTAATAGCAATCAACTTATGGAAAATAGATTTTGTCAAGCTAAATTAATACTTTGTATGAGAATACATAACTGGTTGATAGAGTCTAAGCATTTGTCGTTATTTATACACATCATAAATAAGGCATTTGTCTTGGTGACAGTGAATAAACGGAACAACTGGCTAGCACAGTTCCTGGAAATACAGGTGGTACATATGGGGGAGAATACAGAAGTTGTATTCCCTCTGGGGTCGGCCTTGGATCACTCAGTCCCTTCCAAGATGGGAGTTGGTGAATTGTAGAAGGTGCGTGGAAGAGACCAGAAAATGATGCCTGATCCAGAGAAACTCCAAGAGGTGATGTGACTTAACTCAGTGAAGAGCTGACTCTCCAGGGAAGACAGATTTATGTCCCATCAGCTGGATGGACAAGCAGTAGGGTCCAGATGTTCAGAAAGGTTTGCATGGGTGCCAGAAAAACTGTTCTGGGTTGTGTGTTGCTGATACCTTCTGCAAGTAAAATAAGTTTGGCTTTTTTTTTTTTTTTTTTC